>CM051640.1:12237983-12556713 GCA_028020825.1 Podargus strigoides | reverse complement strand
CGAAACTGGGGAATGGGGGGGCCGAAAGGGGGGCAAAATGGGGAAGGAGGGGGCCCTAAAAGGAGAAGGGAGGGGCCAAAGGGGGGAAGGGTGGGGGAAAGGGAAGGGGCGGTGAAAATATTGAGGGGGTTCGAAACGGGAACGGGGAGCCGAAAGGGGGGGCGGAAGAGGGCAAAAATGGGAAGGGGGGGCCGAAAAGGGGGAGGGGGGACCCAAAAAAAGGAAGGGGGGGGTCCAAAAAGGGGAAGGGGGGGCGCAAATGTATGTGTGTGTGCGAAACCGGGGAACGGGGGGGCCGGAAAGGGGGGGCAAAAATGGGGAAGATGGGGACCCAAAAAGGGGAGGGGGGGGGCCATTAAGGGGAAGGGTGGCTAAAAGGTGGGAAGGGGGGGCTAGAAGGGACTGGGGGGACGAAGGGGGCGCGCAAGGGGGGGAAGGGGGGGGGCGCAAAAAGGTGAAGGGGGGCGAGAGGGGAGAGGGAGGCAAAAAATGGGAGGGGGGGGGCAAAAAGGGGAAAGGGGCAAAAAGGGGAAAAGGGGGCGACAATATTGAGTGGGGGCACAAATGGGGGGGGGGGGGCGAAACTGGGGAACCAGGGGGCCGAAGGCGGGGGGGGGGGGGGGGGAAATGGGGAAGATGGGGGACTGAAAAAGGGGAAGGGGGGCAAAACGGGGAACAGGGGGCAAAAAGGGATGGGGGCACAAAATAGGGAAGGGGGGCAAAACCGGGAAGGGGGGGTCTAAAAGGGACAGGGGGGGTGAAAAGGGATGGCGGGGTGAAAATGGGAGGGGGGCAAAAAAGGGCTTGGGGGGTGTGGAGGAATGGCTTGCTGAACAGGGCCGAATGTAACAACTGTGAGAACAGGGCCGAATGTAACAACTGTGAGAACAGAGCTGAATGTAGCAGCTGTGAGCAAGCAGTACTGATAACGGGAGCTGTACTGCTGATAACTGCAGCTTCCACGGTCACTCTGACCTGGGAACTGAGACAAGTTTGAAGCTAGTGGAAAGTTACAAGGTAGAACCTGCGGGAAGAATTCAGAAGTAGATAACCGCAAGAGGCTGGAATATGCAAATATAGCTCTGTATTTAACCAATCAAATATAGACGAGTAGGCATGGTTTGTGCTTAGCCAATTAGACATAGATATGTAAGCATAAGTTAACATAAGTAGACATAATTAACCTCCAGTGTATAAAAGGCATAGCAGAACTTGAATAAAGTGTTGAAGCTTGCTTATAACTCATACTGAGTTGCGTCTTGCTTCCTCGCCTCCTCCGCCATTCTGCGACAGGGGGGGACAAAGGGGGAAAGGGGGGCAATTCGGGGAACGGGGGTGAAAAGGGGGCAAAAGTGGGAGGGGGGCAAAAGGGTACGGGGGTGGAAGGGGGGCAAAAGGGGATGTGGGGTCAAAACGGGGAAGGGGGGGCAAATGGGGAAGGGGGGGGCAAAACAGGGTGGGGGGGGCAAAACAGGATGGGGTCGAAAATGGGCGGGGGGGGGGGTCGAAAATGGGCCGGGGGGGGGGGGGGGGAAGAAGGGATGGGGGGGGGGGGGGGGGGGGGTAGGAACCCTAACCCCTAACCCTAACCCTTACTAACCCTAAACCTAACCCTAACCCTAACCCCTAACCCCTGACCTTTTTGACCCCTGACCTTTTTGACCCCTGACCGCTGACCTTTGACCCCTGACCTTTGACCTTTGACCCCTGACCTTAACTTTGACCCATGACCTTTGACCCTGACCTTTGACCTCTGACCCCTGACCTTTGACCTCTGACCTTTGACCCCCTGACCTCTGACCTTTGACCCCCTGACCTTTGACCTTTGACCCCTGACCTTTGACCTTTGACCTTTGACCCCTGACCTTTGACCCCGACCTTTGACCTTTGACCCCTGACCTTGACCTCTGACCTTTGACCCCTGACCTCTGACCTTTGACCCCTGACCTTTGACCCCTGACCTTTGACCCCCTGACCTTTGACTTTGACCCCTGACCTTTGACCCCTGACCTTTGACCCCTGACCTTTGACCTTTGACCTTTGACCCCCTGACCTTTGACCCCCGACCTTTGACCTTTGACCCCTGACCTTTGACCTCTGACCTTTGACCCCCTGACCTTTGACCTTTGACCCCTGACCTTTGACCTCTGACCTTTTGACCCCCCGACCTTTGACCTTTGACCCCTGACCTTTGACCTTTGACCCCTGACCTTTGACCTCCTGACCTTTGACCTTTGACCCCTGACCTTTGACCCCCTGACCTTTGACCTTTGACCCCTGACCTTTGACCTCTGACCTTTGACCCCTGACCTTTGACCTTTGACCCCCTGACCTTTGACCTTTGACCTTTGACCCCTGACCTTTGACCTTTGACCCCTGACCTTTGACCTTTGACCTCTGACCTTTGACCCCCTGACCTTTGACCTCTGACCTTTGATCCCTGACCTCTGACCTTTGACCCCTGACCTTTGACTCTGACCTTTGACCCCCTGACCTTTGCCTTTGACCCCTGACCTTTGACCTCTGACCTTTTGACCCCCTGACCTTTGACCTTTGACCCTGACCTTTGACCTTTGACCCCCTGACCTTTGACCCCCTGACCTTTGACCTTTGACCCCTGACCTTTGACCCCTGACCTTTGACCCCTGACCTTTGACCTTTGACCCCTGACCCTTGACCTTTGACCTTTGACCTCTGACCTTTGACCCCCTGACCTTTGACCCCTGACCTTTGACCTTTGACCCCCTGACCTTTGACCTTTGCCCTTTGACCCCTGACCTTTGACCTTTGACCCCTGACCTTTGACCCTTTGTCCTTTGACCCCTGACCTTTGACCTTTGACCCTGACCTCTGACCTTTGACCCCCTGACCCTTGACCTTTGACCCCCTGACCCTTGACCTTTGACCCCTGACCTTTGCCCTTTGACCCCTGACCTTTGAGCTTTGACCCCTTTGACCTTTGACCCCCTGACCGTTGACCCGGGTGCAACACTAGAAGTGGTCTGGGTGAGGTTTTAAAATGGTGGATATGTGGTTTGGGAGGAGCTTGTGGGTTTTTGTTTTTTTTTTTTTTTTTTTGTAGGTGGTTGTTTTTGATTGGTTGGGGGTGTGGTTATGCTCATTTGCATATGGGGTGTGCTTTGACGTGGGGTGGGCATATAGTAAGTATATTTATAAATAAAAAGAAAGAAAAATAATAAGTATTGCATTAACCCTAGGTCACCTGCTCCCGGGGGAGTAAAATATTTTTTTTTTTTTTTTAATTTTTATTTTTACTCCCAGGGAGCAGGTGAGCTTTCTAAAATTGCTAATTTTTTAAATTTTAAATATTATTTAAATTTAAAGTTTGGCCAATTTAGAATTTAGAATTTAAAGTTTGGCCAATTTAGAATTTAGAATTAAAGTTTGGCCAATTTAGAATTTAGAATTTAAAGTTTGGCCAATTTAGAATTTAAAGTTTGGCCAATTTAGAATTTAAAGTTTGGCCAATTTAGAAATTTCTAGACTTTAAATATAGTCTTTTATATTCATGTGTGGTGGAGCAACCCTAAGGAAAGTCCTGCTCCTGGGAGTAAATTTTATTTAAAAAAAAAATTTAAATTTACTCCCAGGGAGCAGGTGGCTTTCTAAGGTTGCCAATTTTTTAATTTGATTTAAATTTCAATTGTTTAGGGTTGTAATTTTACAGCTACAAATTGAGCTTTGTAAAATTAAACCTGAAAATTTAAAATTATAAACTGAACTCTATAAATTTAGAAATTCAGTTGGTTAAGATATGTTCTGGGGCGGCCCTACAAAATGACCTGCTCCCTGGGAGTAAATTTTATTTAAAAAAAAAATTTAAAATTTACTCCCAGGGAGCAGGTGGCTTTCTAAGGTTGCCAATTTTTAATTTGATTTAAATTCAATTGTTTAGGGTTGTAATTTTACAGCTACAAATTGAGCTTTGTAAAATTAAACCTGAAAATTTAAAATTATAAACTGAACTCTATAAATTAGAAATTCAGTTGGTTAATATATGTTCTGGGGCGGCCCTACAAAATGACCTGCTCCCTGGGAGTAAATTTTATTTTAAAAAACAATTTTTAATTTACTCCCAGGAGCAGGTGGCTTTCTAAGGTTGCTAAATTTTTTAATTTGATTTAAATTTCAATTGTTTAGGGTTGTAATTTTACAGCTACAAAATGAGCTTTGTAAAATTAACCTGAAAATTTAAAATTATAAACTGAACTCTATAAATTTAGAAATTCAGTTGGTTAATATGTTCTAGGGCGGCCCTACAAAATGACCTGCTCCCTGGAAGTAAATTTCTTGTGTTTTTTTTTTTTAAATTTATTTATTTACTCCGAGGGAACAGGTGATTTTCTAGGGTTGCAAATTGCTTTAATTTAAAAATAAAATTTTATTTTAAAAAAATTAAAAGTTTAATAGTTAGAAAGTGAGCAAGAAATACAAAAAATGAGACAGACAGAAAAGAAGGTAACGAGAGAAAAGGAGATTTAAAGAGAAAAGAGACTGAGAGGAAAAGAGGAAAAAAGAGACAAGGAGAGAACAAAAGAGACAGAGACAAACAGAAGACATACATAAGGTCACACAGACACAGTCACTCTCACCAAGTCAGTCTGATATAACCACACTCACACAAAGTCAAAGACACACACACACACACACACACACACACACACACACACACACACACACACACACACACAGAGTCAAAGTCCAGGTCCGCTACACTATGGCAAAGTCCAAGTCATGCACGGCCGTGCTCAGAAAGTCCAAGACACAAGTCAGCCACGCTCAAAGTCCTTTACGTGAAATTGAACTTACTCACTGGATTGTTGTTCTGCTGCTGGCTGTGTCTTTTGTACTGGGCCTACTAATTGGCAAAACACACCCCCCTCCTTTTGGCCCCCCCCGCATCCTTTTGGCGCCCCCCTCCCTTTTGGCCCCCCCATCCAGCCAGGCTCTTCTCAGTGACATCCAATGATAGGACAAGGGGCAATGGGTGCAAGCTGGAACATAGGAGGTTCCGCATAAATGTGAAGAAGAACTTCACAGTGAGGGTAACAGAACACTGGAACAGGCTGCCCAGAGAGGCTGTGGAGTCTCCTTCTCTGGAGACATTCCAAACCCGCCTGGACATGTTTCTGTGTGACCTGACCTAGGTGTTCCTGCTCTGGCAGGGGGACTGGACTAGGTGATCTTTTGAGGTCCCTTCCAATCCCTAACATTCTGTGATTCTGTGATTCCCCTTCTGCCCCCTGGTCCCCTTGTTCCCCCCCCTTCCCCGTTTCGCCCTCGCCCCCTCCCCCTTTGCCGCCCCCCCCCCCCCAATCCCTTCTGGCCCCTTTTTGCCCCCCTCCCACTTTCGCCCCTCCGCCCCCTTTTGGCCCCCCCCATCACCTTTTGCCCGCCCCCCCGCCCCCGTTTTGCGCCCCCACCCCCATTTTGCTCCCCCGTGTACATTTTGCACCCCCACGCCCATTTTGACCCCCCACCCCCTTTTCACCTGCCTGTCCTTGTTTTGTGCCCCGTCCATTTTTTTCCCCCCTCCCCCTTTTTCGCCCTCCCTTCCCGTTTTAGCTCTCCCTGTCCACATTTGTTCCCCCCCGCCCCCCTCGCCCCTTTACCCTTCCTGCCCCCTCTGGCCCTCCCACCTCTTTTTGCCCTCCCACTGCTTTTTATCATCTGCTTTTGTTGCCCGGTCCGAAGAAACACAAACAACCGAAATTGTTTATGTGGTGCTTTATTGAGGCCCCGGGAGCCTGAGGACTATTGTCCAAAGTCAGAGCCCCATCTTCCTTCAAATTGTACAAGTTTATATAGTGTAAGTTTATTTAACAAGATAGAACTACCTCATTAGTTACTGATAATGTTTGACAGATATATTGCTGCCATGATCATACATCAAAGAGATACCTTTAAAGAAATATATCTAGTCGTTAATTGCTGCCATGATCATACATCAAAGAGATGCCTTTAAAGAAATATATCTAGTCATTAAGTTTGACATGTTCCAGGCCTCGACCCAGGGCACAAGATATCCCCTCCAGGTGCATAAGATAATAGGGTACACTCTTAGGGATAAGATAAAGAAATACATCTGCATGCACATATTTTTAGGTATCTGCCTAAGTTACAAAATCCCTTTCCCAAAAGCAGGCCCTAAGAGCCTTAGCATAACTACTACTACTATAAGATACACATAGGTATGGTAACACTTTGGTTTTGGCCTCTCATCCCTTTTTGGCTTCCCACCGCTAATGCTAGTGAACATTGAAAATATTTCCAGAAATCTAGAATTATTCTGCTTATCTTTAAGCACTGAACTGTGACTCCTAAGCTAGCTGCCTACTCACTCCAGGTACCTTCTATCATCAAAGGAAGGCAGGCGGCCTCAGATGAGGCTGCTTTACTCACTGGAGGATCCTCTTATTTCAAAGCACAGAAGGATGGTAAGTCATCCTGAGGAACTAGAACCAAAGAGGAAAGCAGTATGTGTAATTAAATAACCCCTTTTTGTTTTTTTTCTTTGTCTGTTTGTTTTTTTAATTTAAACCAGCTTCTATTGTACCTGGGTCTCCTTCCTCTTAGCCTTCTGCTTCTTCGGCTGCTCCCACGGATCAGGCTAGGTATAAGGTTCTATGTTTTATGTTGGTGTGGGTGTATACTTTATTTTGGCCCCCCAGTCCCTTCTTGCCCCCCCTGCCTGTTTCACCACCCTTCCCCCATTTTGCTCCCCCATCCCTTTTCGCCCCTCATTCTCTGTTTTGCGCCCACATCGCTTTTTGCCCCCCCAGTCCCTTCTGGCCCCCCCTGCCTGTTTTGTCCCCCCTTTGCCATTTTGCCCCCCCGTCCCTTTTAGCCTCCTCTTCCCCGGTTTGCCCCCCCCCAATACCTTCTTGCGCCCCCAGTCCCTTCTGGACCCCCTTCCCCGTTTTATGGAAACCCCCTTCCCCTTTTTCCTCCCCTTTCCCCCTCCCAGTTTCACCCCTCCTTCCCGTTTTGTCCCCCCGTTCCCCGTTTTGTCCCCCCGTTCCCCGTTTTGCCTCCCCTCCCTTCTTCACACCCCCATCCCTTTTCACAGCCCGTTGCCTGTTTTGCGCCCAGATCCCTTTTTACCCCGATATCCCCCTTTTGCCCCCTTTCCCCGTTTTGCCCCCCCTTCCCCCATTGCCCCCCCCCAGACCAGTTTTGCCTCCCTCCCACTTTCGCCCTGCCGTCCCTTTTAACACCCCATCCTTTTTAGCCCCCCCTTCCCCTTTTGCCCCCCCCTTCCCCTTTTACCCCCCCCTTCCCCTTTTGCCCCCCCAGCCCAGTTTTGCCCCACCATCCCTTTAATCAACACATCCCGTTTCGCCCCCCCCGTCCTCATTTCGCCCGTCCCCGTCCCCGTTTCGCCCCCCCGTCCCCTTTTCGCCCCCCCCGTCCCTGTTTCACGCCCCCCCCCGTCCCCGTTTCGCCCCCCCCGTCCCTTTTTGCTCCCCATTCACGTTTTGCCCCGCCATCCCTTCTTCACTCCCCATCCCTTCTTCACTCCCATCCCTTCTTCAGCACCGTAACCCGTCTCGCCCCCCCCGTAACCCGTCTTGCCCCCCCCCCCCCCCCCGTTTCGGCCCCCCCCGTCCCCATTTTTTCCCTCCCCATCCGGTTTGCCCCCCCTTCTGCATTTTTGCCCCCCCCTTCCCCATTTCACCCCCTTTAACCCCTTTTTGCCCCCCATCCCTTTTTCTTCGCCCCCCCATCCCTTTTTCTTCGCCCCCCACGCTTCTTTTTCACCCCTCCTTCCTTTTATGCTCCCACATCCCTTTTTGCTCTCCCAGTCCCTTCTGGCCCCCCCTGCCCGTTTCACCACCCTTCCCTATTTAGCCCCCCCCATCCCTTTTAGCCCCCCCCATCCCTTTTAGCGCCCCCCATCCCTTTTAGCCCCCCCCCGCCCATTTTTACCCCCCCTTCACTTTTCACCCCCCACACTTTTTCACCCTTCCTTCCCGTTTTAGCTCTCCCCGTCCTCATTTTGTCGTCGTCCCGCCCCCCCCCCCCCCCGCCCCTTTACCCTTCCCGCCCCCCTTTACCCATTTCGCCCGTCTTCCGCATTTGGCCCCCCATCCCTCTTTGCCCGCCTGTTCCCCGTTTTGTCCCCTGTTGCCCGTTTTGCCTCCCCTCCCTTTTTTGCACCCCCATCCCTTTTAGCCCCCCCATCCCTTTTCACCGCCCATAGCCTGTTTTGCCCCCCCTTCCCCATTTTGCCCCCCCTTCCCCGTTTCGCCCCCCCCTTCCCCGTTTCGCCCCCCCCCTTTCTTTCGACGTTTTCGCCCCCCCCCTTTCCCCGTTTCGCCCCCCAAATCCCTTCTGGACACCCTTCGCCATTTTGCCCCCCCCATCCCCTTTTGCCCCCCCCATCCCTTTTAACCCCCCCCATCCCTTTTAACCTTCCCATCCCTATTAACCCCCCCTTCCACGTTTTGCCCCCCATCCCTTTTTACCCCTGAAGTGCTGGGGTCTGAACCCCTAGCCCTGAATTAAGGCTGACATATGGGTGGTTCCCACAGCCCTTCAAAAGAAGAGGATGAGTTTGCCTTTTGGCTTTCCTCCAAGGTGCGGCCGGCCTTGCAAGGAAAGTCCTTGGGTAAACAAGCCCCAAGTGCCCTGCATTTTGATAAACGAGTGCCAGGTGTCCTGTTTGGGGATAAAAGCTGGGACCACTTGAGAGTCTGTCTGTGGAGTGGACGCACTTCACAGAGTTTTCCTGTTGGGGAAGGACCTCCTGACTCCTGACTCCTCATGCAACTGGATCCCAGTCAGGTCTGGCACGTACAAACGCGGGCTTTGTGGGGAGGCAACATGGGGTTACTTCTGTCATATGTAACCACCTTATTCTCCTGGTTGTCTCCCATTTTCTCTGTGGGCTACCTTGTGTCTCTGCTTGTTCCATCTATTATGAGTGATACTATGTCATTCCTGGGGTCGCTGGGGTTGATATCTCTTATTTGTGATCTATCTAACTTGTTTGTACCCCCACCAATCCCCTATATTCTGAGTCCTTTACGTGAAATTGAACTTACTCACTGGATTGTTGTTCTGCTGTTGTGCTGCTGCTGGGACAAAGGGGGAAAGGGGGGCAATTCGGGGAACGGGGGTGAAAAGGGGGCAAAAGTGGGAGGGGGGCAAAAAGGGTACGGGGGTTGAAGGGGGGGCAAAAGGGGATGTGGGGTCAAAACGGGGAAGGGGGGGCAAAACAGGGTAGGGGGGGGCAAAACAGGATGGGGTCGAAAATGGGCAGGGGGGGTCGAAAATGGGCGGGGGGGGGAAGAAGGGATGGGGGGGGGAAGAAGGGATGGGGGGGGGAGCAAAATGGGGAACGCGGGGCGAAAAGGGATGGGGGCGCAAAATAGGGAAGGGGGGCAAAAATGGGCTGGGGGGGGTTAAAAGGGCTGGGGGGGGTTAAAAGGCTGGGGGGGCCAAACGGGGAAGGGGGGCCAAACGGGGAAGGGGGGGGGGGGCAAAATGGGGATGGGGGGGCGGGGACGAAAATGGGGAAGGGGGGGCGAAAGAGGAGAGGGGACGCAAAAAGGGGAGGGGGGACGCAAGGGGGGGGGGGGGGCAAGAAGGGGAGAGGGGGTGAAAATATTGAGGGGGGTGCAAATGTGTGTGTGTGGGGCCAAACTGGGGAACAGGGGGGCCGAAAGGGCGGCGGGGGGGGGGGGGGGGGGGGGGGAAGGCAAAAATGGGAAAGATGGGGACCCAAAAAGGGAGGGGGGGGCCCTGAAAGTGGGGGGGGGGGGGGGGGGGGGCAGAAGGGACGGGGGGGCAAAATCGGGGAGGGTGAAATGGGGAAGGGGGGGTGGCCCAAAAAGGGGAAGGGGGCTAGAAGGAACTGGGGGGATGAAGGGGGAAGGGGGGGCAAAAAGGGGGAAGGAGGGACAAAAGGAGGGGCCAAGGGGGGCGGCCAAAAAGAGGAAGGAGGGGCCCCAAAAAGGGGGGGGGGAAAGGGGTAGGGGGGCGAAACTGGGGAACAGGGGACCCGAAAAAGGGGCGGAGGGGGTCAAAAGTGGGGAAGGGGGGGGCCCAAAAAGGGGGAGGGGGGGGGGAAAGGGGGGAGGAAAGGGGAGGGGGGGGCGAAAATATTGAGGGGGGGTGCAAATGTGTGTGTGGGGCGAAACTGGGGAACGAGGGGGCCGAAAGTGGGGCCCGAAGAGGGGGAGGGGGGTGGGGCCCGAAAAGGGGGAAGGAAAGGGCGGGGGGCGAAAAGGGGGACCGGGGGGGGGCGAAAATGGGAGGGGGGGCCAGAAGGGACGGGGGGGGAGGGGATGAAAACGGGGTAAAGGGGGGGTAGAAGGGGGGTGGCCCAAAAAGGGGAAGGGGGGGCTGAAAATGGGGAACGGGGAGCAAAAGGGGAGACGGGGGGGCAAAAAGGCGGGGGGCAAAAACGAGGAAGGGGTGGCCGCAAAAGCGGAATGGGGGGGGCCCAAATAGAGGACGGGTGGCCCCAAAATGAGGAAGGGGGGGCAAGAAGGGAAGCAAAAAAGGGATGGGGGGGGCAAAACAGGGACCGGGGGGGCAAAACAGGGACCGGGGGGGAGCAAAAAATGGAGAACGGGGGGGTAAAGGGGGGGGGGGGAGGGGGGATGAGAATGGGGAGGGGGTCTTGAAGGAGGAGGGGGGAAAGGGGGACGGGGGGGGGACGGGGGGCGACCCAAGGGGGGAAAGGGGGGGACAAAAGGGGGATGGGGGGGGCAAAAAGGGGGAAGGGGGCTAGAAGGGGGACGGTGGGGCCCAAAAAGGAGAAATCGGGGGTAGGGGGCCAAAAAGGAGGGGGAAGGGGGAAGGGGGGGCAAAAAGGGGGAAGGGGGGGCTAGAAGGGACTGGGGGGGGGGGCGAAGGGGGAGGGGGGGTGAAAAGGTGGAAGGGGGGGGGGGCGAAAACAGGGAGAGGCCGCAAAAAGGGGAATGGGGGGCCCCAAATAGAGGAACGGGGGGGGCCAAAAAAGGGGACGGGGGGGCTGAAAATGGGGAAGGGGGGGGGCAAAAGGGGAGAGGGGAGGCAAAAAGGGGAAGGGCAGGCAAAATGGGGGGAAGGGGGGGCCCCAAAGACGGGGAAGGGGGGGGAAGGGGAGGGGGGGGCGATAGGGGGACAGGGGGCCCCAAATAGAGGAAGCGGGTGCCTGAGAAGGGGGGGGGGGCTGGAAACGTATTTAGAAGAAAATGGCCATGTGAGCAATCCGAACTACCCTGCACTTTATTGGCTTGACATACGCAGGCCTGCTTAGCCTGAGTAGGCCTGAAGGGCAGGAGCACGATCATGGGACGAGGATCACGGGATGAAGAAAGCATCTGTTGTTCTTTCTTGATATCTACGAAGAGGCTGAGCGAGCAACCTGCGAACAGCTGAGTCAGCGACCTGCTGCTGCAATAACTGACAGAGAGCAGAAGAAGGAGCATCGACACTTGTTACTGACCAGTGGGGCTTTGGAACAGGGGCATCATCTTTATAACCCGGGCTTGTAGCGCAATAAAGTGGCTTCTACTCTGATCAGATTGATCTGGGTACAGTCCGATTTTTCTTCCCGCACAGGGGGCAAAAATGGGGAATGGGGGGGAAACCAAAAAGGAGGGGGGGGGGGCTGAAAGGGGTCGGGGGGGGCAAAAAAAAGGGGGGGTGGCACAAGGGGGGCAAAATGGGGAGGGGGGGCAAAAAAGGCAGGGGGCCAAAACAGGGATGGGGGTAGAAATGGGGACAGAGGGGCCAAAAAGGGATAGCAGGGGTAATTAGAAGGGGTGGGGGAGCAAAAAGAGAAAGGGGGGCCAAAAGGTGCGGGGGAGGCAAAACGGTGAGGGGGGGCCAAAAGGGAAAGGGGTGCAAAACGGGCGGGGTGATAAAAAGGGATGGGGGAGCCAAAAGGGAAGGTGGGGGGGGAAGAGAGGGGGGACACAAACAATGGGAAGGGGGGGGGGGGCAAAAGAGGGGGACGGGGGGCAAAAAAGGGGGACGGGGGGGGCAAAAAAGGGGGACGGGGGGGGCAAAAAAGGGGGACGGGGGGGGCAAAAAAGGGGGACGGGGGGGGCAAAAAAGGGGGAGGAGAGGGCCAGAGGCGGGCAGGGGGGGCGAAAGAGGGGAGGGGGGGGGCCAAAAGAGGGGAAGGGGGGGGGGGGGGGGCCAAAAAGAGGGGAAGGGGGGGGGGGGGGGGGGGCAAAAAGAGGGGAAGGGGGGGGGGGGGGGCAAAAAGAGGGGAAGGGGGGGGGGGGGGGGCAAAAAGAGGGGAAAGGGGGGGGGGGGGCAAAAAGAGGGGAAGGGGGGGAGGCCAAAAACGGGGGGGGGGGGGGGGGGCAAAAATATGTAATAAAATATGTAATATTAACAAAAAATAGTATAATATTAGCCCTCATGATATCATTTTCCGAAGTACAAAAAAACATTTGCACTCGGTATTTTCCTAATTTTTTGGTAGCAGTATTCCATTCCTACTGCAGTGGTGCAGCTCACATTTTTCCTCTCAATTGAACTAATTAAAAACAAACAACCTAACCCTACAAAAGGAGACAAATCATAATCTGAGATCAAACACTAACCAGAACATCTTGATTAAAATACATTTCTGAGAATGACTTAAAATACGTAGACGTTCCAGAGGGAAATAATCTTTGATTTTATCTTTTTCAAGAACAGTCAGTACAGGAGCCAAATAACATGCTTATGATTTACAAATATGATTTTCACATTTGTGGCTTTTACACGTTGCACATCCCAGGGTCTCACGCGTAACGGTTGATTTTACCTGTTTAAAATAAACAGTCTATAATATTTACATCTAGTACCTACCTAAACAGTTTTAGAAATATGAAACCTTCAGTGCTATTGACTTGAAAGAAGGCCAATGAAAACACTGGGTCCATATAAACATATTGATTGAAAACAGAACTTGAATAGTGTCCTGGGTTGCAATGTATTCTATTACCATGAGCCGTTGAGGCCTGGCGCCGGTGTTCCTTGCCTCGCCCCTCGGGACTATTCTTCTGTTAATGCGCCCATCAGTGCCTTGCCCCAGGACTCACCATCTCTTTGTGAGATGCCCCGGCCAGGGGGGGAGGGGTGGAGCCAAGCATATTCCCGCCGGAGATAACTTTGGGGTTTGGAGCAGCGCGAGCAGCCTTACCCGCTGGGATCCCAGAGGACAGGGACTGCACCGCGGCCGGATTTTCGGAGGAGGACCAGTTTTCTTTTCTACAAGATCACCGCTTCAACGGGATCATCTAAAAGAGAACTGCAGCTGCCACCGAAATCGGATTGCTCAGACTTTGTTTTCTTTTCCTACGGACCACCGCTTTAACCGGACCATTTCGGAGAGAACTGCAGCTGCCACTGGATCGGACTGGTACCAGCACCCTGCCCGGCAGGGGGCCAGGTTGTATCCCTGACTCTGTCAGGCCTGTAACCAGTTTCTCTGTATTATAGTTTTGTTGTATATATTAGTAAAAACTGTTATTCCCATTTTCCTCATATCTTTGCCTGAAAGCCCCTTAATTTCAATTCTATAACAATTCGGAGGGGAGGGGGTTGTATTTCTCTGTTCCAAGGGGGGCTCCTGCCTTCCTTAGCAGACACCTGTCTTTCAAACCGGGACAAATAGGAAGAAAACTGACAAAAGTATACAAAACAAACAGCATAGATAGTACAGAAACTCCTGTTTTATACCATGGTATAAAAGAACAAAGCAACAGTCAAGAGAAATAAAAAAAAGGCTGAAATTCAAACCCAGTTTTATCAAGGACACATTTGCCGTAAGATTCAACTCATGACAACACTTAAATGGGGAACTCTACATTTGGGATAGTATCCATGCTGCCTACCTTCAAGGAACTGAGCGATCATTTCCCTATACAGTGAACGAAGAGAGACAAGCCCCTCCAGAATTGATACTGGCATAAGAACTCAATTTAGATGTTTCTGGTGTGTGCCTGTACTATTAACTCTTACCTGTTAATATCTGATACAAAGATACCCCATCAAGTTTTAGGGGTAAGACCTCTGTAATGGAAATAGCTGACTGTGGCCTGATTCAAACTTGCCACTGCGTCAGCAAAAATCCTGCAGCAAGAATGCTTTAAAAAAAAAAAAAAAAAAAAAAAAATCTCAAAAAAGTTTACTGTTGCTTAGTTCCTCCTGTGACCTCTTTCCTCTCAGGACCACCTGTGGAGTTAGAAGCAGCTTTCAGAGAAATACTGCTCTGATGGTACCAATCTTACAATGGCTGGCTCCTGCAGTTACACATGAAGCAACAGAGCAAATGAAGAACTGGGGGAAGAGCACAACAGACGAACAGAAATAAACTCGAGTTACCTCCCACTTCTGAAGAACAGACCTAACTGTGTACTCCACAATCCTCACAAAAATTTAAAAAAAAAAAAAAAGAGAAAGTAAAAATTAAAATAAAAAAAAAAATAGCAGTGGCAGAAGGGTAAGGACAGCTGATTTAGTCAAAGATGTCCCTGCCCACACAGCAGGGAGGCTGGAACTAGATGATCTTTAAAGGTCCCTTCCAATCCAAGCCGTTCTAAGATTCTATGAGATCTCTCCAAGTAGAAAGTTCTTACGAGTAATACTTGGAGAGTAAGGAATCCCCAGGCTCCTCTTTTTCTCTGTCAGGGTGATGAATGGACTGAGCTGGTGTTTAGCCAATTACCAGGCCCAGTACGAAGGACACAGCCAGCAGCAGAAAAACAATCCAGTGAGTAGATTCTATTGCACGTAAAGGGGTCAGTATATAGAGGATCGCTGGGGGTACAAACGAGTTAGATCACAAATAATAGACATCAACCCCAGGAATGACACAGCATGACCCGTAATAGATGAACAGACAGAGATACAAGGTATCCCATATAAAAAATGGGAGACAACCAAGACAATAGGGTGATCACATACGATAGAGGTAACCCCATGTTGCCTCCCCACAAAGCCCACGTTTGTAGGTGCCAGACCTGACTGCGATCCAGTTGCACGAGGGGTCAGGAGGTCCTTCCCCAACAGGAAAACTCCGTGAAGTGCCTCCACTTCACAGACAGACTCTCCAACCCTTCCTGCAAGTGGTCCCAGCTTTTATCCCCAAAACAGGGCACCTGGCACTCGTTATCAAAATGCAGGGCACCTGGGGCTTGTTTACCCAAGGGCTTTCCCTGCAAGGCCGGCTGCACCTTGGAGGAAAGCCAAAAGGCAAACTCATCCCCTCCTCTTAAAGGGCCATGGGGACCACCCATATGTCAACCTTAATTCGGGGCTCGGGGTTCAGACCCCAGCACTTCAGCTGGATCTCAGAACTTGGCAGGCAGCAAAATGCAAGTTCCAATTCTTTTTCTAACCCCAAGCATAATAGTCTTGAGAAGGTAAGCCTTGCAGGTTACTTGCCTAGAAGGCAAGTAACTCCTGGTGAGGCGAGTGCTCCAAGCATTGTTCTCATTGGGGAGAATTACCATGCAATTACCATGCAATCAAGTACTACATTTCATGTGAACACCATTACAGAAATTACTTCATTGGCCATTATTCATTTGAGCTAAAGAAAAACAAAACAACCTTTCAAACCCGGAGTGTTTATCTTGTCTAAAACAAATAAAACTTAGGCATTTTAATCCAAGATAAGCAGCTTCTTGCAGAAATGTTGCCTCTTTCATTCCCCAGTCTGTTAAATTCTGCATCAACATCATTTAAAAGTTTGAATAAAATATAGATAGCAATGTAAGGATGACTACGTAACATCTCTTCCAGCAACTCACCTGTAGGATTTCCTATGCTGGATATTTTGTGCTGAAATGTAATGCATGTCTCTGTCCAAATATTTTTCTAAAAGCTCTGAATGGCATATAAGTTCTGTCATAGAGAAATAAACATAGTGGTCAGCTCTTTGACACAAACATCAAGGAAACTTGGTGAAACACAACTTTATAAAAGCGTAATTTGTAAATTTAAATATTCTTACTGAGCATCTCTGTTATTAATTACTAGTTCAAGATTTTGTGCTGATGACAAATCTATCATAGCTGTTTTCTCACTCCCCTGGAAACGCACCTTGAGTGACTTAGGAGCACAAACTGAATTCTGAATAAATTCAACGTATTTTAACAAAGCTGCAGCAGCTGCAAGACAGTAATACCTTGCAAAGAAACAATCTTTCATGAATGTTGAATAGTGCTAATTAAACTCCACAAAATCAAGTGGTGCACTACTGAAATCCCATTCACATTTCTGCTTGACAGCTCCTGGGACTGACAGCACTGAGAAAGCAGTATGTTTTAAATATGCACTAACCCATGTATAGTGCACATGTGTGCATGTAAATTCAAATATTCATGAATGTTTGAGTCTCTGCACACTTGACCCCCCACACTACATAGCTGGTATTGTGAACGTAAGTATTTCAGTAGATACCCATGACTTGAAGTCCTGGTCACTGAGTATCACTACTTAAACTTGTTGGTACGAGGAAAACATCTGCCGAGACCAGAAATGCAATCATAGCTGTTAAGTTGTATCTTTAAGGAAAGAATAAAAAGGACAAAGTGGAAAGCTGTGAAAACAAAACAAAACAAAAATTGTAAAAAAAATGTAACAGGATTTCTATTTAACTTTCTAAATATATCAGAAATGGCCGGATGCAAACATTCCTTATTTTGGTCAAGGCTTTTCTTCTTAAAGAAATCCACAAGCTGAAACATAAAAAACAAACGTGTGCTGTTCTGTACTACATCAGCTGTCATGCTCCCTCAGTTGTGCTGTAACTGCCTTTTGGAAATAACATAAAACCATTCTGCATTCAGTACGTTTGTTTCAATACCTGTACAGGTTGCAGCAAACTATGAACCATTTTAACACAGAGCATAACAGCTACCTGTAGAGTAGCACACATATACTGCCAGGATCTTGACTGCTGATTTGACCAGACCAGTAACATGAGAGATACACAATAGATTTCATTAAAATTTAAGCATTGCACAGAGGTAAGGATTTTTAGAGTGACTAAATATTTATGCTACAGCTTAAAAATACCATCTTTGTCCATAAAGAATTCATGTACAGAAACAAAATCACTATTAACAGTTCCTCAGTACAAAACCAGTTTTCCTCATCCCTATATAGTGAAAGACCCTTTCACAGTCGACATGGATAAAGACTGTAACTGACTGCCATTAAATAGCAGGCATAAAACATTCCTCACGGAATAGCCTATCTAGTATAGCAAAGTACTGGCAAGTTACAAACGCCCAAGAGTTTTCTTTTTAAGAGCTGGACAATTTCCTTTTAACACAAGAATGGAACTAAAGTTTACAATACTTACGAAAGGAACGAATCACAACTCTGTCCTTCACAAAGCCTCCCTTTCCTTAAGTCAGAAAATAGAAGTGTTCACAAACAATACATAAACAAAAAGACCATCCAAGGAAACTTAAGTTCACAGACTTACACACGTCAGCCTAGTCACTAAATTTCATAGATCTAAAAATTACCCCATTTGTCTGCAGCAAATGATCCATCTTCTTTTTGCAAGTTCTGTATGTATTCAACGATTTAATTTACATCAACAACGTGGACACTATCATATAAGATAAGAACCTGGGGGGAAAAAAAAAAAAGACACAGGAACAAAGAGAGGCAAAAAATTTTAAAATTTACTTTACAAAAACCCCTTGGATTTATAAAAGACTATTTAATTGACTGTGAATACTATTTGATAAGTAAGGTACGTCAAAAAAAAATTTCATTAACTGCAGTTCATCTAGCTCTGTCTGAAAACTTTAGGAAATTCTCAAATGAAAATACAGGGAATTCAAGCTGAATTCTTTCATGCTGTGTTTTTCCAATTACTAGGCCCAGTACAAAGGACAGCCAGCAGCAGAAAAACAATCCAGTGAGTAGATTCTATTGCGCGTAAAGGGGTCAGTATATAGAGGCTATATAGATTTAGTATATATCACTGGGGGTACAAACAAGTCAGACAGATCACAAATAATAGATATCAATCCCAGCGACCCCAGGAATGACATAGCATGACCCGAATTGGTGAACAAACAGAGATACAAGGTATCCCATAGAGAAAATGGGAGACAACCAAGACAATAGCATTACCACATACGATAGAGGTAACCCCATGTTGCCTCCCCACAAAGCCCACGTTTGTAGGTGCCAGACCTGACTGGGATCCAGTTGCATAAGGAGCCAGGAGGTCTTTCCCCAACAGGAATCTCTGTGAAGTGCATCCACTCCACAGACAGACACTGCACCCTGCCTGCAAGTGCTCCCAGCTTTTATCCCCAAAACAGGGCACCTGGCACTCATTTACCCAATGGGGGCACCTGGGGCTTGTTTACCCAAGGGCTTTCCCTGCAAGGCCAGCTGCACCCTGGAGGAAAGCCAAAAGGCAAACTCATCCCCTCCTCTTAAAGGACCATGGGGACCACCCATATGTCAACCTTAATTCAGGGCTTGGGGTTCAGACCCCAGGACTTCATGCTGTTACTTTACAACTTTGAGCTCTCCTTTCAAAAGCACAGGCAGGTTGATTTGTTTTCACTTTAGCATTATGTAGAACAGGTTGGATTATGGTTAATTTTGTAGTGGGATAACAACATCCTGGACTTAAAAATTTGTAGTTTGTGCACTACTTGGATGCATGCAAGTATAAGGCTGGGGGAAGGAAGGACAGGAAGCAGGAGAGAGGGACAGTGAGAGGAAACAAAGTGCAGCGACCAGGAGAACAGGGAGAGAAAGCGGGGAGGGAGGGCGCAGCAGAGGTGGAGAAAGATGTGTTGGGGCAGAAGGAGAGAAAGAGAAAACAGACAGGAAGAAGGACGGGGGATAGGGAGGGGAAAAAGAAAGACAAGGAGCAGGACACAGCTTGTCAGAGAAAGAGAGGTACAGGGAGCAAAACAAAGTGATCCAGAGAGAGAAAAAAGGGACAAGGAGGCGGGACAAAGGGAAAGACAGGCCAAAATAAAGAGACAGGGAGCAGGACAGAGATGGAGGGCAAGAAGCCTAGGATGGGCACCAGGACAGATAGACGGAGAAGGAAAAAACCAGCACTGGGCTGCGGGACAGAGATGGAGTGAGAAAAAATAGTGTCAGGGAGCAGGACAGAGGGGTAGAGTACAAAAAACCCCAAAGAGGGAACAGGGCAAAAAAAACCCCAGGGAAATTGCCAGGACAACACAACAGAGGGGTGAGGGGGACGGGGAGCAGAACAGAGAGATGGAACATGAAAGGAAAGAAGAACGGCAGGCGGAAAAAAGGGAAGGACAGAGAAGAACAGGAAGCGGGACAAATGGATGGAAGAGGGGGAAAAAATGAGCCATGGGCTGCAGGACGGAAATGGAGGAATCAAAAAGTAGACAAACTGAGTGTGACAGATGGGGGGAAAAGGACAGAGATCAGGACTGCACCGGAGGAAAAAAAAAAAAAAAAAACCAACTGTGGTGGGCAGTGGGAAAGAGATACAGAAAAGGAAAAAATACTGAGGAAGAGAGAAAGGACAGAAGGGATGGCCGGCTGGACAGGGTGATACAGTTAGAAAGGATGGGAGAGAGAACGGGACAGAGAGAGAAAGACAGAAAAGACGGCGAGAGGAAGAAGGGCAGAGGGACAGCAAGAGGTAAAAAGAGGGCAGAGATTGGGACAGAGATGGGCAAAAAAGCAGCAGGGACAGAGGAAAAGAGACAGGGAGCAGGACAGAGAAAGAAAAATCAGGGCAGCAGCAAGATGGAGACGGAGAAAAAAAAATAAATAAGGATGGTGAGCAGCACAGAGAGGAAGGAACATGAACAGGGGCAGGGAGCGGGACAAAGGGACACAGTGAAAAACGACACCAAAGGAAGCAAAACACAGCGGCAGGCAATACCAACGTCACCGAGAGAGAAAAAGAGAGGCCGTGAGAAGCACAGGGCGTGGGATAAAGAAAGAGAGGTATTGGGAGTCCTGCAGAGAGACGGAGGACAACAAACAAGTGGAGCAGGGAGCAGCACAAAGGGCGAGAGAGAACGAGAGACGAACAGGAGGGAGGACGGGGATAGCCACAGACAGAATGCAAAAAACCAGCGACGGCGACAAATCAAGACCGCGGTCTGCATCCTTTTTTTTTTAGGCTGAGCACTGGTATGTTGCTCCACAATCATTCCCATTAAAATTGCCACATAGATTTGTATGACGAATACACAGTCAGACTAGCTCACCCTTCTTCAGCCATCCTGTTAAAGGAAGCTTTCTGAAGAGTTGTTGTTGTATCAGTGAACAAAACCCGCAGCCGGAAAGAGAATGAAGAAGGCCTGTATACAGTACGTACATGACAATGCAAAGCCCGAAAGACAAAGAATTCGGAAAGGAAAAGAATACCGGGGTGGGGGGCGGGGAGGAAGGATAATCTCATTAAATAAGAGCAGAGAAGCAAAGTTCTCTGTGAAATTGTGCCATCTGTATTCTGTCTCAAATTCACCCAGTTTACAACTGCCTCTATTTTCTTCTCCTCTTTTCCCAAACCACACCTGAGCGTGTAACGATTTAAGTTCTCTGAGGACAAGAGTTTGATACAGCCGTTAACGTTTGTTGCACGTTAGGAATGCAACATTAACAATGGCTGCATCGTTACAGTTTTTCTATAAAGTATGCAGAGCAAAAGGAAAACATGGCCTGAAAGTACTTAATGATTAACAGCTGTGGGGTTATTTTATTGCTTTTCTGTAAGTGTTCTCTGTCTCAAGACTGCTGGGCACACAACGCATTTGTTTTCTCTATTTAGGTTAACCCAATACATCCTCAGCCATCTTTCCTTGTCCTTGTTATCGCACATAGCAACGAGAGCTTATTGCCTCGTGAATCTCTTCCACAAGTCACCGAGAAGATAATTTCCTGTCAGGACACTTCTAAGCTCCTTGCAAATTTCATCTGTAAATTTTCAGCAGCAACAAAAGAACTTGTTTTGCCACGCTATGAACTTGACCAATTCCATCAGCTTTGCACAAAGAGAACCTGATAAGGATCAAACTCTTCCAGGAAGACAAACATTAAAATAAACCTACTTATCAAATCATTAGAAATTCACCCAGAGAGAGGTAAAGGAATACTGTGAGTGGCAAAAGCGTAAAGTCCATCTGGGT
This sequence comes from Podargus strigoides, assembly GCA_028020825.1. Classification (NCBI taxonomy): domain Eukaryota; kingdom Metazoa; phylum Chordata; class Aves; order Caprimulgiformes; family Podargidae; genus Podargus; species Podargus strigoides. Next base: position 12,535,579 of record CM051640.1, on the reverse strand, counting down.
GAGTTTTGACTAACATACTTGAACACAGAGGACAGACGAAAAGAGACAGAGCGACAGGGAGCAGGGCAGAGAGAAAAATCAAGGCAGCAGCAAGACAGACATGGAGAAAAAAACCCTAGTTACGGTGAGCAAAAAAACGCCAAAAAATCCCAGCAATGTGGGAAAGAGAAGGGGGCAGGAGAGGGACAGGGAGGGCCCAGGATAGAGAAGAGGGGCAACAGCGCCCCGCAGGGTCGGGACTCACCGCAGCTCTCGCTCGTGGCGCTGCTCGGAGCGTTCGCCAGGTAAGACGCTTCTTTCTCCTTCGGTCCTTCCTTCCTCTTGTGTAGCTCCTGTCGCAGAGCGGGGCTGCAGTCGCCCCCGTCCTCCCAGGCTCAGGGCGAGATCACGTAGGCGGCGGCGATGTACTTCTTGCCGTTGCCGTAGGTGCACTTGGTCCAGCTGTAGGTCTGGATGCTGAGGCTGTAGCTCCCCAGGCTCAGGTGACATCTGTAGGGACACAACCTGGGTCAAAGCCCTGCTCCACCCCTGAGCCCCACAATCACATCTCCCAGACGCTCTCGGGGTCCCCCACACCAGCCCCTGCTCCATCCCCCACCCGTGACGCCCCGCACGTGGGCGGGGCTCAGGGCTCACCCGACTGCTGATGGGGCTCAGGAGGGCACTGCTGGCTCCACGGCCAGAGGACAGACCGACGGACGCAGACAGAGATGGTACTTACGCCCTCCCAGGACGCGCGATGAAGCACGAGGTGTAGAGGCCAAACTCGAACCCGGGGCTGCAGCCGATGAAGGCAGAGCCCGTCTCTTTGTAAAAGCCGTCCCAGCTGAACTGCGGCCCCAGCACGTCGGGGTAGGTGTCCCCCTGGGAAAAGGGGGTTCAGGGATCAGACCCCCATCTCCGCTCGGCTCCGGGTGCAGCAGGGCAGGGAACTCAAGGAAAAGCCATCTGCAGATGAAGCCAGGCATGCTCACGCCCTCTCCAAGGACAGATCCAGAGCAGCTTCCAGTTGGTCCAAGGGGCCACCGGACAGAAACCCCCAAGCCTCAAACCCCTCACTGGTGGTTTGGGAGCCCCTTTTGCCCAATGCGTCACCTTTTCCGGACCTTCCCACCCTGCCTCCATTCCAGGGCCCACAGAGAGAAGCAAAGGGGAGGCGGCACGCTGAGCATCCTGCCGGATCACTTACCGGCCCGTTGAAGTTGTGGCTGAAGTAGTTGACGATGCCCTGCTTTTCCCACAGGCAGAAGCGGATCCAGCTGTGAAATCACTTCACCATCCCTTTTTTCACCTGCCCTAAACATGAGAGAGAGCTTGGGGTGAGCCCCCCGGCCCGGTGACGCCTGGCACCCCCCGTCCCACCGGTGTGGGGTCGTACCTCAGAAGACGCGCTCCAAGCCGCTGGAGTCCCGCTCGCCTTCGCCTCTGGAGCAGAGACCGATCCACATCTCCTTCGAGTCAGCGACCAACTCCTGCTCGGGGCCGTAGCCGTCTGCAGGAGGGGTGAAGAGGTGGGAGCAGCATCCCAGGACAGGAGCACGGGGAGAGGCAGAGCCGGGGCTCCCTCCCAGTCCTCTCCCCGGGAGCAATTCGGCTTTGCCCGATGCAATTCCCCCGTGTCCTGGCAGGCCTGGAGAGCCCCCTGCCGCGCTCCTCCGACCTGCACCCTCCCAGGTCACCCCTCACCCAGCCGACCCTTCCCTTCTGGGGGGCCAGGTCAGCCCTGCCCTGCTCCACACTCACTCTTCCTGCTGGAGGAAGGCAAAGAGTTTCTTCGGGAGCTCGGTTTCCACCACCTCCTTGAGGAAGCTGTCCTGCTCCCTCAGCTCCTCCGCCGTCACCTCCTCCTCCCTGCCAGCCGCCCTCTGCTAGTTACCCAGGAGTTGAACGAAGCTGGTGTAGGTGGGCTTGGAGAAGAGCTCCTCATGGACGTATCTGCAGAGCCTAGGAGAGAGCGGATCCTGCACTCAGCGGGGAAGGAGAGGTCCCCTCCAAAAGCAGCCCTGCACCCCGGCCAGCCGGGCTCTGCCATGGCGGCCCCCGGCCACCCCCCGGGGATGCTGGTTCACACTCACGGCTGCGGGGAGCGGTCCTCCTGGCCCCCCGTGCCCTCGGGGGACGCCAGGTACTACTGGGGAGCAGCAGGACAGATGGACCGCGAGATGAACAAAGAGACAGGGAGCAGAAGCGGGAGAGACAGAGAGAAGCACCAGGAGCAGCGAAGGAAGGGAAAAGAGCGACGGAAGAGGAAAATAAGGGCGAGAGAGTCAATCGGAAAGCGGGGTGGCCATCGGAGGGCGGGCGGAAGCGGCAGGACCAATCGGATTGCGGGACGCCGCTCGGAGGGCGGGAGGAAGCGGCAGGACCAATCGGATTGCGGGACGCCGCTCGGAGGGCGGGAGGCAGCGGGCGAACCAATCGGATTGCGGGACGCCGCTCTGAGGGCGGGGGGAATCGTCAGAACCAATCGGAGAGCGGGATGCAAATCAGAGGAGAGCGGGAAGCGGCCGGACCAATCGGATTGCGGAACGCCGCTCCGAGGGCGGGCGGAAGCGGCAGGACCAATCGGATTGCGGGTCGCCGCTGGGAGGGCGGGAGGCAGCGGGCGAACCAATCGGATTGCGGGACGCCGCTCGGAGGGCGGGAGGAAGCGGGCCAACCATTCGGATTGCGGGACGCCGCTCGGAGGGCGGGAGGCAGCGGGCGAACCAATCGGACTGCGGGACGCCGCTCGGAGGGCGGGAGGCAGCGGGCTAACCAATCGGATTGCGGGACGCCGCTCGGAGGGCGGGAGGAAGCGGCAGGACCAATCGAATTGCGGGACGCCGCTCGGAGGGCGGGAGGCAGCGGGCGAACCAATCGGATTGCGGGACGCCGCTTGGAGGGCGGGCGGAAGCGGCAGGACCAATCGGATTGCGGGACGCCGCTCTGAGGGCGGGAGGAAGCGGCAGGACCAATCGGATTGCGGGACGCCGCTCTGAGGGCGGGAGGAAGCGGCAGAACCAATCGGAGGGCGGGATGCAAATCAGAGGAGAGCGGGAAGCGGCCGGACCAATCGGATTGCGGAACGCCGCTCCGAGGGCGGGCGGAAGCGGCAGGACCAATCGGATTGCGGGTCGCCGCTCTGAGGACGGGAGGCAGCGGGCGAACCAATCGGATTGCGGGACGCCGCTCGGAGGGCGGGAGGAAGCGGCAGGACTAATCGTATTGCGGAACACCGCTCCGAGGGCGGGCGGAAGTGGCAGGACCAATCGGATTGCGGGACGCCGCTCGGAGGGCGGGAGGCAGCGGGCGAACCAATCGGATTGCGGGACGCCGCTCGGAGGGCGGGAGGCAGCGGGCGAACCAATCGGATTGCGGGACGCCGCTCGGAGGGCGGGAGGCAGCGGGCGAACCAATCGGATTGCGGGACGCCGCTCGGAGGGCGGGAGGCAGCGGGCGAACCAATCGGACTGCGGGACGCCGCTTGGAGGGCGGGAGGAAGCGGCAGGACCAATCGGATTGCGGGACGCCGCTCTGAGGGCGGGCGGAAGCGGCAGGACCAATCGGATTGCGGGACGCCGCTCGGAGGGCGGGAGGAAGCGGCAGGACCAATCGGATTGTGGACCGCCAGTACGAGGGCGGGAGGAAGCGAGAGAGCCAATCGGAATGCGGGTCGCCAATATGAGGGCGGGAGGAAGCGGGATGGCCAATCAGAAGCCGGGACTGGGCAGGAGGTCTAATCGGACGGCGGGAGGGCCAATCGGAGGGCAGGAGGAAGCGGCAGGGCCAATCAGAGTGCGGGAGGGCGCGGGAGGGCCAATCGGAGGGCGGCTCGCTCCCACCACCGGCTCCGACGCGGTGGGACGCTCCCGCCGCCCTCCGCGGCGCTTTCCCCCGTTACCGTCGCACAATCGCTCAGGCCCTGCTCACCTTCTCCCTCTCTGAACGGCAAAAGTCGCCACAGCGTATGCGCGGACTCGCGCTGCAGTACCGGATTTCTTTCGCGGGGCGGCAGCACTTAGCCCCGCGGCGGGAGACGCCACCGCGTATGCGCGGACTCGGGCTGCAGTACCTAACTTTGTCAGCTAAGCGGCAGCACTTAGCCCCGCGGCAACAGACGCCACCGCGCATGCGCGGACTCGGGCTGCAGTACCTAACTTTGTCCGCAAGGCGGCAGCACTTAGCGCCGCGGGAGCAGACGCCACCGCGCATGCGCGGACTAGGGCTGCAGTACCTAACTTTGTCCGCAAGGCGGCAGCACTGAGCGCCGCGGCAGCAGACGCCACCGCGCACGCTCAGACTCGGACTGCAGTACCGAACTTTTTCCGCAAGGCGGCAGCACTTAGCGTCGCGGCAGCAGACGCCACCGCGCATGCGCGGACTCGGACTGCAGTACCTAACTTTCTTCGCTAAGCGGCAGCAGGGAGCGACGCCATAGCGCATGCGCGGACTTTTGCATGCGGTTGGGGGGGTCTCGAGGGACCTGTCGCCCCCGGCGAGAGCTCAGCTGGGGGAGGATGGCGGGTGCACCCACCCCAGACCCCGATTTTCTCGGGAGGGTCCCCTGCGTGAGGCTGCCCTGCAAGCAGCACAGATAAATGAGGAAGACGAATCTGTTAACGAGTCCCTATACTGGTGCGGGGGGCGGGTGGGAGGTGGTGGGGTGTCTCGGCCACCCTGTCCCCTGGCATCCCCAAAAGAGCCACCTCTGCTGCAGGGAAGGGGGGGCAGCCCCTCCTGCTGCACCCCCCCCCCGGGGCCCCAACACCCACCCTGGGCCAGTACCCACCCTCTTCCTGGTGCAGAAGCGATGGGGAGGGAGCTGGGGCAGAGGGCTGGCCCCATGGCCGGCATGCACGGAGGAATTGAACCCTGCACCACCCACAGTCAGTATTTATTTTCCTGGGAGGGGTGAGGGGGGTGGAGGGGTGGTTATGCTCCACTGCAAGTCCCTCTCTCACCCCCGCTCTTCTGCTGCGACCAGGGAACACGACCCTCGGTGGGACTGGTGGGTACTGGGGCTGCTGCCTCCATCCAGGGCACGGCCGGCACCGTCCTGCCCGGCTTCCTCGGGCGCCCGGCCCTGCTCCTGCAGCACAGCCATCTGCCTCCCACAGAAGGACCAGTCCTCTGCCCCGAGAGCGGGGCTGCAGTCGCCCCCGTCCTCCCAGGCTCAGGGCGAGATCACGTAGGCGGTGGGGATGTACTTCTTGCCGTTGCCGAAGGCGGACTTGGTCCAGCTGTAGGTCTGGATGCTGAGGCTGTAGCCCCCCAGGCTCAGGTGACATCTGTGGGGACACAGCCTTGGTCAAAGCCCTGCTCCACCCCTCAGCCCCACAATCACGTCTCCCAGATGCTCTCGGAGTCCCCCACACCAGCCCCTGCTCCATCCTCCTCCCGTGACGCCCCGCACCTGGGCGGGGCTCAGGGCTCACCCCCCTGCTGATGGGGCTCAGGAGGGCACTGCTGGCTCCACGGCCAGAGGACAGACAGACGGACGCAGACAGAGATGGTACTCACGCCCTCCCAGGACGCGCGATGAAGCACGAGGTGTAGAGGCCAAACTCGAACCCGGGGCCGCAGCCGATGGAGGCAGAGCCCGTCTCTTTGTAAAAGCCGTCCCAGCTGAACTGCAGCAGGACAGATGGACCGCGAGATGAACAAAGGGACAGGGAGCAGAAGTGAGAGATGGAGAAAAAAGCATTACAGGCAGCGGGGCAGAAAAAGGAAACACAGGCTGGACGGGGGACAGGGAGAGAGGAAGAGAGTGGCAGAACGCGGACGGAGAGCGGGAGAAAGCAAGCCCAGTGGCGAGCAGCAGGCCAGAGGCAGGGGGAAGGAAGGACAGGAAAGGGGAGAGAGGGATACAGAAAACAAGTGAGGGACAGGGAGTAAGAAAAAAGGGTACGGAGGAAAAGAAAGGGATGGGGAGCAGGACACAGGGATACAGAGCAAGCAAGAGCAACAGGGAGAACGAGAGAACGGAGCCAGAGGAAAACAGGGACTGAAAGCAGGACGGAGAAATGGAAAAAGGAGATGAGGGATGGAGAGCAGGACAGAGGAGTGGAGGGACAACGACGGACACAAGGATAGCGACGGAGGGAGAGGAAAGGAGGGACGGGGAGCAGCACAGAGGGATGGAGAGAGAAAACACAGTGACATGAAGCAAGACAGAGGGCTCAAAAGAGAAAAATAAGACAAGGGAGAATAACAAGGAGTAAAGAGAGAAAGCAGGGTCGAAACAAAAGCTCAGAGGGGCAGAGGAACCAAGGAAAATATGGACGAGGAGGCCTGTGGAGAGATGGAGCAGAAAATGCAGGGTTGGTGAGCGGGACAGAGAGATGGGGGGGGGGGTGGTGGGGGTGGTGGTGGAAAAGGGATTGAGAAATAAAGAAAGGATCAGATTTGTACAAAGAGACTGAGAAGGGAAAAAAGAAACAGCAAGGGGCTAGAGGACAGAGACAAAAAGGGCCTGGGAGCAGGAGAGAGGAGGAAAGGAGAAAAGGGAGAGCCGGCCGCATGGGGAGGTATAGCGAGAATTGAGCACACAGGCAGCAGGACAGAGAAATAAAGACAGAAAAAACAGGGACAGAAAGCAGGAGAAAGGGACAGTGAGAGGAAACAAAGCGCAGGGAGCAGGAGAACAGGGAGAGGGAGAGAAAGCTGGGGGGGAAGGGAGCAGGACAGAGGCAGAGAAAGATGTGTTGGGGCAGAAGGAGAGAAAGAGAAAAAAGACAGATGGGAAGAAGGATGGGGGATAGGCAGGGGAAAAAGAAGGACAAGGAGCAGGACACAGCTTGTCAGAGAAAGAGAGGTACAGGGAGCAAGACAAGGTGATCCAGAGGGAGAAAAAAGGGACAAGGAGGTGGAACAAAGGGAAAGACAGGCAAAAATAAAGAGACAGGGAGCAGGACAGAGATGGAGGGGAAGAAGCCTAGGATGGGCAGCAGGACAGATAGACGGAGAAGGAAAAAAAACAGCATTGGGCTGCGGGACAGAGACAGAGTGAGAAAAAACAGTGTCAGGGAGCAGGACAGAGGGATAGAGGACAAAAAACCCTAAAGAGGGAACGGGGCAGAAAAAGCCCAGGGAAACTGCAAGGACAAGGACACAACAGAGGGGTGAGGGGGACAGGGAGCAGGACAGAGGGAAACAGGGAGCAGGACAAACGGATGGAAGAGGGGGAAGAAATAGCGATGGGCTGCACGACGGAGATGGAGGAATCAAAAAGTAGACAAAGGGAGCGTGACAGAGGGGGGAAAAAGGACAGAGATCAGGACTGCACCGGAGGGAAAAAAAAAAAACCAACCCACACAACTGTGGTGGGCAGTGGGAGAGAGATACAGAAAAGGAAAAAATACTGAGGAAGAGAGAAAGGACAGAAGGGATGGCCGGCTGGACAGGGTGATACAGTTAGAAAGGATGGGAGAGAGAACGGGACAGAGAGAGAAAGACAGAAAAGACGGCGAGAGGAAGAAGGGCAGAGGGACAGCAAGAGGTAAAAAGAGGGCAGAGATTGGGACAGAGATGGGTAAAAAAGCAGCAGGGACAGAGGAAAAGAGACAGGGAGCAGGACAGAGAAAGAAAAATCAGGGCAGCAGCAAGATGGAGACGGAGAAAAAAAAATAAATAAGGATGGTGAGCAGCACAGAGAGGAAGGAACATGAACAGGGGCAGGGAGCGGGACAAAGGGACACAGTGAAAAACGACACCAAAGGAAGCAAAACACAGCGGCAGGCAATACCAACGTCACCGAGAGAGAAAAAGAGAGGCCGTGAGAAGCACAGGGCGTGGGATAAAGAAAGAGAGGTATTGGGAGTCCTGCAGAGAGACGGAGGACAACAAACAAGTGAAGCAGGGAGCAGCACAAAGGGCGAGAGAGAACGAGAGACGAACAGGAGGGAGGACGGGGATAGCCACAGACAGAATGCAAAAAACCAGCGACGGCGACAAATCAAGACCGCGGTCTGCATCCTTTTTTTTTTAGGCTGAGCACTGGTATGTTGCTCCACAATCATTCCCATTAAAACTGCCACATAGATTTGTATGACGAATACACAGTCAGACTAGCTCACCCTTCTTCAGCCATCCTGTTAAAGGAAGCTTTCTGAAGAGTTGTTGTTGTATCAGTGAACAAAACCCGCAGCCGGAAAGAGAATGAAGAAGGCCTGTATACAGTACGTACATGACAATGCAAAGCCCGAAAGACAAAGAATTCGGAAAGGAAAAGAATACCGGGGTGGGGGGCGGGGAGGAAGGATAATCTCATAAAATAAGAGCAGAGAAGCAAAGTTCTCTGTGAAATTGTGCCATCTGTATTCTGTCTCAAATTCACCCAGTTTACAACTGCCTCTATTTTCTTCTCCTCTTTTCCCAAACCATACCTGAGCGTGTAACGATTTAAGTTCTCTGAGGACAAGAGTTTGATACGGCCGTTAACGTTTGTTGCACGTTAGGAATGCAACATTAACAATGGCTGCATCGTTACAGTTTTTCTATAAAGTATGCAGAGCAAAAGGAAAACATGGCCTGAAAGTACTTAATGATTAACAGCTGTGGGGTTATTTTATTGCTTTTCTGTAAGTGTTCTCTGTCTCAAGACTGCTGGGCACACAACGCATTTGTTTTCTCTATTTAGGTTAACCCAATACATCCTCAGCCATCTTTCCTTGTCCTTGTTATCGCACATAGCAACGAGAGCTTATTGCCTCGTGAATCTCTTCCACAAGTCACCGAGAAGATAATTTCCTGTCAGGACACTTCTAAGCTCCTTGCAAATTTCATCTGTAAACTTTCAGCAGCAACAAAAGAACTTGTTTTGCCACGCTATGAACTTGACCAATTCCATCAGCTTTGCACAAAGAGAACCTGATAAGGATCAAACTCCTTCAGGAAGACAAACATTAAAATAAACCTACTTATCAAATCATTAGAAATTCACCCAGAGAGAGGTAAAGGAATACTGTGAGTGGCAAAAGCGTAAAGTCCATCTGGGTGAGTTTTGACTAACATACTTGAACACAGAGGACAGACGAAAAGAGACAGAGCGACAGGGAGCAGGGCAGAGAGAAAAATCAAGGCAGCAGCAAGACAGAGATGGACAAGAAAACCCTAGTTACGGTGAGCAAAAAAACGCCAAAAAATCCCAGCAGTGTGGGAAAGAGAAGGGGGCAGGAGAGGGACAGGGAGGGCCCAGGATAGAGAAGAGGGGCAACAGCGCCCCGCAGGGTCGGGACTCACCGCAGCTCTCGCTCGTGGCGCTGCTCGGAGCGTTCGCCAGGTAAGACGCTTCTTTCTCTTTCGGTCCTTCCTTCCTCTTGTGTAGCTCCTGTCGCAGAGCGGGGCTGCAGTCGCCCCCGTCCTCCCAGGCTCAGGGCGAGATCACGTAGGCGGCGGCGATGTGCTTCTTGCCGTTGCCGTAGGTGCACTTGGTCCAGCTGTAGGTCTGGATGCTGAGGCTGTAGCCCCCCAGGCTCAGGTGACATCTGTGGGGACACAGCCTGGGTCAAAGCCCTGCTCCACCCCTGAGCCCCACAATCACATCTCCCAGACGCTCTCGGGGTCCCCCACACCAGCCCCTGCTCCATCCCCTACCCGTGACGCCCCGCACCTGGGTGGGGCTCAGGGCTCACCCGACTGCTGATGGGGCTCAGGAGGGCACTGCTGGCTCCACGGCCAGAGGACAGACCGACGGACGCAGACAGAGATGGTACTTACGCCCTCCCAGGACGCGCGATGAAGCACGAGGTGTAGAGGCCAAACTCGAACCCGGGGCTGCAGCCGATGAAGGCAGAGCCCGTCTCTTTGTAAAAGCCGTCCCAGCTGAACTGCGGCCCCAGCACGTCGGGGTAGGTGTCCCCCTGGGGAAAGGGGGTTCAGGGATCAGACCCCCATCTCCGCTCGGCTCCGGGTGCAGCAGGGCAGGGAACTCAAGGAAAAGCCATCTGCAGATGAAGCCAGGCATGCTCACGCCCTCTCCAAGGACAGATCCAGAGCAGCTTCCAGTTGGTCCAAGGGGCCACCGGACAGAAACCCCCAAGCCTCAAACCCCTCACTGGTGGTTTGGGAGCCCCTTTTGCCCAATGCGTCACCTTTTCCGGACCTTCCCACCCTGCCTCCATTCCAGGGCCCACAGAGAGAAGCAAAGGGGAGGCGGCACGCTGAGCATCCTGCCGGATCACTTACCGGCCCGTTGAAGTTGTGGCTGAAGTAGTTGACGATGCCCTGCTTTTCCCACAGGCAGAAGCGGATCCAGCTGTGAAATCACTTCACCATCCCTTTTTTCACCTGCCCTAAACATGAGAGAGAGCTTGGGGTGAGCCCCCCGGCCCGGTGACGCCTGGCACCCCCCGTCCCACCGGTGTGGGGTCGTACCTCAGAAGACGCGCTCCAAGCCGCTGGAGTCCCGCTCGCCTTCGCCTCTGGAGCAGAGACCGATCCACATCTCCTTCGAGTCAGCGACCAACTCCTGCTCGGGGCCGTAGCCGTCTGCAGGAGGGGTGAAGAGGTGGGAGCAGCATCCCAGGACAGGAGCACGGGGAGAGGCAGAGCCGGGGCTCCCTCCCAGTCCTCTCCCCGGGAGCAATTCGGCTTTGCCCGATGCAATTCCCCCGTGTCCTGGCAGGCCTGGAGAGCCCCCTGCCGCGCTCCTCCGACCTGCACCCTCCCAGGTCACCCCTCACCCAGCCGAGCCTTTCCTTCTGGGGGGCCAGGTCAGCCCTGCCCTGCTCCACACTCACTCTTCCTGCTGGAGGAAGGCAAAGAGTTTCTTCGGGAGCTCGGTTTCCACCACCTCCTTGAGGAAGCTGTCCTGCTCCCTCAGCTCCTCCGCCGTCACCTCCTCCTCCCTGCCAGCCGCCCTCTGCTAGTTACCCAGGAGTTGAACGAAGCTGGTGTAGGTGGGCTTGGAGAAGAGCTCCTCATGGACGTATCTGCAGAGCCTAGGAGAGAGCGGATCCTGCACTCAGCGGGGAAGGAGAGGTCCCCTCCAAAAGCAGCCCTGCACCCCGGCCAGCCGGGCTCTGCCATGGCGGCCCCCGGCCACCCCCCGGGGATGCTGGTTCACACTCACGGCTGCGGGGAGCGGTCCTCCTGGCCCCCCGTGCCCTCGGGGGACGCCAGGTACTACTGGGGAGCAGCAGGACAGATGGACCGCGAGATGAACAAAGAGACAGGGAGCAGAAGCGGGAGAGACAGAGAGAAGCACCAGGAGCAGCGAAGGAAGGGAAAAGAGCGACGGAAGAGGAAAATAAGGGCGAGAGAGTCAATCGGAAAGCGGGGTGGCCATCGGAGGGCGGGCGGAAGCGGCAGGACCAATCGGATTGCGGGACGCCGCTCGGAGGGCGGGAGGAAGCGGCAGGACCAATCGGATTGCGGGACGCCGCTCGGAGGGCGGGAGGCAGCGGGCGAACCAATCGGATTGCGGGACGCCGCTCTGAGGGCGGGGGGAATCGTCAGAACCAATCGGAGAGCGGGATGCAAATCAGAGGAGAGCGGGAAGCGGCCGGACCAATCGGATTGCGGAACGCCGCTCCGAGGGCGGGCGGAAGCGGCAGGACCAATCGGATTGCGGGTCGCCGCTGGGAGGGCGGGAGGCAGCGGGCGAACCAATCGGATTGCGGGACGCCGCTCGGAGGGCGGGAGGAAGCGGGCCAACCATTCGGATTGCGGGACGCCGCTCGGAGGGCGGGAGGCAGCGGGCGAACCAATCGGACTGCGGGACGCCGCTCGGAGGGCGGGAGGCAGCGGGCTAACCAATCGGATTGCGGGACGCCGCTCGGAGGGCGGGAGGAAGCGGCAGGACCAATCGAATTGCGGGACGCCGCTCGGAGGGCGGGAGGCAGCGGGCGAACCAATCGGATTGCGGGACGCCGCTTGGAGGGCGGGCGGAAGCGGCAGGACCAATCGGATTGCGGGACGCCGCTCTGAGGGCGGGAGGAAGCAGCAGGACCAATCGGATTGCGGGACGCCGCTCTGAGGGCGGGAGGAAGCGGCAGAACCAATCGGAGGGCGGGATGCAAATCAGAGGAGAGCGGGAAGCGGCCGGACCAATCGGATTGCGGAACGCCGCTCCGAGGGCGGGCGGAAGCGGCAGGACCAATCGGATTGCGGGTCGCCGCTCTGAGGACGGGAGGCAGCGGGCGAACCAATCGGATTGCGGGACGCCGCTCGGAGGGCGGGAGGAAGCGGCAGGACTAATCGTATTGCGGAACACCGCTCCGAGGGCGGGCGGAAGTGGCAGGACCAATCGGATTGCGGGACGCCGCTCGGAGGGCGGGAGGCAGCGGGCGAACCAATCGGATTGCGGGACGCCGCTCGGAGGGCGGGAGGCAGCGGGCGAACCAATCGGATTGCGGGACGCCGCTCGGAGGGCGGGAGGCAGCGGGCGAACCAATCGGATTGCGGGACGCCGCTCGGAGGGCGGGAGGCAGCGGGCGAACCAATCGGACTGCGGGACGCCGCTTGGAGGGCGGGAGGAAGCGGCAGGACCAATCGGATTGCGGGACGCCGCTCTGAGGGCGGGCGGAAGCGGCAGGACCAATCGGATTGCGGGACGCCGCTCGGAGGGCGGGAGGAAGCGGCAGGACCAATCGGATTGTGGACCGCCAGTACGAGGGCGGGAGGAAGCGAGAGAGCCAATCGGAATGCGGGTCGCCAATATGAGGGCGGGAGGAAGCGGGATGGCCAATCAGAAGCCGGGACTGGGCAGGAGGTCTAATCGGACGGCGGGAGGGCCAATCGGAGGGCAGGAGGAAGCGGCAGGGCCAATCAGAGTGCGGGAGGGCGCGGGAGGGCCAATCGGAGGGCGGCTCGCTCCCACCACCGGCTCCGACGCGGTGGGACGCTCCCGCCGCCCTCCGCGGCGCTTTCCCCCGTTACCGTCGCACAATCGCTCAGGCCCTGCTCACCTTCTCCCTCTCTGAACGGCAAAAGTCGCCACAGCGTATGCGCGGACTCGCGCTGCAGTACCGGATTTCTTTCGCGGGGCGGCAGCACTTAGCCCCGCGGCGGGAGACGCCACCGCGTATGCGCGGACTCGGGCTGCAGTACCTAACTTTGTCAGCTAAGCGGCAGCACATAGCCCCGCGGCAACAGACGCCACCGCGCATGCGCGGACTCGGGCTGCAGTACCGCACTTTGTCCGCAAGGCGGCAGCACTAAGCGCCGCGGCAGCAGACGCCACCGCGCATACGCCAACTCGGGCTGCAGTACCTAACTTTGTCCGCAAGGCGGCAGCACTTAGCGCCGCGGGAGCAGACGCCACCGCGTATGCGCGGACTCGGGCTGCAGTACCGCTTTTCTTTCGCTGAGCGGTAGCACTTTGCGCCGCGGCACCAGACGCCACCGCGCATGCGCCAACTCGGGCTGCAGTACCTAACTTTGTCCGCAAGGCGGCAGCACTGAGCGCCGCGGCAGCAGACGCCACCGCGCACGCTCAGACTCGGACTGCAGTACCGAACTTTTTCCGCAAGGCGGCAGCACTTAGCGTCGCGGCAGCAGACGCCACCGCGCATGCGCGGACTCGGACTGCAGTACCTAACTTTCTTCGCTAAGCGGCAGCAGGGAGCGACGCCATAGCGCATGCGCGGACTTTTGCATGCGGTTGGGGGGGTCTCGGGGGACCTGTCGCCCCCGGCGAGAGCTCAGCTGGGGGAGGATGGCGGGTGCACCCACCCCAGACCCCGATTTTCTCGGGAGGGTCCCCTGCGTGAGGCTGCCCTGCAAGCAGCACAGATAAATGAGGAAGACGAATCTGTTAACGAGTCCCTATACTGGTGCGGGGGGCGGGTGGGAGGTGGTGGGGTGTCTCGGCCACCCTGTCCCCTGGCATCCCCAAAAGAGCCACCTCTGCTGCAGGGAAGGGGGGGCAGCCCCTCCTGCTGCACCCCCCCCCGGGCCAGTACCCACCCTCTTCCTGGTGCAGAAGCGATGGGGAGGGAGCTGGGGCAGAGGGCTGGCCCCATGGCCGGCATGCACGGAGGAATTGAACCCTGCACCACCCACAGTCAGTATTTATTTTCCTGGGAGGGGTGAGGGGGGTGGAGGGGTGGTTATGCTCCACTGCAAGTCCCTCTCTCACCCCCGCTCTTCTGCTGCGACCAGGGAACACGACCCTCGGTGGGACTGGTGGGTACTGGGGCTGCTGCCTCCATCCAGGGCACGGCCGGCACCGTCCTGCCCGGCTTCCTCGGGCGCCCGGCCCTGCTCCTGCAGCACAGCCATCTGCCTCCCACAGAAGGACCAGTCCTCTGCCCCGAGAGCGGGGCTGCAGTCGCCCCCGTCCTCCCAGGCTCAGGGCGAGATCACGTAGGCGGTGGGGATGTACTTCTTGCCGTTGCCGAAGGCGGACTTGGTCCAGCTGTAGGTCTGGATGCTGAGGCTGTAGCCCCCCAGGCTCAGGTGACATCTGTGGGGACACAGCCTTGGTCAAAGCCCTGCTCCACCCCTCAGCCCCACAATCACGTCTCCCAGATGCTCTCGGAGTCCCCCACACCAGCCCCTGCTCCATCCTCCTCCCGTGACGCCCCGCACCTGGGCGGGGCTCAGGGCTCACCCCCCTGCTGATGGGGCTCAGGAGGGCACTGCTGGCTCCACGGCCAGAGGACAGACAGACGGACGCAGACAGAGATGGTACTCACGCCCTCCCAGGACGCGCGATGAAGCACGAGGTGTAGAGGCCAAACTCGAACCCGGGGCCGCAGCCGATGGAGGCAGAGCCCGTCTCTTTGTAAAAGCCGTCCCAGCTGAACTGCAGCAGGACAGATGGACCGCGAGATGAACAAAGGGACAGGGAGCAGAAGTGAGAGATGGAGAAAAAAGCATTACAGGCAGCGGGGCAGAAAAAGGAAACACAGGCTGGACGGGGGACAGGGAGAGAGGAAGAGAGTGGCAGAACGCGGACGGAGAGCGGGAGAAAGCAAGCCCAGTGGCGAGCAGCAGGCCAGAGGCAGGGGGAAGGAAGGACAGGAAAGGGGAGAGAGGGATACAGAAAACAAGTGAGGGACAGGGAGTAAGAAAAAAGGGTACGGAGGAAAAGAAAGGGATGGGGAGCAGGACACAGGGATACAGAGCAAGCAAGAGCAACAGGGAGAACGAGAGAACGGAGCCAGAGGAAAACAGGGACTGAAAGCAGGACGGAGAAATGGAAAAAGGAGATGAGGGATGGAGAGCAGGACAGAGGAGTGGAGGGACAACGACGGACACAAGGATAGCGACGGAGGGAGAGGAAAGGAGGGACGGGGAGCAGCACAGAGGGATGGAGAGAGAAAACACAGTGACATGAAGCAAGACAGAGGGCTCAAAAGAGAAAAATAAGACAAGGGAGAATAACAAGGAGTAAAGAGAGAAAGCAGGGTCGAAACAAAAGCTCAGAGGGGCAGAGGAACCAAGGAAAATATGGACGAGGAGGCCTGTGGAGAGATGGAGCAGAAAATGCAGGGTTGGTGAGCGGGACAGAGAGATGGGGGGGGGGGTGGTGGGGGTGGTGGTGGAAAAGGGATTGAGAAATAAAGAAAGGATCAGATTTGTACAAAGAGACTGAGAAGGGAAAAAAGAAACAGCAAGGGGCTAGAGGACAGAGACAAAAAGGGCCTGGGAGCAGGAGAGAGGAGGAAAGGAGAAAAGGGAGAGCCGGCCGCATGGGGAGGTATAGCGAGAATTGAGCACACAGGCAGCAGGACAGAGAAATAAAGACAGAAAAAACAGGGACAGAAAGCAGGAGAAAGGGACAGTGAGAGGAAACAAAGCGCAGGGAGCAGGAGAACAGGGAGAGGGAGAGAAAGCTGGGGGGGAAGGGAGCAGGACAGAGGCAGAGAAAGATGTGTTGGGGCAGAAGGAGAGAAAGAGAAAAAAGACAGATGGGAAGAAGGATGGGGGATAGGCAGGGGAAAAAGAAGGACAAGGAGCAGGACACAGCTTGTCAGAGAAAGAGAGGTACAGGGAGCAAGACAAGGTGATCCAGAGGGAGAAAAAAGGGACAAGGAGGTGGAACAAAGGGAAAGACAGGCAAAAATAAAGAGACAGGGAGCAGGACAGAGATGGAGGGGAAGAAGCCTAGGATGGGCAGCAGGACAGATAGACGGAGAAGGAAAAAAAACAGCATTGGGCTGCGGGACAGAGACAGAGTGAGAAAAAACAGTGTCAGGGAGCAGGACAGAGGGATAGAGGACAAAAAACCCTAAAGAGGGAACGGGGCAGAAAAAGCCCAGGGAAACTGCAAGGACAAGGACACAACAGAGGGGTGAGGGGGACAGGGAGCAGGACAGAGGGAAACAGGGAGCAGGACAAACGGATGGAAGAGGGGGAAGAAATAGCGATGGGCTGCACGACGGAGATGGAGGAATCAAAAAGTAGACAAAGGGAGCGTGACAGAGGGGGGAAAAAGGACAGAGATCAGGACTGCACCGGAGGGAAAAAAAAAAAACCAACCCACACAACTGTGGTGGGCAGTGGGAGAGAGATACAGAAAAGGAAAAAATACTGAGGAAGAGAGAAAGGACAGAAGGGATGGCCGGCTGGACAGGGTGATACAGTTAGAAAGGATGGGAGAGAGAACGGGACAGAGAGAGAAAGACAGAAAAGACGGCGAGAGGAAGAAGGGCAGAGGGACAGCAAGAGGTAAAAAGAGGGCAGAGATTGGGACAGAGATGGGTAAAAAAGCAGCAGGGACAGAGGAAAAGAGACAGGGAGCAGGACAGAGAAAGAAAAATCAGGGCAGCAGCAAGATGGAGACGGAGAAAAAAAAATAAATAAGGATGGTGAGCAGCACAGAGAGGAAGGAACATGAACAGGGGCAGGGAGCGGGACAAAGGGACACAGTGAAAAACGACACCAAAGGAAGCAAAACACAGCGGCAGGCAATACCAACGTCACCGAGAGAGAAAAAGAGAGGCCGTGAGAAGCACAGGGCGTGGGATAAAGAAAGAGAGGTATTGGGAGTCCTGCAGAGAGACGGAGGACAACAAACAAGTGAAGCAGGGAGCAGCACAAAGGGCGAGAGAGAACGAGAGACGAACAGGAGGGAGGACGGGGATAGCCACAGACAGAATGCAAAAAACCAGCGACGGCGACAAATCAAGACCGCGGTCTGCATCCTTTTTTTTTTAGGCTGAGCACTGGTATGTTGCTCCACAATCATTCCCATTAAAACTGCCACATAGATTTGTATGACGAATACACAGTCAGACTAGCTCACCCTTCTTCAGCCATCCTGTTAAAGGAAGCTTTCTGAAGAGTTGTTGTTGTATCAGTGAACAAAACCCGCAGCCGGAAAGAGAATGAAGAAGGCCTGTATACAGTACGTACATGACAATGCAAAGCCCGAAAGACAAAGAATTCGGAAAGGAAAAGAATACCGGGGTGGGGGGCGGGGAGGAAGGATAATCTCATAAAATAAGAGCAGAGAAGCAAAGTTCTCTGTGAAATTGTGCCATCTGTATTCTGTCTCAAATTCACCCAGTTTACAACTGCCTCTATTTTCTTCTCCTCTTTTCCCAAACCA
Organism: Podargus strigoides; assembly: GCA_028020825.1. NCBI lineage: Eukaryota > Metazoa > Chordata > Aves > Caprimulgiformes > Podargidae > Podargus > Podargus strigoides. The sequence continues at coordinate 12,518,097 of CM051640.1, read as the reverse complement.
TACCTGAGCGTGTAACGATTTAAGTTCTCTGAGGACAAGAGTTTGATACGGCCGTTAACGTTTGTTGCACGTTAGGAATGCAACATTAACAATGGCTGCATCGTTACAGTTTTTCTATAAAGTATGCAGAGCAAAAGGAAAACATGGCCTGAAAGTACTTAATGATTAACAGCTGTGGGGTTATTTTATTGCTTTTCTGTAAGTGTTCTCTGTCTCAAGACTGCTGGGCACACAACGCATTTGTTTTCTCTATTTAGGTTAACCCAATACATCCTCAGCCATCTTTCCTTGTCCTTGTTATCGCACATAGCAACGAGAGCTTATTGCCTCGTGAATCTCTTCCACAAGTCACCGAGAAGATAATTTCCTGTCAGGACACTTCTAAGCTCCTTGCAAATTTCATCTGTAAACTTTCAGCAGAAACAAAAGAACTTGTTTTGCCACGCTATGAACTTGACCAATTCCATCAGCTTTGCACAAAGAGAACCTGATAAGGATCAAACTCCTTCAGGAAGACAAACATTAAAATAAACCTACTTATCAAATCATTAGAAATTCACCCAGAGAGAGGTAAAGGAATACTGTGAGTGGCAAAAGCGTAAAGTCCATCTGGGTGAGTTTTGACTAACATACTTGAACACAGAGGACAGACGAAAAGAGACAGAGCGACAGGGAGCAGGGCAGAGAGAAAAATCAAGGCAGCAGCAAGACAGAGATGGACAAGAAAACCCTAGGATGGTGAGCGAAAAAAACGCCAAAAAATCCCAGCAGTGTGGGAAAGAGAAGGGGGCAGGAGAGGGACAGGAAGGGCCCAGGATAGAGAAGAGGGGCAACAGCGCCCCGCAGGGTCGGGACTCACCGCAGCTCTCGCTCGTGGCGCTGCTCGGAGCGTTCGCCAGGTAAGACGCTTCTTTCTCCTTCGGTCCTTCCTTCCTCTTGTGTAGCTCCTGTCGCAGAGCGGGGCTGCAGTCGCCCCCGTCCTCCCAGGCTCAGGGCGAGATCACGTAGGCGGCGGCGATGTGCTTCTTGCCGTTGCCGTAGGTGCACTTGGTCCAGCTGTAGGTCTGGATGCTGAGGCTGTAGCCCCCCAGGCTCAGGTGACATCTGTGGGGACACAGCCTGGGTCAAAGCCCTGCTCCACCCCTGAGCCCCACAATCACATCTCCCAGACGCTCTCGGGGTCCCCCACACCAGCCCCTGCTCCATCCCCTACCCGTGACGCCCCGCACCTGGGTGGGGCTCAGGGCTCACCCGACTGCTGATGGGGCTCAGGAGGGCACTGCTGGCTCCACGGCCAGAGGACAGACCGACGGACGCAGACAGAGATGGTACTTACGCCCTCCCAGGACGCGCGATGAAGCACGAGGTGTAGAGGCCAAACTCGAACCCAGGGCTGCAGCCGATGAAGGCAGAGCCCGTCTCTTTGTAAAAGCCGTCCCAGCTGAACTGCGGCCCCAGCACGTCAGGGTAGGTGTCCCCCTGGGGAAAGGGGGTTCAGGGATCAGACCCCCATCTCCGCTCGGCTCCGGGTGCAGCAGGGCAGGGAACTCAAGGAAAAGCCATCTGCAGATGAAGCCAGGCATGCTCACGCCCTCTCCAAGGACAGATCCAGAGCAGCTTCCAGTTGGTCCAAGGGGCCACCAGACAGAAACCCCCAAGCCTCAAACCCCTCACTCGTGGTTTGGGAGCCCCTTTTGCCCAATGCGTCACCTTTTCCGGACCTTCCCACCCTGCCTCCATTCCAGGGCACACAGAGAGAAGCAAAGGGGAGGCGGCACGCTGAGCATCCTGCCGGATCACTTACCGGCCCGTTGAAGTTGTGGCTGAAGTAGTTGACGATGCCCTGCTTTTCCCACAGGTAGAAGCGGATCCAGCTGTGAAATCACTTCACCATCCCTTTTTTCACCTGCCCTAAACATGAGAGAGAGCTTGGGGTGAGCCCCCCGGCCCGGTGACGCCTGGCACCCCCCGTCCCACCGGTGTGGGGTCGTACCTCAGAAGACGCGCTCCAAGCCGCTGGAGTCCCGCTCACCCTCGCCTCTGGAGCAGAGACCGATCCACATCTCCTTCGAATCAGCGACAAACTCCTGCTCGGGGCCGTAGCCGTCTGCAGGAGGGGTGAAGAGGTGGGAGCAGCATCCCAGGACAGGAGCACGGGGAGAGGCAGAGCCGGGGCTCCCTCCCAGTCCTCTCCCCGGGAGCAATTCGGCTTTGCCCGATGCAATTCCCCCGTGTCCTGGCAGGCCTGGAGAGCCCCCTGCCGCGTTCCTCCGACCTGCACCCTCCCAGGTCACCCCTCACCCAGCCGAGCCTTTCCTTCTGGGGGGCCAGGTCAGCCCTGCCCTGCTCCACACTCACTCTTCCTGCTGGAGGAAGGCAAAGAGTTTCTTCGGGAGCTCGGTTTTCATCATCTCCTTGAGGAAGCTGTCCTGCTCCCTCAGCTCCTCCGCCGTCACCTCCTCCTCCCTGCCAGCCGCCCTCTGCTAGTTACCCAGGAGCTGAACGAAGCTGGCGTAGGTGGGCTTGGAGAAGAGCTCCTCATGGACGTATCTGCAGAGCCTAGGAGAGAGCGGATCCTGCACTCAGCGGGGAAGGAGAGGTCCCCTCCAAAAGCAGCCCTGCACCCCGGCCAGCCGGGCTCTGCCATGGCGGCCCCCGGCCACCCCCCGGGGATGCTGGGTCACACTCACGGCTGCGGGGAGCGGTCCTCCTGGCCCCCCGTGCCCTCGGGGGACGCCAGGTACTACTGGGGAGCAGCAGGACAGATGGACCGCGAGATGAACAAAGGGACAGGGAGCAAACCCACGCGATGGAAAAAAGAGCACCAAGAGCAAGGAAGGGCGGGCAAGGAGAGACGGAAGAGGAAAATAAGGGCGAGAGAGCCAATCGGAGGGCGGGGTGGCCATCGGAGGGCGGGAGGAAGCGGCAGGACCAATCGGAATCCGGGACGCCGCTCTGAGGGCGGGCGGAAGCGGCAGGACCAATCGGATTGCGGGAAGCCGCTCTGAGGGCAGGAGGAAGAGGCAGGACCAATCAGAGGGCGGGATGCAAATCAGAGGAGGGCGGGAAGCGGCAGGACCAATCGGATTGCGGGACGCCGCTCTGAGGGCGGGAGGAAGCGGCGGACCCTATCGGATTCTGGGACGCCGATCGGGGGGCGGGAGGAAGCGGGAAGCCCAATGGGAACTCTGATCGCTAATCGGAGGGCGGGAGGAAGCGGCAAGACGAATCAGAGGCCGGGTTTTGGCAGGATGTCTAATCGGAGGGCGGAAGGGCCAATTGGAGGGCGGAAGGGCCAATCGGTGGGCGGCTAGCTCCCAACCACCGGCTCCGACGCGGTGGGACGCTCCCGCCGCCCTCCGCGGGGCTTTCCCCGGTTACCGTCGCTCAATCGCTCACCCCCTGCTCACCTTCTCCCTCTGTGAACGGCGAGAGACGCCGCCGCGCATGCGCGGACTTGGGCTGCAGTATCGTATTTTCGTCGGCAGGCGGCAGCACGGAGCGACGCCACGGCGCATGCGCGGGCTCGTGCATGCAGTACAGCGCCTCGCGCAGTGCAAACAAAGGCTCTAGAGATGAAAGCGTGTTGAGGAGACCCGCTAAAGCCTGAAGGAAAGAGGGGGAGAGGGGAGAAGAGGGGAGACAGAGGAATGCAAAGAAAATATAAAAAGCTACAGAGTTTGTGACAAACGAGAAAGAATTAAAAAATAGGGCTAGACAGCTTGATAAAAATAGACAGCTAAAGAATATTTAAAAAGCAATGGCACTAGGGAAAGATGAGAAACAAAAAATAAAGACAGTGTTTGGGATACAAGTAGACATTAAAAGGGCATTTTAAAAAAGGATTAAGAAAAATAAAAGAAACTATGAACAATAAGGGCAACAAACTAAAACACAGACATAGAAAGGAAATTTTAAAAGCAAAGGTGTAAAGGACAGACAAAAAAAATACAGACAGTGACCTGCATAAAAGGAGACATAGCAAATATTAAAAGTGATGGCGATAAGGGAAGAAAGGGGAAAAAAAATAAAAATAAGGACAGCAAACTAAATAAAAACATATAAAGTATATTTTAAAAGGTATGAGGATTAAGAGAGAAAAAGATTTAAAAATAGAGACAGAAAACTAAATAACAGTAGACGAAAAAAAATTAAAAGCCATGGGATTAAAAGAGGAACAAAAAAAATCAAAATATAGGGACAACCACCTAAAGAGGGACATAGCAAGTATATTTCAAAAACAATGGTGTACATGACATACAGGAAAGAAATAAAATATAGGACTAGGGAGCTTGGTAAAAGTAGTGAAATTCGAAAATCCAAGGGATCAAGAGAGGAAAGAAAAATTAGGAACAGTAAACAAAATAGAGACATACAGAATTTAAAAAGCAAGGGCGCTAAGGAAATGCAAGAAAGAACAAAAAAATAAGGATGGTGAACTGGATAACAACACAAAGATAATTTTAAAACAATGTGTTAAATGACAGACAGGAAAGAAGACATAAAGATAAACCTGGCAGAAGGCCAGGAGGGAAGAGCCCCAGGAAAAGGAACTCCACCTTCAGTGAATTCCCTCCTTTTATAATGAGCATGAATAAGTGGTGTGGGAGACACCCGTGAGTCAGCTGCCTTGATTGGATCTCCCAGCTGACTCAGGGCTACCCATAGCCTGCCTGCATGGCTGACCCATGGGTCTGTTTCTGGGGAACCAGGACAGAGGCAATAAAGTAAGACGAGAAATAATTAAAAGACAGTAAAATAAATATGGCAAAGGGAATAAAAGTAGAAATTTTGAAAAGCAAAGGGGATTAGGGAAATAAAGGCAAAAATATGTAGCCTCCTGTGCACACGCACTACATGGCCATATTGTGCTTTTGGTTATGCATACAGACCCTGTCATGCATGTTGGTGATCAGATCTGCTGAAGACTGCACTCAGAGGGATCCTTTCTCACCCAGAGAGGCAGACTGTCTCCTGTCTGCAGCTGGAGGCAGCTGCCAGCTGCATCCCCTCTATTTTATTCTTCAGCTGCTTTACCTGTTTCTGGCCTCTCCAGCTTCAGCCACAGTAGCTCCTAACCACAGCCAGTAAGCGTCCAGCTGTCCCTTTTTGCCCGTGTGGCTAGAAGAATGAGGCCAAAGGCAACCCACACAGCCCTGAGCCAGATGCAGTCAATGACATCCCAGGAGAGGAACCAGCAACTGGGTCCTCAGTGCTGCCTCTGGGAGGGGAAAAGAACAAGCTTGTTATCGACAGTGATGACTGTAGCTTTCCTCAGGCAGGAACCCATCCTTCTGCAGGAACATCTGGAGACACCGCTCTTTCCTCAAACTCATGCGAATGGCACTGGCATTCATGGAGAGTAAAAGCATACTCACAGGCCACCTTGCAGCCGTGGCTGACCAGAACGCTTGTACCCCAGGACTACAGCTCCTGGCATGCCACAAGAGGCAGCCTTCCCTGCTTTCTGACCCTGTGGGGACATCGTTCCTCCCCCCAGCAATGCACCTGCAAGCCCCACTGAGCCCCAAGCACAGCCCTGTGCTTCCCAGTGCAGCCCTAGACAGGCCCCCTGCCCCCATTGCCGGCTCTGACACAGTGTGGCAACCCCACCCAGATCTGGGTCCAGGCAGTCCCCACCACCGCTGCTCTGGGCCTCCAATATGGACCCTTTCCTCAGGTACCACCAGTTAATTGCCCAAACCCCTGATCACTTTCTCCCTCAGTGCAGCCACAGCCCAGCAACACTCTGCAACCACTCCACTCCTCTCTGGGTACACACTCGCCCTTCTGCAGCCACACGGGTCAAGGAATCACCAGCCCCTCCACTCCTTTACAGGTAGAGGCCATCACCATTAGCCTCACTTCCCACACTTGGGGCTAATCCAGCCCCTGCCCACAGCTGAAGCCCAGCAGGAATGGAGGTCATCACCCGAACCCCACAGTGCCTCATCTCCTGCCCCGGCTCTGTCACAGCCACTTGCCCAGTGCAAAGGGAGTGCAAACACGGCCGGGAGGGCAAAGGAGACAGCAGGTGTTTATTCAGTCGCACACATAACAAGTCCCGTGAATGAGTCTCCTCTGGGGCTCGGGGCCTCCTGCCACGGGATGCTTCAGCAATTGTTCCTGGGGCCGCGCTCATTGGTCCAGTGAGGAATGGATGGTTGGTCGGCTGGGTCCTAGAGCAATGGGCAGAGATAGATGCCACCGAAAATGAGGTGGGGAGGAGAAAAGTGGCAGCCAGCAGGACAGTGGGGGTGTAAAAGAAAGCATGAGGCAAGCAATGGGACAGCGAGAGAAGGACAGGGAGCCCGACAGAGGTGGAAAAAGAAGCATCAGGGAGAGAGGAAGAGACGTGGCAGAAAGTGGGAGAGGGAGCAGGACAGAGACTGACAAAGAAGGACAGGGAAAGGTATAAAGATGCAAGAAAAACTTGGGACAGCCAGTACAACAGAGAGGGAGAGAAGAAGAATAGGGGCAGGGACCCAGACCAAGAGAGATGGAGATAGACAAAAAAGCAACAACAAACAGGGCAGAGAGAGAGGAATGAAACATGAGCAGGGACAGCGAACGATGTAGGGAAGGGGTGAGGTGGGGAACGATGCAAAACAAACCACTCAGAGAGGGAAGAATTAAGAAAGAAGAACAGGGAGGCAGAAAAAGGAGAGCTGGAGAGCAAAAAGAATAGCAATGCATACAGAAAGAAAAGGGGGAAATTCTAAAACGGGGCCACTGAGGAGCTGGACAGAGAGACCCAGGAAAAAAGCCAGACAGGCTACGGGGAGGGCAGAAGGAGGAATTAAAAAGTTCGTCTCCCGAACTGCAGTATCAAATTTTCGTCGCTGGGCGGCAGCATCACCTTTTCAGACCATTTAGTAGGCTGAGAAATGACTGACCTCTTAGCCCACTTTATACCATCCGAAGACGGTAACTACTTAGTGAGGTATAGGACTTAAATTTCTCTGCCCTTTTCCCACTCACAAGCCGGGCAGTAATATTCATTGCCTCTAACCGAAAAGTATCGAAGTGACTCAAGCCTTTCAGTCCTTTGCATTTGACTGATTTAAAAGACTGGTGGTTGTTTCTGCCTCCTACCCCATTATCTTATGGAGGAGCATTAACTGATTGTATAGGCACCGACAACGGAACTATTCTGTCTGTCATTGTGCACTGACTGACCTTCTTGCAGCGCTCTGCATGCCATCTCCTTTCAGTGTCCAACTCCCTACTCTGCATCTGCAGCAACAAAATAAAACAAGTCACCTGGATGCTGACAAACACCCTAACAAACAGAAAAGCATCCCTATTCCGACTTCTTTGCTCCACTAATCTTGCCGACCTAAGCTTTGCTCTCCAATCCACCATACTGAGACAGTTACATCAGCGAGCCCCAGAAAAACAGCAGTACCCATGAAAAGCATACGCCTTTCCCTCTCCTTTCCCCCACCCAGACAGCCACACTCCAGACTCACCTTTTCTGCCCACCTCCTGTGCCGTGCCTCTGGGGTCAGTGTCCATGCCAGGCACCTGCTTGTATAGTCAGTCCATCTCCAATGCACCAGAAACTGGAACATCAGGAAAATGTAGAGGTGCAGAGATGTCTGCCACGCAAAACAGACTAACAAATCCCACTGGTTTACGTACTCAGGGAACACAAAGAGACCCCAAAAGCACAAAACCCAAGATATCGACCTCGCCCCCAATTAGGGGGCAAGGTAGGCCAATTACTACAGTAGCAAGTTTTCATCTTCCCTCCCAGGGGAGTTGTGTGTGAGACCCTCGGCCTGTGTCACTCTCACAGCACACCATAGCCCCGTAAGACTCACGGTTACTTCTCCCTTTTGCCCACCTCTGCCCTGGTCTTGGAATTTCCAGTGGTGTCCCCTCTGGGCCCTAGATTGGGTAAGCTGAGTGCTGTGGAAAATAATGGCTAATAATAAGCCACATTATGAGATGCTGTGCATGATGAAACAGGTGCTAAGGAGGAGATGTGATTAAGGAACTGGTTTTGGTGAAGTGACCATAGATTTTTTCCACTTCTTCTGTAACAGAGCACTTTGAGACAGGTGCTGACAAAAAATGTCCCTTTGCTGAGGCCTCCCCCTTGGCTGGCAGTCCTATGTAAACTGGAGCTAAACCACAGTATCAGATTGCTTTCTGCCATGAAAAGCTAGAACTCTGATCTGGAAAGAATTGGAACTGCCCATGGAATGCTGTCAGACACACAATCAGATAGTGATCTGCTGAGGAGAGGGTGCCTAGGCCTCACTGTTATCCGAGATCAGTATTGAGAAAACAAAATTCGCAGCCATGGCAGCGACTGCTGTCTCTCAAATGTTACCCTTTACAGGGCTCAGCACCCTGAATTATAACAGAGACTGTTAGTCCTTCTTGTGGTGAGTGACCAGGGCCAAAGGAGCTGAAAGACTTTGCACAAATTGGGGAATGGATGCTCCTTTTGCTGCCTGTGGATATACGTGATCGCATCTGCAGGCACATGCCTTGTGCGTGCGCTCTTTCTGTTGCTTTCTGCCATTGTCATTTCAGTGTTGTGATAATTTCCGGTGCCAAACAAGGACTCTTGGCTATTAGCTCACACAAAGTGATTGTTATCTTCAGCTGTTATCTTCGGCTGTTTTCAAATAGGCTTTGCAGGTTAGAACTAAGGACCAAGATAAGTCACTAAGAACATAACTGATGTTTAATATTTAGGATGTTCATGCTCCTTTAGTTGCTAAAATCTTGTGATTTCACATGCCATCATCTAAGCAGCAATTGTTCACATGCGCTCAACTCATCCCATTTTAGAATTGGCTTCAGTTATTTAAACTATCCAAAGTCTTTCTACGCCTAAGGCATCTCTTTAAATCCTTGTGCATAAATTCTGGTGGATTACTTTGCTTTTAGACTAGTCCACTGTAGGAGGTTGTGTTTCCTCAAGGTCTGAAATGAGTCTGACTTAAGATGAGTCTAGAAAGAACTGGTTTTCAGCTGAGGATTCCCCAGCTCTGCTTGAGCTCACAAATGCACATGGGCACACCTACACATCTTTTGAAGACACATGCACACTCCTGTCAGAGTTTGTAATGTGTAAGGAATGTTGACAAAATTTGCCATATCATTCTGTTTATTCCATCCCACTTATGATGGAATTTAGGTTTCTTTTCCTACCTTCCAAGCTCTCCCACCTTCTCACTCCCCCAGATCCTCTGCCTGGGAACTTGATGTATACACACTACTGGAAGAAGCTGCTTGGAAGCTGGTCTTCCTGTTGTCCTGAATGACAAGACCATAGTGAGAAAAGTGATGACTAGTGAGGCAAGAGAAAGATTTTATAAGATAATAGATGAAAAAGTGTGGAGAGGATTGAGAAAAACTATAGGTGAAAGAAAGGGACAGCAAAGGCAAGGTATTGAAACAAGCAACGAAAAATGGTATTGCACTTTCTCTCTCAATGTGTCTTGGGTGGTGGAAGGATGGTGACACTTGACAAAGACTGGGAAGGCCAGGTGGAACTTACCAAGTTGCCAGATCATTGTGAGAAGAAAGGGAGCCTATCCCCTTCCTCAACACGGCAGAACAACTCCATAATCTGTGGACTGCACTTCCCTACTCTTCTTACACCAGCTCCTTCCAGGTACAGCCCCACCAGTTTTGGAGGGATACTTCCTCTGTCCGATGGGAGTAAACACCCCGGCGTCTATTTTCAGATGCTGGCTAATGGGAGATGATAGGCATGATCCCATGCTTCCCTGCAGAGGAGTAACTTCCAAAGGGTGGAATGTGGAAAGTCATCTGATATATCAGATTGTTTTCTGCAGTGCTTAATCGCCATTCCAAATATAAATGTCATCAACAGTGCTGTAAAGGAAGACCGGTTCACAGAACCCAATAACATATCTGAGCTACCGTGGAGTAGGAACCTACTTCTTTCTTTATATGATCCGGGCTTTTAAAAGAAGCCATACGGAACACTCAAGTCACATCGGCTTCCTGTCACCTCAGTTGTGGCAGAGCAGTGTAATGATCCTTTAAGCCTCAGTAGTCCCAGAGATTCAAGTGCTTGCGCTGATTGCTGGCAAGTCAGCGGCAGAGGGAAGACGGGAGCCCAGTTGCCAGTGTTTGCTCTGACTGGTCTGCTAATGTGAAAAAGGACTCAAAGAACTAAAACAGTTCATAATATGAAACAAACTTGCAAATGACATCTAAAGGGGAACAAATCCGAAGTAAGGAAATCTGACAGTGAAGCACTTATATGCAGCTGTAATGCACAATTGATTTTAAGGGCTCTGGAATTACGACTGCAGCATGCTGTGTTGATCGGCACACGACACATTGGCAAATCACATGAAGAGCACTAGCAATCCTTTTGTATGTGCATTTGCCTTCTGGTAATAATCATGTTTCAAACGGTAATGGCAAAGCCTCTGGTCTTTTGCACATGCGTTAATGTGGTTTGCACTTGCATTGGCACTGCACGTTTATGCTTCTTGTGTCACCCTGAGGTACAGCAAAACACTCAGGAGTATCTGTCTTTACGAACAAAGCCAACCAGATGCAAATTTGGACACAGGCATACACATCTTTGAGTCAGACTTCAAGTGGACATGTATGCATTTCACTGATGCAGTCATTCCCTCTGCTTTGCCTGATGCTGTGAAGCTGCTCACTTAAGCCAGCACTTTTACAAACAGTATTTTTCTGCTCCGCTTTAACACTGCCAGTCAGGATGTTTTAAACACATATGCTGATTAATCCAAGCTGGCTTGTTGGCAGCAACCTTGAAATTTGAATCTTGTTCTCTAACTTCATCTACTCATTGGTTGGAGGACTAATTTTGGAATACACATGACCGCAAGCTGGAGTGAGCCATGAAAGAAGCCAGGCACTGCTTGCTGGCATAGGAAACAGTCTCCCTGTGGAGGGCTTGAGCAGGTTGCTGCTTAAACTCTGGTAGCCTGGAACCTGTCAGAGGAGGGGAAAAGAAACAATGCAGGCTGGCAAAATGTCACGTCCTAACAGCTGGACACGTATTCTGGCAGTCAGTCATAATCATCAAAATTCCAAGCCTAAACCTGTGAATGTGCCAAGAGCCGACGGGTTAAGGTGGTGGTTAGGATGGCATGCTGCCTTATGAATGGTGCCAGTGTTGCAAGTACTTCTTCTATTATAGGAGTACTGAGAACTCCCAGTTATGTTGGGTGCTGCCTGGTAATTCACCAGGTAGAAAATAGTCTGTGACCAAAAGAGCTGACTGCCATATTTGACAAGACAATCAACAAAAGGTGCTTTACCTGAGGGGATGTTATTAGCTGTATTCTGCTTATAGGGGAACTGAGGTAGAGGAGGGATGAAGACCACTAGTGCAGAGAGGATGTCTCTGACAGAGTGACTGAAGCAGCTTGGGCTACCACATTAATTGGTTATGGCTGTAGTTTTAGAGGCATCTGGCCTGGCATGAAAAATAAGAAAACTGCTGTTTTGAAAATGAATAATAAAGAAACCACCCTTCATCCACTGCACTTCTACATCCAGTCTGTACAGCGCATTTCAGACTCCTGTGGAATCAAATTTTGGTGGTGGTTGTCATTAGTACGAAAGGGCGATATCTGTAATAAAAGCCAAGACTGCTTCTCACAGGAAAAGCCTGACACGGCATTGTGTACATCACCGGCAAATCTCCTAGTGACTTGGCCAGCAGAATCTCACCCAAGCTAGCTTTACAAAGCAAAGCATCTGGCAATGAGCAGAAGCTGGTTGATTGCTTTCTTTTTTTAGCCAGTTTCCCAGTATAGAGTGGAAAAAGGCCAACCCTGTCAGAATCGGCAGAGGACAAAGGAATGTTAGGACAGGGATTGGCAAAGAACAAATGAGCAAAAGTGAAGATACTGCCACATGACCTACTTCTTCCAGGGAAAACAGATTCTGTACCTTCCCAGAGCACTCCCAGCTGGAATGCCAGGGAGAGGAATGCCAACGTTTTTTGGCATATAAATTGCAGTCAGGACTAGGATAAACTGAGGAAGGACTGGCATAATTGAAGAGCACATATTTACTTTCTCAGAGGAATACAAACAATAATGTTCTTCCATTGCAGTTCCAATGTGGACTTGCTACAAAATTGGCTGGCTCATCAACAAACTACCCTCACACACCAGTAACCCTTTACTTGTCAGTATGGAGCACACACCCATGCAGGTGCTCAGTTTAAAAATTAGAGAAGCCTTTCGCTAAAGGCCAATTGCCAGAAGGGACAGAATTTGTGACGTACTTTCTCTGGACTTAAACAGTAAACACTCATGCAGTAAGCTTTTCTATGGGAGTCTTCTCCAAAGGAAGGCATTTTGCAGGTCACTGGAAAATGGAGAGTCATCAGGAGGATGAGCATATGCCTGCTGGGATAAAAAGCCTGCTACATTTTTCCTCTGAAACTTACAAGTGTTTCCCAGCTGTATTTGAAGGTCATCTGTTTCCAGGAAGACAGCAGATACTGCGGAAATCAGGTATGTGCTGGCTCCTCTTAGAGCTTCTCCGTTTGCCAGTCCTTGTCAGGCCACTGTTTGCTAAGGTGAAATGTCTGTAGCTGCAAAACTCAGTCATTGGTGTTGCAGAAGTGGGTCCTGAACTGAGTTCTCTTTGAGGTCAGCCACTGTGCTTGTACTCTGCCCCACCAATGGAAAGAAAACAATGATTCAAAAATACTCTGAGGAGTTTTCTCAACAGAGAGGCAACAAAGTCTGTGCAGAAAAAACAAAGATGGCTTTAGCTTCAGCTTTTAGCTAGAGATAGTCCTTCCTTGCCAAGCGGAAAAGGTACAGTATGAGAAGTGGTTAAGCATCTGAGAGCAACACTAAATTTATTCTCATAGCCCAATTTAAGAGTAAGTGGAATGTAGATGGGATAGACCCATGTGTACCAAAACTCTGGGTGCTTATACAACACCACACACATCCATTCCTCATCCTCCTGTCTGCTCTTCAGTGCTTCATTTTAGCTTCTGTTCTCACTTTACTCCTTTGTTGCTTTCAGTACCAAGACTCTGAGGATCCCGTTTTACCCTCGTTGCTCTTTTGGTGGTGGCAGCAGAGAGCGGTGGTGGAGAGAGACAGTCAGTCTCTTCACAAGCAGAATTTTGGCTAGCAGCAGTATGGAGGTTTCCAGCACCAGGGCTGTCCAGTGTCTGTCACACCAAGTCCTTTAGACAATTTGATGGCAGAGAACAAGGTCTTCAGTTACTTTACAAAATTTAAGGTACGGTTTTCAAGCTGTTAAGGAGAGAGGAATGGAGAGGCAGAGTCACCCGGAGAAGCAACATACCACAGGAGATAAATGGCTCCTGCTCCAGCCAGATAAAGGGTGCAAGTAACAACGTGAGAACAAAAGATAGAGACGTGGAAAACGTGTGTGCAGGGCTAGTGATAGTGTTTTTCTCTGACACCTTGCTGAAAGCAGCATACCCACAGAGAAAACATTTTCCACCCCAGTGGGTAGCTGCCAGAGAACACAGCAGTTGTGTCTCACCACCTTTCTGGAAGGAAAGCATCCTCTGATCTCTTTTTTCCCCCCCGCCAAGGCAGGGACAGCTTCCCTGCTGGCATCAGTCCCTGCCACCCTATCAGTTTATGAAGCTTTGCCAGCACAGTGAGAGCTGTGTCTGCCATTTGAAGTTACTGGGCAATGAGGCATGATACAAATTTGCTGTGTGCTACTTAATCAGCAAGCTTTGTGGAAAGTGAGACTGAGGGACTGACTCCATTCAAGGGTAGTCTTACTGCATGCTAAGAACCAGACTAGCCACTCACCACTGCCCAGCAAAAGTGGTCATCTTCCTTTCCCAGTCACTGCTTCAAGTGCCACCCAGTTCTTTCCTTCTCCTTCCATTGGTTCCTGGGCTCTTCAGACTCTGTTCTGGGCTGACTCAGTTTACTAGTCCAGAAAAGAACAAATCCATTTCTTTACCTTGGTCTGGTTTTCTGCTGGGTTAGATGATTGAATCGGTTCATGAAATGTTCTGATGAGCCCTGCAGGACAGATTAACTTTAAACTTTCCATGTATGTGGCAACCTGCTTTAATTAAGATGAGCATGTCAGCAGAGAGAAATTCAGGTATGGCTTCTGTTGGAGTTATGAGAGTAGTTGAATTAACTGTCTTGGGGTTTAGTGAAAGATGGAAGGGCCTCTGAATGATGCTTCTTTCATAGGAGCTGAATCCTATTTGATAAAAGGAATAAGCTCTATCCTTATGAGTAACATGAGTGGTGATATAACTACATTAATGTTAGGTCTTATGTATATATTTCCATTTAGGAAAATGATACTCCTAACTTACATTATGTAATGTCATAAAATTCAGGGTCTTCTAAGAACTGAAAGATGGCATCCAGGTCATGCTGTCTTTAGGTGTCTTTCTGCTCTTACCTTTGCAATGCATTTAATCTCTCAAGCCTTACAGGCCTTCAGATGCAGCTGTCCAGGTGAACAACTACAGTGACCCACAGGTTTTACAAAAATGTGGAAGGTAGAGACTCTTAGTATGGCAGCCCTCTGCTTCTTTCCTTCCCCTCAAAGTACTTCAGAAAGACAGAAATTATATTTGGCTTGAATTTTACTGAGTAGCTGCCTTGTCACAGTTTATTGTATCTGGGTTCTTGTAAGACACTGACCACTATCAGAAGTGTAGCTGTGTAAAGCTATTGCAGAGTAAGCCATTATCTTTACTTTGCTACAGAATTAAGTGACAGAGCTCATGTCAAAGAGATTTAAACGTCTACAGAGTGGACTAAATCCTCACTCTTATATAATTCACAGCCAAGTACACAAAAAAAATTAACTCTGTATGTGTCTACATTTAACCTGTACCTGGGGCTAAACTGTAGCAGTTGTCCTACCACCCAATGCTCCCTCCCCAGCTGATAAGGGGAACCAGGGGAAAAAGGGAGAAACCCCCGGAGCTGAAGTAGAAACAGGTTTAATGAAATAAAACTAATACAATCCCCAACATAAAATGTACAAGGTTCTACTCAGCCTGGTCCTTGGAGTCAGCAGCAGGAGCAGAAGGCCAGAAGGGAGAAGCCCCAGGAAGAGGAGTCCCACCATCAGTGAGCTCCCTCCTTTTATCATGAGCATGATGAGGTGGTGTGGGATACACCTGTGAACCAGCTGCCTTGATTGGATCTCCCAGCTGACTCTGGGCTACTCATGGCCTGCTTGCATGGCTGGCCTGTGGTTCTGTTCCTGGGAAACCAGGACAATATGCCACTGGTTAATATGCTAATATGCTGGTGTAAATAGATATTTTCTGAAAGGAGGTTGTGGCAAGGTGGGGGTTGGTCTCTTCTCCCAAATAACAAGCGATAGAGTAAAAGGAAATGGCCTCAAGTTGCATCAGGGGAGGTTTAGATTGGATATTAGGAAAAATTTATTCACTGAAAGGATTATCAAGCATTGGAACAGGCTGCCCAGGGATGTGGTGGAGTCACCATCCCTGGAGGTATTAAAAGACCTTGACAGCTGCTTGTGGACACGGTTTAGTGATAGACTTGGCAGTGTTAGGTTATCAGTTGGACTCAATGATCTTAAGGGTCCTTTCCAACCCAAATGATTCTGTGATTCCTCATTTGCCTTGTTAATTAAGGAACATTCACAAATATTGGTAAATGCCAAAATGGTGTCAATAGTCTTAAGTTAACAGAAGGGGAAAATGAAGTGTGAGGTAAAATGATTTCCTCAAAGCCATGCAAAGAATATGTGCCAGAGAGGACTAGTTCTGCCTCCGAGTCCTATTTTCAAGCCATGAACAGACCTCCCTTCTTCATATTGGGTTGAAGTATAATGGCAGAATATCTCTCCTAGGTAGCAAAAATACTTACTTTTCTGAGCTTGAATTTGACAGATTGTTGCAGGTGATTGATGACAAGCTAGAGGTGATACCCACTACCACTGAAACAGCAGAATCCTGAAAGGGACATCTATCCACTGCCTTTGGTACCTACATGCTGATTCTCTTCTCATTCAGCTTTATACAGCCTTAATTCCACTGAGCACACAGAATTAGTCTAGATTTACACCAGAGGTAAACAGAACCTGGGTCAGACCTTTGGAACTAAACTGATAACAGGCATACGAACCCATGACTTTAAATTGTCCATATTACTGTGCTAAACCTGATTACCCTCTAGTTCAGTAGTCACAGTGGACACAGTTATAATTTATATCCCTTAAGATTATTTTAGGAGAAGGAGGCAGCAAGAGTCATGCTTCACCTCAGGGTCAACTTGCAGTAACCTGAGTAAATGGGAGTCATCAGCGTTACTCCAGCTGTAATCACAGTGGTGTACCTGCACAGAGAACATGGCCCGTGCTGCAAGGAACAAACTAGTAAATCCTTCTGCAACTAGAGGGGAGAACCAAGAGAAAATCACAGGCAGTCGCTGTATGCAGCACTGCCACAGACTTCTTAGAAGGAGCTCCATGGAGGTAGGCTAGCATCTGTGTTCATAGAGCCCCTTGGAGAAAAGGCAGACAGCTCAAGCATTTCTGGGGCCTATCCTATGAGATGCCACATATCAAATTGCATAACAGGGCCATGCATGTGTATGCTAACATCTTGCAGCAGAGAACAGGTGATGGCTGCATCCAGAGACAGGATGCCTTTCAGCTGGGCTCCTTTGAATTAAAGACCTGCTTAAAAGGCTTGCTCACTCTGGCTACCGCTCAGCACAGATGCAATTACGCCTGTGTCCCTTCAGCTATGCTGGCCTTTGAGCAACAATGCTGAGCGTGTAACTCACTGCAGGCCACTGCTCTTCTCTCCTCAGTTAGCCTGGTCATTAACTGTAGAATATCTGTGGAAGGAGTAATCTCAGAAGGTCTCGTAAGGCAGACATTGCAAGGTGAGGATTGAAGACTATGGCTTACACTGACAACCACTGAGGGTGCCACAGAACAAAACTGGAAAGGACTGCAGCAAATGCTGATTCTGGAGGGTAAAAGGAAGGAGTGGAGAAAGGCTCTGTGTGGAATCTCAGCCTGTTCCAAGGGAGATAAGTAATATGATGTCAGCGCTCACACCAATGTACATCTTGTGAAAAAAAACAGGCCTGTAGCTGGAGAACAGTGACAAAAGCTGAAAGCCTCATTTTGAACCTTCATCATCCTGCTCTGCTGACAATGAAAACAAAGACAGCAGTTGCCGAGTCTGAGCTTTTATTCTGTTTCCAGACCTGTGCCTTGCAGGGGAGAACTGAAAGGAAATTCCATCCCAGTGAGCTTCCCAGTTCCTGAAAGCAGTAACAGAGCGATGGGTAGGAGGTGGAGGCTGACAAGACAGGAAGGATGTCAGATTTGAAAAGCCGTGAAAGAGATAGCTGGATACTTCTCTCACACCAACATAAACCAGAAGTATCTTCCAGATGTTTACACCAAGTGAATGTCTAGATCAGATCCAGAGCGTTAAAAAATTCCCTCAGTGATTTATAGATACATAGTGAGACCCTCATCCAATGTAGCTGATCCTCCTTCCACTGAATTCAATAGAGCTTTACCACTTCATGCATATTTAAGAAGTGACCCCTTAAATCTCCAAATAAAGCACCCCCAAATGTGTGTGGCCAATATATTCCTGTCACCATTTGCCATTGAAATACATATTTCAGCATACTCCCTAAATGCATTCTGGCAAAATGATACTATACGCATGTATTTGTAACACCAGAGTGCTATTAAAATACCATGACAAACATGTACACATTGAAGGGAACCCCTCGATCATGCAGGACTTGCCAACCAATATTTACTTATATTTATTTTAGGTCCGTTCTATGCCAGTGATTGAGTAATCACCTGTTTTATCATGTTCTATAAACACTAGCAGATAATCCGAGATGATGTAAATCCAGATGCTTGGATATAAAATTGCTTACTGTGTTTACAGGAGTGGGTTCAATTGTCTGGATGAAATTTAATTTGGATGATCTTGTGGCCTATTTGATGTGCCAAATTTTCACTCTCAAACCATGGGGAAAACAATTTAGCACTTAGCACTGCAAATTAAAATATTTTAATCAAGTATCGTTGTTCTAGAGCACTGTGTTGATGTCAGAGATTTGAACCTCTGGGAAAGAAAATATGTCAATGGATCACTGCAGATCTGCCAGAAGGGCTACACAGTTTTTTACAAAAACACACACACACATGTAAAACCATTGGCATTGAGCTTTAATGTGAAATAAAGCTTGGAACTTTAAATAGATTACATAATACAGTGTTATTTCCTGTCCCCCAATAAATGAGGCAGACTCCTTTTCCTCTTTCGTTTCATTTCCTTTTCCCTTTCCTTTTTAGATTTGCTATAAGGAGGAATTTTTTTACACTGAGGGTGCTGAAGAGCTGGAACCAGTTGCCCAGAGAAGTAGTGGAGGCCTCGTCCCTGGAAACATTCAAGACCAGGTTGGATGGGGCTCTGAGCAATCTGATCTAGTTAAAGATGTCCCTGCTCACTGCAGGGGGATTGGACTACATGACCTCTAAAGGTCCCTTCCAGCCCAAAGCATTCTATGATTCTTTCTAGTACTCCAGATATTGATTCTAAAAAGTGATAAACATGAGCGCTCATTGAGACCCCATGAACAGAAAAACACCTGTTGATCTTGGTCTTCGGGCTTAGACCTAAAAAGAGGTCTTTAATTGCTTGTACTTCAAAAGAAATCATATTTCTTGATAGGTTTTTATTGAAGAAAATGATCATCAGATACTGAGACAGAGGGAAGGAGGGCTGAACATCAAATTCCTAGTATGATTTGGGCATCAAAATCTCTTAGGTAAATTTAAGCTTTGAGAATCTGAGTGTCATTGCATCATTTGGTTTGGGCTTCGCTTCTGGTGTTTACTTACAATAAGATCTGTTTGGAGAGGTTTTTGGAGACTAATATATTCCCATGCTGTGTCCCGCTGCAAGAGCTCAAAAGGAGGAGATTTCAAACCGGCACAGAAAGATGGGTGTGGGTTTAGACTACTGAAGTATGAAGCCAATTCCTCATTTGTGGCAGGGCAGAAAGATGGACAGGGTGAAAGTTGTACTTAAATTTGCTGTAAGATTAGGAAAGTATCTGATTTGTTGGTATCCTAACCTGCATTGCAAATTAATCTAAATGCATGAACAAGAGGCAGTTTTAAAAATACTAGGGTTTTATGATTATTCTATGGTTGCTGAGTTTGGAAACAACACAAGAATTTGGTTTTCTTGGCTCTGCTAGACCCTGCTGAGGGTGGATTGAAAATTTTCTTTCAAAACACCTTTTTCCAGAAAACTGAACTTTCAACTAGATTAATAAGCTGTGAAAAAGTATAAGCTTTCCTTAGTAATTAAGAATATTGTAAAAATGGAAATCTTTACCATGGAGGGAGGAATATTTTCCAAAGAATTACAGTATTAGTACCATTAGCTGATAGCCGTGAGCTGTCAACTTTAATATTCTCACACGCACACACACACACATATTATTGTTAGATAAGGTTGTACATGTTAAGAAATGACCTATAGGCAAGTGGTAATTGGATTATTGGCTTCTGTTATTATTACTCTAGGGTTTTACACATACTGACTTAAATTCTTTGCAACCTGGAGGTGGAGTGAAAAGCTGAGGCAGAATTTCTCCAGCTTTCCCTGCTCATTCTAGATTTAAAGGCTCAGATATTTGCTGCTGCACATTAAGAGAACAACTGTTGACAACTGTTAAATGATTACTCCTTTCTGAAAGAAAGCAGTCATTATTATCTTGTAAGACATTGGCATTTTTCTACAGCAGCGTTTCAGTGCTGTAAAATAGGACCTACAAAAGAGCTTGGAGTAAGAAAAGGGAAAGGCAAGGCAAAGGAATGCATACAGTGGTCCTGGAAAAAAAGGAAGAGAGAAACTGGTATTTAAAGTTATCAGCAGCTTAGATAAATGGGAAAATATTACATACAAATGCACACGACCTACGTCCACAGAGGAGCATAAGTTTGTACATGCAAAAGCTATCAAACGCAAAAAGCTTTAAATTACAGTGTTCGTCTTTGTCCTGCTTCGCTCCTGGAGATTTCTGACACAGACCTGTGGGGATTATCTCTAGTGTTTTGCAAACATCTGGGAGTCTAGGCATGCTGGTAAATGTGTGTGTAAGTGAATTCATTTTGCATGTGAATCCAGCATTCCTGAGAGAAAGAGGCAATGATTCAGCAGTATGGTAGACCTAGTGTGGTACAAAAAAAGATGCAACTACCTGATGTAAGGTGCTGAACACATATAAGCTAACTCTGATGGTGTAAATTCGCTTAAATTATCTTCCACACTTCCTTTTCCTATGAAATAAAGATGCATGGGATATTGTCTTGTGCTGCAGTAGGAAAAAAAAAAGAATAAACCTGAAAGCATTCCCCATCGTGGCTCTGGCTAGTTTGATGGAAATGCGTGCCTCAGCCCACACGCACACACATGGGACCTGCTGGATGACTTGGCAGCTTAGTAATAATGCCCATCAAATTGCAGCCCACAGTGGGAAACTCTTGAGCATGAGGGCAAGTGGGTGGATGTGTGTACAAGTTCGTGTGCATGAAGGGACGTGAGCCTTCAGCATGCGTGTCTAAAGGCACTCGCGTGTGCATTTGTCTCTGTTCTCCCAGAGACCAGTCTCCTCTCCGTTCCTCTCAGTGCCTGCCCCCGCCCCGGGAAGAGAGAACCTGTGCTTACTTTGGCATCATCGTCCAAGCAACCCGGGAAAGACCAAATACCCCTCCTCTCCTCACTGTCTCCTTTTCCTCCCCGACCCCCATCTCCCCTTCCTTCCTCTCCTTTCCCCACACCGGCGCCGCGGCCCTCTTCGGGCTGTCTCGCTCCCGCGGCCCCGCCCGCAGCCCCCCACGCCCGGCCCTCTCCGGCCTTCACAGCCCCGGGGAGCCGTGAACAAACCAGTGCCCCCGCCCCTTCTCCCTCCCTCTTCCACCGCTGCGTGCTGAAATTTCATCTGCCCGGCTGAAGGAGCGTACGCTGAGCGGGGCAGTCCGGGCCGCCGCCCCGCTCCCGCGCGCGTTCCCTCCGAGCCCCACTGCTGCGCCCGGAGGCGGCGCGGGCTCTGCGGGGCCTCTTGGTTCGTACCGCGAGAGCGGGCCGTGGCCCGGGGGCAACGCGGGCCGGTCAGCGCGGGGGCCGGGCTTAGAGCCGTCGGGAGGCAGAGGGCGCCCTCCGAGGGGAGGAGTGGAGACGGCCAGGCGTCTGCTGCTGGCGCCGAGCCCCGCCGCCTCCCCGGCCGCGCCGCGCAGCCTGCGATCTTGCGGGCACCATGGCCAGCGAGATCGAGGATCTGAACAGCCGGGAGGCGGAGAGCGTCTGCGAGGCCCTCGGGCGCTACGAGGACACGCTGCGGGGCGCCGTCCGGGAGATCCACGTGGACATCCAGGTGTTCAAGCAAGGGGTAGGCCGGCAGGTGGAGGAGGTGCTGCGCCTCGCCAGCCCCCTGGCACACACCGTGTCTGAGCTGCAACAGGAGAACCGGCGCCTGCGGGCGCAGCTGGAGCGCCTGTCTCGGCAGGTGGAAGCCCTCGGCCGGTCGGCGGGGCTGCCGCAGGAGTGGGCGGACGAGGCGGCGGGGAACGCCCCGGCCGCGGGGTCCGGCTCTCCGGGGCAGGGTTCGGCCGACGGCAGGTTCTCCAGCCATGCCAAGCTAGCGGTCACTGGCCGCAGTCAAGTAAGTGCTTTCCGCGGCCAGGGAGGCGGTGGGAGGGAGCGCCAAGAGGGCGCGTGAGCGGATGCCTCACAGGTATTGCCAGGCTCTGCGCTGGCATGAGGGAGCGTTTAGGGACACGGGGCTCCTCTTTGTCAGTGCAGGGTCAATGTTTTTTTGGGAGCTGCTCTTAGAAGTGGTCCTGGCCCTAATACCACCTGGAGATGTTCCTGATTATGGCACTGCTTGGTCAAACTGGGATCTTTGTAAGAGTGGTAGCAACCCATTAGTTCAGTGTGGTTAGAAGTAAGAAGAGAAGCAGAGGCAATCTCAGCTATCAGTATACATATGTATGTGAACCTGTGTGTATCCTTTCTGGACTCGTTTCAGGGGGATCTGTATGCCAGCAATGCTGTTAGCCAGCTGGCAAGCTCACAAAGGAGAACAGCTCAGCATATAGCAGGCAGTAACATGTTTTCCTAAGATAGTGACTTTGCATCCTGCAGTGAGACAGTTTTGCTGCACGACCACTGTCCCTCACTGCTCCAGCTCGTCCCTGAGAGGTGAGCCTCACACAAGCTGTCATGGTTTCCATGACTTAAATTAGCACAAACATACACATTCCTCCTGGTGATAAAACTCTGTAGTGAAGTGGAGCCTTGTAACTCAGTGCACGGAAATCCCAGTTAGTGGGAAGCTCATCTGGCACCGAGACATTTTGTGTAATATTTTCTCTATGTGTCCAGCTCTGTGGAAAGAGTTGAGAGCTCCTGTACAATCCTCGACACCAGGAGATGGCCAGACAGTACACCATGATTCAATCACATAAAACTGTGTGACACTAGAGACTTGGCTTTTACAGATTGCAGCCTATTTTGTGTAATCTTGATCAAGCCATGTGTTAAGGGGTCTTGTAAGACTGCTGGAGCATGAAAAGCTGATCTGTGGTCTATCCAGGATTTGGGGATGGAAAATAAAAGCTTGGAAATGAAATTCACTCAAAGTTAAATTGGTGGTAATGAGCATAGAGTTTGTATTGCATTCCAGCCCTTTTCATTCCTACTGACTCAAGAATGGGGGCATAGGGCTTCCCACAGCTGAGCAAATGAAGAGGTAAAGCTGCTGCTTGATGCATTGTTCCAGGATAGTTGTGGCAACTGCTGCCTTTTCCTCCACATGACAAAGGTAAGCAGCATACACGCAACTTTCGGATCCTTTTTGTTCCATGGAGCCATCCACGCTAGTTTGTATTACAAGGAACAGAAGTGAGTTGAGCAACGTGGAAGGGTGTGGTTCCTCACATCTCACCTGTTCCGTTACCACTGCCTGCATTGTAGTGTGTTTCACTTTGTGAAAAGTCTTGCATTGAGATTATGGCAATATCCAGCTTTAGATATCAGTCTGTGTTAAAGCACAGAATGAGCTTTTGTTTGGATTGGAACCTTCCCTCTTGGCTTTGAGGGTTCAGGGAAGATCACTTAAGTACTGATAGTTCTTCAGTGCCCTCCCAACAATTTTCCTCAGAAGGCTGGACAACTTCCCGAGTTATCATAGCTGACCGAGAAGGAATTTCAGTACTGAGAACTATGGGAGATGCAGCTAGAACTCCATGCACCAAATGCATGCAGTAAAAACATGATTTTGTGGTTAAGGCTCTGATGAGGCTGTGCTCAAATGGTTAAAGAGCAAGCCTTGCTTGCTGTGCCGGTCACCCAGATTCTGTGCAATAAAGAAAGTGTACCCTCAGTTGCTTGCAATTTCTGGTTATATGACCAAAGCACTTGAAACAGAGTACCATAAATGACAGTGTGTGTTTTCAGATAAATAAGTACCTGTGATAAAATTGGTGACACTTCTAGCCTTAGTAAATACTTCTGTAAGTATAAGATATGAGGAGCAAATAATACTGACCTGGAAATACTAGCAAATCAAGATGTGCTCTTCTGCTCCTGAAAAGACTGATTTTTTTATTTTTTTTTTTTTTTTTTTTTTTTTACTCTGTGGTCGATGCGATGCAGCATTTATCCCAACAAAAGACTGAGTTCTGTTGTCTTCATCATTTCTAGCAAAATACTTGGAATAAGAATTAAGACTTATCTTTTGCAGATTGGATAATCTGAAAATTCTGAGCATCTTCAGTGTCTGAACCATTATTTTCTAATACTCCTCAATTATTTTTCAAGGTACTTTGATTGAAAAAAGTGAGGCCATCGAGTTCTAAGCATAGTTCAGAAGTAAGGACGCAAATCTCCTTTTAATTCTGATCTTCAGGCAATCTCTGCTATGCTGTCCTTGAAATCTGGTATACAACAGTCTTAGTGCTGATTTAGGTGGAATTTTAAATGGTCATTAGCAGTTGTGATTTGGAGGCGAGTCTAACTTGGCACTCTGAGCAGGCCAGAATCTGAGAGCTGCTTTCGCAAAGCTGAAAAATAGAGTATGATTGAAGAACTAATTTTAAAGTGGGATCCTGGAGCCACAGCTGTACTATTGAAGATTTATCTGTCACTGAGCAGTTTGTTGCTGTTTGTTATCCTTTGCAGTCACTGAGGTCTTTCTCCTACCTGCCTGTGATTGACGGAAAGGAAGTTTTGACCTTTTTTGTTGATCAGATCTTACATTTTGGCAGGAGCTTTATCACTTATGAACTTTCCATAGTGCTTGCGGTTGAGCATGATGCTTTTGTGAACTGGGAGGACTAAAAATACTGTAAGGGTATTCCCATTTTACACTGTCAGAAGAGCTTCTGTACAATCTGGACAGACTGCTGCAGAGAACCTGGCTGCAGTGGTCAAAGTAGCAGAGAGACGAAAAGCTGGCTATGACCACCTGGGAAGATCTAAACAAGTATTACCCATCGGTATCTCTCTGTGGTGACCTGATGGCACCCAACAGTTAGTCAGCCTGTAATGACCTGGAGTATACAGGCAAGGAGATTAAAGTGATCCAGCAGTGACCTGGCATTACATACTATGATTCTAAATCATCTCAACTCCTGTGTTTGATAAAGGAAGTACATTTCCTTCTAATTATTCCCTTATACTTCCTGCAAGTATCCTTTTGGAATGGTGGTATTCCAAGGTTGCCTTGATCCTTATTTTTGTTGTTGTTTGGTTTGGTTTAATTCAGTGACATAGCTGTGGGCACCTGCTGAAGCTGCCAAAGTAGAATTGTTCCCTGCTGTCCATTTTTAGCCAGACTTCAGAAAAAGTTCTGTGAAAAGTGCTTCTACTGTTTTTCTTCAGTGATTGCTCCACGTACAAAAGCTTTCCTCCTATGCTTATGGCGTTCAAGGCCTTTTCTAAGATGTAGGGTCAGTTACAGATAGAGAATACTTGTGTTATCTGCTGGCTTTCTAGTAGAAGAATTAAGGGATAAATGTGGTGCAGTTCTTGCTGACATCTAGCAGCCTTGTTTGTATTTCCTCACACATTTCATCATTTCCCATTTCTGATGCATCAATGATTTCTTTATATGCAAGGAACAGTGTCAAATCTTGCCTTGCAGAAGTCAGTGGTGGTTTTGCCGTTCACCAAAGTGAAGCATCGATTTTATCTGGCATACGTAACAAGAAAGGGAGGTATCTCTCGCAGATAAACAGCATTTCTAGATCCAGTGATTTTCATCATGACCTGTTTGATAATTGGTGCTTTTATGAAAGACTTTGAATGATTGAGATCTTTCATTTCAGAGAGAGGAATCTCATTTGTCTGTCATTCTTCTACAGTTTGACCTTGTTGCAGGAAAAGCTTGAAGACATTAACAGACATGCACTTTAGAGGCTCAGAGAGGAAATGAAAATTGTATTCCTTTTCTTTCTGATCTCATGATCTGGTGCTCCCTCTTCTCAACGAGTGGGATTTTCACTTCTGGGTTACAGTATATGCCAGTTTTATAGCAGCTTCCAGTTATGTATCTCCAAGATCTAACTTCTAACTTTTGCTGCTGTTTGAAATTTAGCTGTCATATCTGTTGTCTGTTCTGACAGAGTGTAGACCTGGATGACCACCACAAACCTGAGTTTAGAAGAGTTTTTAGTTCTTCCGTCATTGAAAATGGGCATCGGTCTTCATCAGGTAGGAACAGGGCATGAAATGCAGTAGCACTGCCTGTAAAATACCTGATCCTGGTAGCCACAGAGCAGCTCTCACATGCTGGAAGCATTAGAATCTGCTGTGGTTTCAGCATGGATATTGTACTGTGGCACTGATACTGTTTAACTTTTTTTCCTAATTAGGAAGTTAACTTTTAATCTGTAACTTTATTGTCAAGCATACACTATGGTGTTTCATAAGCTAGCAGCTATTACTGGCGCATTATCTTGGGCACTAGTGATAATAAGGCCTGCTATTCTGGTGCCATTGTAGCCTTGCATCCCAAAACATTTTGCAAATTACCTGTCCACTTCCATCATCCTTCAGTGGAGGGGGGACTTACTGTCTCCATTTTAGAGAAAACTGAGGCACACAGCATTTCATAAAACCATGAGAAGAACAAGAATGCTGATTCCTAACCTACGGCAGGAGATTGGGGGTAGGGGCTGCACAGAGGAAGAGGAGGAGCTTACCAAATGCAGATGCTTGTGGATTAATGATATGAGGAAGCTGTTCTTGATAAGATTTATGTAGGACAGGTATGATTGCTGCAAGGATCACTCCCCCAAGGGTTGATTCTGCAGCAGGCTGTAAATGGTATAATGTCCCACAGGCAGAACTAGGTGGATAATTCCAATGACTTGTAAAACAAAGTTGTTGCGTGGAAATTGGTTTGTAACTTTGTTACAAATCTGCAAATATGTTTCCTCTCTCCTCTTGACTCACTAGGTCAGGCAAAAGTCTCCCATGAACTGACCTCTTTTCACACATCAGACTCTTCCCCTGAAGCCCATGCCCCTGCAGTCACCTTACAGATGCCCCACCTTCCTGTTACGGCAATAACCAGGATATCGGAGAAGTTTTCAGGAGAGACCATCTGTTCAACAGTAACAACTAATGCATCTGCTGGCCTACTGGGACAGAGCAAGAGCAAAAATGCAATGGCAGTGAAAACTTCCAACCAGCCAGGTAAAAGAGTAAAATAGACAAAAATAATTTGTTTACTGCAGCTGTGTCCCATTTCTTTACTTCAATAAACTGGTGCTATGGAGATTGTCTTGTGATGTAGTGGTAATTATGAAACCTCGCTTTTATGGCTACATATCCCATGGTGGGACACTGATGCAGAATATTGTGGGTCCTAGATGGAGCTTTAGACTATAACTTCACATCTGCTGAGAAATTTTGCTGCCTAATATAGTTGAGTTCATAGTGCAGCCTATCTTCTAGTACAGTTATTGCATAAGTGTCTGTTCAATGTGGCCAGCTATCTTAATGAAATTTCCAGGAGTTTTTAGTGCTTTGAGACCCAAGGCCCTTTGAGAAGTGAGGCTGGTATTTGGCTAACAGGTTCATCAGATATTTGGACAGAGGAGCGACCGACAGCAGACTGACACATATACACAAGTCAGAATGACTGCAGAATCAATTGTATTTAAAAAAGAAAAAAAGAAAAAAGAAATCTCATGTCATTCATATTGAAGTAATTAATCTTTGAACTGCATTTCATATACATTTAGTGATAGCGACATTTACAGATCAGACTATATATATGGGTCACGGAATCACAGAATATTCAGAGTTGGAAGGGGACCTCCAGAGATCATCTAGTCCAACTCCCCTGCTTAAAAGCAGGATCCCCTAGGGCACATCACTCAGGACTGCACCCAGGCGAGTCTTGAAAATCTCCAGAGCAGGAGACTCCACAACCTCTCTGGGCAGCCTATTCCAGTGTTCTGTCACCCTCACTGAAAAAAAGTTCTTCCTCATATTTAAATGGAACCTCCTATGTTCCTGCTTGTGCCCATTACCCCTAGTCCTGTCACTGGGAACCACTGAAAAGAGTCTGGCTCCATCCTCCCTCAACCCACCCTTTAGATATTTATAAACATTAATTAAATCACCCCTCAGCCTTCTCCAGGCTAAAGAGTCCCAGCTCTCTCAGCCTTTCCTCACAGGGGAGATGCTCCGATCCCTCAGTCATCCTTGTTGCCCTCTGCTGGACTCTCTCCAGTAGGTCCCTGTCTCTCTTCAACTGGGGAGCCCAGAACTGGATGCAGGATTCCAGTTGCGGCCTCACCAGGGCAGAGTAGAAGGGGGAGAATGACCTCCCTCGACCTACTGGCTACACACTTCCCTATGCAGCCCAGGGTGGCATTGGCTTTCTTGGCAGATAGGGCACATTGCCAGCTCATGGATAATTTACTATCTACCAGGACTCCCAGATCCTTCTCCTCGGAACTGCTTTCCAGGAGGCCCCCCCCTAACCTGTACTGGTGCCTTGGCGTTCTTGTCAGAAACTACAGAGAGAAACCAGGTGGAACTGCCAGCAAGCGATAGGGATTATTTTCAGATTGCTCTTTCAACATTTATCTTATTAAAGCTAAGAACGTAGCAAAGCCTTCATTTGTCTTTTTTTGCTACTGTTTCAGTGAAGGCCTGGAATTCAAATACAATGAGAACAATGGGTTCATCTGCCACTGGAGGTGAGTGTTCCTATCACCATATCCTTATGCAACACAAATTGAGAGGGATTTCATGCTCCATGTCTGGGGCATTCAGATCTGAGCGTGTAGTTCCGACTAGTAGGTACACGGTAATATTAAACTTGCTAACAAGACTGCATGCAGATTCAGTTTCTCAGGTATCACAGAAACTTGTTCCGCTGTATCAGAGTCTCATTTGGCTCAAAGTGAGGGATACTTACCCTAACTTGCACACTGGTGTACATGTGTACTGTCAGGCAGTTTCTGCAGTTGAAACAATAGGTGCCAGAAAAGTGTGGCAGAACGGACAGTTTGAGCAGTGAATATTTCAGCTGACCAAGTGAAAATTGTGACTGAATGCAAGGTAAGGGCAGTTGGAAGGGCCCGCCCTAGGGATGCTGAAGCAAATTCCTTTGAGCAGAACAGCATTAAGCGGTCTCCTTCATATATGAATGTGTCAAAGGACAATATGCTTTAAGGATTTTTCGATTTCAGTCAAAATAGATGAATTGAGCTCTATCCAAAAGTACTTCTGATTGATGTCACCAAGCTGTTACTGTCTACGCAATGTACTGGCATTTCACAGTGGTCTCAAGTGTCAGTTTAGCAAAGACGTAGCTCATCCAGAATAGGGATCACATTCCTCCTCAGCTTAAAACCTCTGAGATTTGCACAAATATCTGGCAACTGTTTGTGGTCCCAAATACGTCACATCTGTATGCTAGCATTTACCAAGGTGTTCTACGGGAGAAGTATGGTTGATCTGGATCTCTTCTATAAGCAATGGAGAGTTCTACGTTTTCAGAGAGTGATTTGGACAGTGATCAGGTTGGGTTGCTTCTAAGACGCTGGTCTGTCTTTGTGTGCAGAAAGAGCCTTCAATCAATGAGTTGCTGGCTTATGCAACAAGTTTTAGCTTTAGTGTGTTAAAACTGGGCAAGCCACACTGTTATTCTGCATTTACAGAGCATAGCTGATGTCCAGAGCTGGGCTCTAAGAGGCAAAGCAAGGCAGAACCTCAGGGTTGGGGGGAGGAAGATGCAAAGCGGGTTTTAAGACATCTTTGTGACCTTTGGAGTCTGTTCTGCTTTACAAACTAAAAGGTTTCCTGGTGAAAATTAGGTAATTTAAATTATGCTTTCGACCATGGAAGACTTCCCAGCTCCTTAAGTCTGCCAGAATGACTGCTGCAAGCTGAGCTGTAGCACCATTTCTTCCTTTCACTGAAATGTCCATGGCAGTGTGCCCTCCTCTGAGGTCTGCACAAGGGCCTGAAATGATCCAGCCTTCCCAAGGCAGTTTTATCAAAGTCATCCTCTCACAGCCCTTTCTGATATGTTTATGCCATCCTCGCTCCTGTGGAGCAATTTTGCCGAGGGATTGAACCCCTGGGGAAAATCCTTCCCCAGCTTGTTAGCTCATACTGGAAGTTAGACAGAGGCCTGCAGCTTTTCACCACGGTGAGTAAAAGTCAATGCATGGCTATTATCAGGAAATGGTTTGAAAATACATGAGGAAAGGAGATTAAGTTTCTACCCTGATGCATCTTGGTTTTCCTGCTTTTATACAGAGAATACCACTTCCGTCACTAAGTCTGTCTCAACTGTGAGCTGTGGGACGAGTAGTGGAACCAAAACGGGTGAAAGGTACGCGTTTTTCGTGATATTTTGATAGGCCGTTGTGGTCAGTAGAGTCTCAAGGGACAGATGTTCTGCTGGCTTGGTAAACAGGTTTGACCCAGAAGCCTGTTAAAGGTTGTGAGCTTTCCTGCGGGCTAAGTGGAACAGAGATGGGAAGGGACATAGGTCTGCTTTAAACTGCTCTAGAAAATATTTAATTGTGGATTTCTGCATTGCTACAGTGTTAGTAAAACTCTCAGTACCAGCGCGGGATTTTTGTTAGGAGCAGCAAGTTGTCAGGCCCATTGAAAACACTTTTAAAAATACTCAGCTGTGTTGAAATTTGTACTTTGGGCTTGGTTTTGGAAACCAACATATGACTGCCATCAAATATCCTTAGTTTGGCTAGCCTAGAGTTTAGTTTGCAGATAAATGCCTTACTGAGGACTTGATTAACTCGTAGTCCCAGTTGCTTAGTATTGGATGATATGGTATCACAATTAGTACTGGCATATCCAGGCATCCTCAGCATACTAAATATCCATTAAGAAAAATGGGAGAAGAGACAATTTGAATCTCCTAAACTGGGCTTGCATCTGCCTTGAAAATTACCCCAATTTGGCACTACATTTATTCTCAGTTAATTCCAACATCAGCACTTCAGTATTTGAGTCATGATACACTGAGCACCCTAGAGAACTTGCTGTAAGATCTGACCTCCATCCGGACCAGAAATTAATGTGAGACACCGATGTCCTTGCTCTTTGCCTCAGTTTCCCCATCTCTGTCATGCGGAACATTTCCAAATGCAATGTGTGGCTTGCTTCATTAATGCTGATGAAGTGGTTTATGGCTCAGATAAACACAAATTAGAATATAATCCTATATTTCTTGATGAAATTACCAGCTTGCAGTCAGTGAAGCAACACTGACATGAACTCAGGATTCTGTGTACTGTAAGTAAAAATTTTAAAAGTATTTCCTGAATTCCTCTTCAAGATTCATTTTTAAAATGTGACTTACCCTCCAGGAATCCCAAAGTTGGAAATTAAAGGGATTTAGTGCTTGTGTGTGGCCACAACTTTTTTTTTTTTCTTTTTTCTTAAAGGTGTTTAATTGTTCTACTCAGTACTATAAAGTATTTGTGACTTGTCCAGCTATGCCTCATTTATATAAGTACCTTAGACTCTTATATAATGAAGTGCTGTTCTCTCTCAATAAAACTTTGACTTTTACTTAAATTGCTTTTGACTCATTCAGGTCTTCTTGAAATGGCTGGTTTGGGAGGTTTAGAGTAGGCAACAGTTGGACCTTTATGCTGACTCCTGGCACTACAGAGAGTTACTTTTTTTGTTTAACCACATACTTTTCATGTTCTGTTTCTTCAGTGCCACTGACAGTTACTGTGATGTGACCCCCAGCTCTCACTCCTCTCCTCCCACTGTACATCGCCAAGTTGAAAGGAGGCGAGAATTGGTGCGGTCTCAGACGCTCCCACGGATTACAGGAACACAAGGCAGGAAAGCGCTTTTTGAGAAATTTGAACACGATGGTGGAAAGTATGTCACACCTCTTGTCTCCAGAATGGGTTTAATGGGAAACTAATTTGTAAATTATTACCAGGGGAGGACAGCTGGGTGGGAGGACTCAATGTAGTATTTTGAGCTAAGGGACAATAGGAGGTCACATATAGCTTCACTGACTTCACAGAATGAGCCCTGGAAATTCATGGCTATAGATTCCTCTGGCTCTGGAGTTCTTCAGCTGAAGAAGCAGGTGCCTTTTATCAGGAAAGAGTGCTGTGATCTGCCTTCTCCATCATTGTAAGAGACTGGCAATATAGTAACTTTCTGTTGCCATTTGTTAAGGACCAAAAGCATGTACTGTTCTTTATGCACCATGATGGGGTATTATTTAAATATAAGAGGGCTTGGAATCCTGGCTTTAGTGAAATGAAAACGAGTTTTTCTTGCAGGGCCAACAAGTTAAAGTTTCAGCAATGTGTTTCTCAAACATCACCTGGACAAGGGCTGACCTGGGCAAGGTTGCATAGATGTTGCTGACAAGTAGGTTTAAGTTTTTCTAGAATGTCATTTAATCTGTCCTCTTAATTTTCCAGAGGAAAAGGAGAATCCAGAGCTAAGCTGAAGAGGTCGCAGAGTTTTGGGGTTGCCAGCGCTAGCAGCATTAAACAAATTCTGTTAGACTGGTGTCGCTCAAAAACCATAGGATACAAGGTGAAGACATATTAGCGCTTTCAGCGCTCTCTTTTTCAGAAGAATTCTCCAAGAAAACGTTCTCAAAAAGTAAATGTGAAACATGCTAGACAAAGAGTTAACTTCCTTAAGGTCATCACACTTTGTGCGGGTAACGCAAACATCATGGTTTGCATGGGCAGCACTTCAAGGCAGTGATTGCATGATTGAGATTCTGTATGTCTGTCAAAGCAATGCATTAGTGTTTGTCTGAAAGCCTACAATTTTGTGCTTATGGATATAGACCTTCACATACATGCACACATTTTTTTTTCTTAGTTGCAAGCTGTGATTTTTGCATTCTTACTATATATGGCAGGATCTGAACAACATTTTGCCAGTACATGGAGACTGTGGCCCTTCTGCTACACAGCAAGTGTCTTAAGTACTCTCTACTGGCATTAGACAAGTGAATTTGTAGTAAATGGCTGATGCTGAATCACACAGTGTTAATCAGCTAATTTCTGTGAGGTAACATCAATGTAGCTAAAAGAATTCGGCAGTTGAGATTTTAGTAATTTTATCTGGCCTTAAACTGCAATTGTCAAAATGATTTCCAGGGGAAAGAAACTTTTTTCTCAAGTTTTTTTTTGTTTAATATGTTTTTCAATATTACTGTAAAATGTGCATTATTATTGCTGAACTTTAATATATTGTATACATAAGCAGAACTAGTGAAAATTACTGTTAATTGCTTACCAGACAGCCTGGGGCTTGAATTTTATATGATGGGAAAGCAGCATGAGACAAGAGCCCAGATATATTTCTTTTCACTGTGGCAGTTGAAAGTAACAATAAGTATTTGTTCTAGGAATCACATTTTGCAGGCATAATTCTTCCTGTATTTCTACCTATCTGTGTGTAAAAAGGCATTGAATTGGGCCTCGATGAACAACAAAGCAAGCAAGCATAGTCCTTATCTAGTGTTATTCACAACCACTAAATGAACCATTCTTTAATTATAAAGACTTCACAGGGATAAGCAGTGTCCTTAGTTTCCGCAGATACTGAGCTGGTGCATTGGATCCGTTCCAGAGCTCACTGACATTGACGAGATTCTTCCCAGTAATTTCAGTGGGCTTTGGATGAGGAACCTTGACTGTGTGCTAGCTCTACATCTGGGCATTTTAAGCAAAAGGCTTTCTTTGCTGAGTGTCCCAGTTTTTTCTCAGAATACAAATAACATAACGGATATACAAAGAGGGGAAGAAAAACATAAATCCTATGCTCTGTTGCTTTGGTTAGTGGGAGAGAAGGACAGAAAACTGCCATGAGCAAGACCAGCTGCTCTTCCTTGTTCCCCTGTGCTACATTAACATGCATGTTTTTTATCATGACAGCACATTGATCTCCAGAACTTCTCCTCAAGCTGGAATGATGGGATGGCATTCTGTGCTCTTGTGCATTCTTTCTTTCCTGAAGCTTTTGATTATAATAAGCTTGACCCAGCTAATCGCAAGCAGAATTTTGAGCTGGCCTTCACTATGGCTGAGTGAGTATCACGTTAGATCTCTGTGAAATGTTTCCAGTTCAAGTGTAATGTGGCCGGACAGCAATGAACAGTTTAATCATTCTTCTTGTAGATCCTGTATCATTTGCTTGCCTGTGTCATACCAAAAAAGATAATAAAGCTCTGCATAGAGCGTGCATAGAACAGAAGACTTGGCAGTCTACAATCAAAGGTGGTTTACCAGGCACAGGATTTACCTATGTTCAGGTCTTTCAGAGTCTCCAGGCAGTACTTCAGTTCTGCTTTCTCACCTCTGTAATTCTCACCAGCCTTAGCACTGATAAACTAAACTTGAGAAATCAGCCTCATGAGTTATGCTTGGACAGGAGAGGAAAAAATTCTAATTCTTTCAATGTTTGTTTGTTTGGTTTTTTAAAAAAAGTATTTTTTTCTTGAAGTAATGAATGATTCTTAATGAATTTGCTGACATCAATCATAAAAAAAAGTTCACAGAGCACAAGGCATCCAGTGTTTACTGACAGTCCATAGGAACTGGACATACAACTTGTAGTTTCTTAGCCAGTCCCACCTCCTTGATACCTGATTTGAATTTGAGGCATATTAATTTATCCATCCAGCCTCTGGAAAAAACACGGCCCCTGAATGGCAGGGAGCAAGTAGATTAACTCCTGGAATTGGGTTTTGTGGGGGGCAGGAGTGGAGAACAAACAATCCACAGCCACACGGGCCTTCACTGGCATATCTCATCTCTTCTTGTGTTTTCTCATTCTTTTGGAGCTTCCTATATAAAAACCAGAAAAACTCATGATTTGCAAACTCACATGACCCTGCTTACTGAGATTGAGCAGAGGTATGTGAGATTGGGCTGCATGCTACAGATATCAGGGATGTGAATGGCAGTCAGTGATTAAAAACCCACAGGGCTTTGGATCAGATCTCAGTATAGAGGAATAGAGGGAAAGAACAGGAATATTGCATGGTTACAAAAATAACAATCTTCAGCCTGAGCATGACCACATAATTGTGAAATGAAATGTTGCTAGTAAACCTCAGGATTTCTTAAAAATGCCTTAGTGATGCTCAAATCGGAGCAGCAAATGAATCTCGGAAGTAGTTACAGGCCTTACTTGATTTACTCTTGATTTGCTGTATCTGTTTTATTATTACTAGGAAAATGGCTCACTGCGATCGTCTCATAGAAGTGGATGACATGATGGTGATGGGTCACAAGCCAGATCCCATGTGTGTCTTCACCTATGTCCAGTCTCTATACAATCATCTACGATGCTTTGAATAAAACCAATGACACCTCTCCAGCCAGAAGGGTCAAGTACAGTATGCTAATGGGAAGAGTGATATTTTGCAAATGGAATGGAGTGTTATTTCTTGCTTTTTACTATCCCTTTTCCTGCATTGAACTGTGTGGCTGGCTGACTGAAGTGTTGCTGAGCAGCGCCCTGAACTGTTGATCACAGCAGCATGTCAGTTATACAGAAACATGTTTGAAAAAGACAAAAAAAACCCATAGGGAAAGGCACATGCTGTCATTTTGGTGCTAATAGTAAGTTGGATTTTTTAATATTCTTGTGTTTAAAGATCACAGGAAGCTACTTTGATGCTATATCTGTTAGACTGGGGACACAGTTTTATGCAATGACAGGTAACTCTGCTATGAAGGTGTTCCCTCTTAAAATGCAGGTAAAACTCCAGAAAATAGCACCTTCTATTCCACTTCACTGTTGAGCATAGCACAAAAGAAACAGCAGATGGACAAGGAAAATTCCATTTAGCAAATAATAACCTAAAGTACTCAACCACTAGGGCAATATTGCCTCTCCTCCACTCCTAGCACCCCACTCCAGCATATATGCACACACACCCCACACCCCCCATCAAACAGGCATTGTTGTGTTCTTTTAAAGCAGAAAGAGAACGTAGCCTCTTACCTGCTGACTGGGGCGACAGGTAACTACAGTGTTGTACAACAGTTTGTCTCTATTGGTCAAATCTACTGGCAGTCCTGGATTAATTTCTTGATTGTGAAGAATAGCAACAGCTGGGGCTGTTCTGTGTCTGAGAAGCATATGTTTGCATGATTTAGGATTACAGGAAAGGGGGGAGCACTAGCAAGGTACAAAATCCTCTGAACAGTTGCAATAGAAGCAAGACTGTAGCAAGCTTTGACCTGGACTCTGGGAGAGAGCAACTCATCAGTGTGGACAGGAATGAAGTCTTTATGACTTGCTCAGTCGTCATGCTGACTCTGAGGTGGACAGGCAATATGCTAAAAAAGTATGAAAGATGTGGGAGTTTTGAAACGCCTTGGACTAGTTTTGGTTTTCAGTTAAATTAGCATTAAAACCACAATACAGTGGGATTATTCCAGATTTACTGGACAAAGGGGTCATGTGTCACCCTTTGGTTTTCTCTTTGATAAATCATCAGAGCTGTTTTTAGAGTGAATGTTAAAAACAAAACCACTA
Source organism: Podargus strigoides (assembly GCA_028020825.1). Lineage (NCBI taxonomy): Eukaryota > Metazoa > Chordata > Aves > Caprimulgiformes > Podargidae > Podargus > Podargus strigoides. The sequence goes on along the minus strand of CM051640.1, from coordinate 12,481,991 downwards.
AAAAAGCATACTTTAAAAAAATAAAGCCTTTTAAAATTATTTCTTCCCTAAGAACAGGCTCGTAGAAAGTAAAAACTGAAAGCCACGAACCCTCTGCTCATGCTAGAGAATGGGTTTTTTTAACCTGCGTTTCTGCTTTTTGTAGATATTTATGAAGATTACGTTGGTTCTGTACTGATGACCATTTATAATAAAATATGTCAAATGCTCTTCACATTTACTGCTTTTCTTTAGAATGAAGTGACAGATAACAAAGTAAAATTGGTGAAAAGAACCCAGGGCTTTTGCTTAGAAGATACTTGTAGTCATGATGCTGTGTGCTCTGTATTTCAGTTTTTAAAAGCATGGAATTTCAGTGGCATTTGGAATAGGATTTTAGTTCAGCCTCCCTTTCTAGTGAAGTTTACTTAAGCAACCGTGAATGAAGCAACCACTTCGTTAGCAGTCTCAGCAAAACAAAAAGGAACACCAAAAGCGTACAAAGGTAAAGTATAAATTAACTGCTGAGGATCTGGATCATCAATTCTGTTTGAACTGTAGCTAGGCTGTTGCTATGACACTATGGAGACAGTGTGAAAGACTTTTAAATACACAGTGTAAGTATCTGAAAGATACTTGGTATTGCTAATCTCACAGGTTTAATGCAAGTGGACAGAGCTTGGGTGGGCTCTTCGTATTTGTCATATGACTATCATTGTCTTCAGCTTTTGACTTTGTCTTGAATAACCGTAATTCGGAGGAGTTATATCAAATACACTGTAAGGATAAACACACTGTAGTTTTGTTTTGGAGAAGTGATTAGAGTAAGCATGATGAGAAATTTGTCCACAACTGGCACACGCAGTACACTTATTACATTCGTACAGCAGAATACTTTTCATTGACTATCAGAGCCAAGTTCCATTGTAGCTACAAGAGGGGCAATACTGGCTTTATACATCACCGTCCTTCACAGTCCCAGGTCATGGGTGATTTTCCTGTGCAATGTGAGTGCCAAGGACACAGGTAAGTTCTTGGCCAATTTAGGACTAATAGCAAATAATGATATAAAGGAAGTTTTAGACAGTAAAATTATTACCAATTCACCAGGGGGAGTTTATATCCTTTCTATAATTTAGCTTGTTACCCAGAATAGTTACCCAGTTACTCAGAATCTATTTGTATGGGTTTTCTAAAGTCTTGCCACTTCAGAGAGGGAATGGTAAAGATATGTGGTACTTGCCAGCAAACTGATTGCAGGGGTGTGGAAGACTATAAGCTGATTTTAACTGCTGGTGGTTCGCATGTAAGAAGATGAGGAAGATCGTGCCATGACATAATTTTTGAAAAACTTAACAGCTTTGTGCATCAAGAAGTGTGATCTATATGAATAACTTTGACAATTAGATTGTATGATTAAATTGAAACTCAAGTATGTAATGTATGCCCCTTGCTGGGTTTTTTTAGTATTTTTAGTTAAAAAAAATGCACAGTGTGTGTATATATATGACAGTAAATGTGTTTAGTATGAGTGATAAAGAGGAGAATGTATTGCCAGCATAGTATATGTTTTACACAGACAGACTATTCCTGGCTTTTGTAATGTTTCTGCACTGTACCTAAAATTCAGTACTGTGTAAGGTGGTTTCTTGACAATTAGATCCTACTTTTAAAGGATGGATCAATTTGTTCTGTGCAAGATTTTCAAAATAATCTCAGCAGAGACATTACCTACTTTTAAAAACTATGTTTGCATATAGCTTCCCACAGCACGTAAGTCCTTCTCCTTGAAAGTACAATAATAGGATGGATGCTTTTCATCACTTCTCCCTTTGTGTGACATTTCCAATGAAGTGTTTAATCTTTAGATACATACGCTCAAAACAGTGCAAACTCTTTGATACATGTAATCAGGTGTAAAACTAGACCACATGGTTCAGCCTGTGTCATTAATTTAAACCTGGCCTGGCTTACAGGGCTAGTTTTAAAGTGTTCAAAATAAAAGTTGGCATTGCTTTATGTAAGGTGCATTTAAAAGCCACTGAAGAATGAGACTAGCTGTGGTGTTCTTAATGCATCTAGTAAGGAACATGGCAACATATTTAATTTAGCTCTAGTCTCATTAATGCTGCTTATTTAGACTCCTCCACAGAAAACATATTTTTATACTCTGAAGAACTGCTCCTTTGTAAAATCCTTTATAAAGGCATTACTATGGAATGTGGTACGTGAACAGCATTTCAACAGCACAGAAGTTGGTGCCGACTTACCAATACTTCTATGCGAAGGAGGATTCACTTTTTCATCCAACTGCGACGTTTTCACATGTTGTGTGGGAGAGGCGGTGCAGATTTCAATACACCCAGGAGCGCCACCTGCACAGAACACAGCAGAAAGCGTTACGCGCGCCTCCGCTCGCCGATGAGGGCAGCGCTGCCCGCGCGAGCCTGCGACCGCTAGTGAGGGGCGCGCGGGGTGCGCCTGCGCGGACAGAGAGCCGGTTAGCTGCGCGGACAGAGAGCCGGTTAGCTGCGCGGACAGGACAGACAGCCGGTTGCCTGCGGGCACTGGCGGCAGCCGGTCTGCCTCGCGGTCCTTTTCTCCCCTTGTAAATAATTAGTTTTCATGAATTAACCAGCCTTTTCGTTCCTTTCTAAATTGTCCTAATTGCTGAGTTGATTTTACCCTGTTATTTGATGAACAGAGCGCTGCTGTCAGCTCAAGAAGTCTACAGTGATTTAATCCCTGAAAACCATCTGAGGTAAAAACAAAACTTTCTTATGTTGTATAAGTCACATTGAAAGATCAGTTGTAAGTTTCGTATTAACAGTTTAAAAAGAAACAATCTTTTGTGGTAAGCTAACAATGCATATATTTAGGGTTGGTTACTACAAAGTAATTACTTTGTGGTGGTGTACTAGTTGGGTCAGGACAGCATCAAGATACTGGGTTTTCAGAACAAAACTGCATGAAGTCCCACGAGTCTCACCATAATGCCTTGGAGGACCATCACTCAGAGATTCTTGAGCTTTCGAAGTAACTGAGCACGTTTTCTTAAACGTACAACATTCATTGTTCTCAAACGCCATGCAGGTATCTCAACATTTCAGTTTATTATGAATCATCTTTTCTTCCCTCTTTAATTTGCTTATATTTCTAAAAGCCTAGGAATGTTACTGAGAGTACAGGTAATAAAATTTTGTGGAAGAGGGCTAATATGCAGCCTGGTGCATATTCTGTGACTCACACTGGCCAGAGTAAACCTCTGTTTAAACTAGCTATGAGTTCAGCTCTACTTAAGTCATTGGAAATCTTTCAATTGTTATGGAAATGGCTCAAGTGCCTGCTCCAGCTGTTCATGTAACAAAAATTACTGCTTTCAACTAACTCATTTTAGCATATTATGTAAGAGTCTGTTTAAAGAAGAATATTCATTAGGAAAAAAAATTATATCTAGACCAAAGTTGGGTGCAGAACGTTCAGATCAAGGGACAGACAGCCCATAGAAGTATGGCTGTTTTGTACAAATAGTTGCAGACTGTCTGTGTGCAGTACCATATACATTGATTTACAGGTCTGCCTCATTAGTGGCCTGTGTAATTGATTCTCCTCAGTGTTCAGCCTAGTCATAGTTTTCTTTGCCTTGTTAATCAGGAGCACTCTAGTGTCTGTGACCACAGCTTTCCATCCTCCTGCATCCGTTAACATATATTGTTCATTTTCCTTGCTTGCCTTGCACCTCATTGCTGCTTCTTGAATCTTTAGATTCTTCTCCTCTCAGGCTAATGGCTTCAGTTCCAATGTCAAACCTGTCTTCTGAAGCCTGTATTTTTCTTTGGCTAACTCTGAAATACCTGCATTTTTCTATAAAACAGTGTTTCTTCAGCTGAAACCGCTTTGTTGCTCCTCTGGAGTACGTGCAGATTACTGTTTACAGGGCAGCTGTCATGAGAGGCATTGTAGTTATCTGTTTTAATGATCACTGAGAGAATTTAGCCATCATTTGAAATTAACGATCCTTAGCAGCTTTATAGCTGTTACTGCACTGTATTTGCAGGCAATGATTGCAGTTGCTTTTCTGTCTCGGACCAGTTCAACTTCTTTTGACCAATGCTACTTGCTTCTCTATCACTTTGCAATCTCTTTGAACCTTGTTCAAAATCTGAGAAACCCAGCTCTGATCTAAACTACATCAGGGCTATACAGAGAGGGTATAACTGTACCATCTGATCTAATGCTCTTTTGTCTCCTTCATTTCTTCAGTCTGGCTCCTAAGCTCTTTTGTCCTACGAAAGAATGTAGTTGCCACAAAAGATGGAACTTACTGCTAAGGATATTTTATGACTGACATTCTAGATAGGTAGTTAACACACCTTTCATTTGCTTTCAGAATTGTTATACATTTCTGCAATAAATCAATCAAAATTTACTGTCCAAAGCTGTGGGAACTATCTCAATTAATGTACAAAGAATATATTTTTATTTACAGACAGATCTTAACTGGGAATAGGTAAAAGGAAGCAGTACTGGCTTGTGTGTGCTGTGCTTCTTCCACCTGGTGCAGCAGCAGGAGGTTGCTAGAAGCATTGTTGCTGTTCACATAGCAACGGGTTTGTTTACCTTCCATGCTGTTCAGACAGAGCCACCTCCTGGAATTTTTAGTCACACATTTAGAAAGAAACTATGTGCTGCTGCTGTGGAGACTGAGGCTGGAAGACAGTTCCAGAAGCAAATGCCCCCCCGCAGTGAAGGGGAACTGAGGACGTGGCATGTAGCCACGGTTTGACTTTGGGAGCGGTCCAGGCTAGGAGCAGTATCAGCCAAGAGGTGCGTGAGGGAGAAGGGGGATTGTTTTAAGGGTACCTGTGCTGGAATGCGGGTAAAGCTGTGTGTTGCTGAGGAGCAGCTGTGTGCATTTGGGGTGAGTAGTTGTCTCAGGAACACTGGATGAGCATAGTACGAGAATAGGAAAATTGATAAACTGCTGTGACTTTGCTTATCTTTTGGGCATTGGTTTCACCCTACATTAAACCATTGTCCCCGGTGTGCGTTGTTCTTTGTTCTGCTTTAGCCCTTCCTTGGTCTCTCTGATTCCTCATTTACCTGCTGTATGTTCTCCTTCAGCTTTTCAGGTCCTGTTTTGTTTTTGTTTGTTTTTTTTTTTAATGACCATTAAATATTTTTTTTACAATCTAGGGTTTATCCACCTCTCCAGCTGTATTCTTAAAAGGTGTTTACTTCACCAGTCTGTGGGAGACTAATTTATCTTTTATATTTGTTCTCTTCTTCTAAATTTTCTGTGATTGTCCATTTAGTAATTCCATCCTTCCTCACAGGTCTCCTTTCCCTTCTCCCTCCTATCGCAGACTGCCCATCTTTTCCTCTCAGTTCCACTTTCAAGCCTCTTACCCTCTCTCCTCCTAGCCTCCATTGCCAAATTCTTCTGTTTCTTTATTTTCCCACTCTGAAATCTCTCCCCCACACCTTAGCAAAGACTTTGAGAGCCTTGAGCATGAAGTCTTTTCATACCTGTGTCATTTTGCAGGTAAAAGGGGCAAGAATTTTTCTTACTCTCGTGGAACTGTCCTCCCCCCTTCTTGCCTCTGCAGCGAAATACAGTGCTATTCCTGTTTTCAGGTTCCACATTCCAAGAACTGACCTATGTTATATCCAGAGACTTTCCAAAAACAATGGCCAGACTATTGCAAGCTCCACTCAAGTTTCATCCCTCAGAATGGGTCATTGCAAACAAGATGCAGTGTGCCAGTACAGAGTCTCAGAAATCCAGGTCAGAGCGCATGATAGCTGAGAGTCGGAGGATGCTGGATGAAATAGAAAAGACAACACAGAGAACCCGAAGTGATGTCAACAAGAAAATAGGTAATCCCATGTGTTTTGCAAGTGTCAGGATATGTTATTTGAGCAATCTGTTTAAGATGGACTTAGAAAATTAGTTGATAGTGAATAGGAATATATGTAAATGCCATGCTTTGTAATCTCATGGAAAAATTAGAAATATTTTTTAAAAATATTTTGAGGTGGATCCTTTATTTATAACAAATAAATTACTTCTCCAGAAAAAACAGAAAGCGATGCCAACCAAATGTCCTGACACAGGGTTGCAAACTGTTTCCATACATGAGCCTATACCACTACATGGTATAGTAGTAGTGGAGTAAATCTAATTTTAGCTATATCTAAGATCTGACCCACAGTGCTCTGGCCTATAGGATGGGCTTGTATTAATACCTGCTTGCAATTTTCATTCTGCAGAACAGAGGCAGGAAGAAATAAAATTCTGGAAGCAAGAATTAGATAACAAACTTGAACAAATTGTCCATGAGATAGAAGTACTCTTGACTTTCAAGACCAGGCTGGAGAAATCTTTAGAGAGCTGCAAAGAGCCGCTCGTCATTGCCCAAAAGTGTCTGCTGAACAGGTGAGATAATTAAGAGGAAAAACGAGAGAAAAAACAAAATCTAGGTAATGAACCTTTAACAAATAATAAAAAAGGCTGCAAACTAAGGGCCTGCCTCTCTTTGCAGTGGAGTCACAGTCTGATTTAGGTGTTATAACACTGGAGAACCAAAGCCATAAGGGAAAAACTTCATGTGTGGCAAGGAAAAGCCTTCAATTCGGAAAGCTGGGCTTCATCATCTTCTGTTATCTGCAGACTTTAGAACAATGTGGCTGATGGCTTTTCCTCTTTTTGTCTAGGCAGAGGCGAGCTGGGATTGACTTGGTGCATGATGAAGTGGATCAGGAACTGGTGAAGGAAGCTGAAGTCCTTCAGGGGGTTATTGCTTTGCTTGGACGTACATTGGAACAAACCAATGAGCAAATCAGGTGCAGAGGCAAAGAGCGTAACTGAACACAGATTAGCTGAAAAGTAGGACAGCCGTAATCCTAAGAAGTTGGAGGGTCAGGCTAAGCACAGGTCCAAAGTTACTTTCAGTGTTTAAAAGGTTACAAGATATCAGTATTAATTCATAGAATTAGATCAGTAATGGTGAGAAGTTCTGTTTGTCAGAACTCAAAGCACTTGCACATGGTCCCTGGTCTTCTCATGATCCAGTCCTGTGCCTGTCATCCCAATGAGAATAGTACCATCAATTTATATGGAGGCAGCTTCGTGCTCCAGGCTTTGGGACTTTGCAACTAACAGTTCATACATAAAGAATTCCATAGCAGCATTTGTATTACCTAATACATGTATGCATGCATGATAGGGACACCTGTGAGTGCCTACACTTTGGCTTAGAGTCTGGTTGTTTCTTCTCCTAGACTAAACCGTTCAGCAAAATACAACCTGGAAATGGATCTGAAGGACAAATTCACAGCTTTGATGATTGATGATTACTGTGCTAGCTTGACAAACAACACTCCTGATACCAGATACGCTGATAATGAAGTGAAAATAGAAGGAAAGTAAGTGTTTATTTACTTCAATGAACATCATACAATAATTATACAGCTAGTATGAGCTGTTCCAGTAATTGCAAGATTAAAGTAATTTTGTGTAAAACAGACTATATCTGTCCATCATCTGTCTGTTGAAGATGTTTTTTTATACTTCTGTCCATCACCTTAGTATTTGTGTAATATGTCTGTGAAATAAGTCACAATAATCATGTTGCCAGTGAACTGCAGTTTACTAAAAGTTTTTGAGGTTCACAGCTAGCTAAAGTAAAAAGTCACACATCGCTTAAACCCAGAATAGATTTACTAATCTAACTTCTTGTGCTCTCCCCGTGTGTCCTAGTGGAGAGAATGCTGGACTGAGACACGAGGTGTGGAGTTGGTTTCTGACTCAGTCATTAACCTATCAAATGTGCCCCTTCTGTGTGGGTTAGTTAGTGTGACTGGTTTAGATGGAGAACTAACTGCCACAGAAAAAAACGGGCTCAAAAGCAGAGACATACTGAGAAAACAGCATGTGTGAGACAGTCTCCCAAGCACACTTGGCTCTGCGAGCACTGGCAAACTAGGAACACCAAGAGGCTGACAGCTCTTACTGCTGGCACATTAGCGTGCATCAACAACAGGTTGTATAACTCAGACCACACACAGAATGGTGTTAGCTGCTTATACACACATGACAATTACAGCTTTATATATCCAACCAATGAACAAAGGAACCCTCTGAGGCACCTTCCAAACACCTGCCTGCAAGCCACACAGGTACGAACCTCTTAATTCTGGAGATACAGTTAGGAGTTGGGTTGGCTTCCCAACTATTGTTCCACTCAGGTACTGAAAGTGACTGTCTTATACAAGGTGAGCTGTGTGAGAGAATAAGTGAATGTTTTGTGTGAATAGTTACCTGCTATTAGCAGTAACAGCTGAATTATATTAGTAATAACATCTTAAGTAATGAAAAGTGTTCTAAGAAATATTGGTTATTATCTGTGTTTGCCCCATAACAACTTAATCCTTTATGAGGAAAAAGAAAGCTATAATGAAGTTGCTCTGTGACTTTAGCAAATTCATTTCCATCCTAAGCTTGTCTACTTTGTTCTGAAATGTTTGTGACAAGAGAGGGTCTTTACTTTGCATCTGTAGAATTCCCAGCACAACTGGCACTTGCTGGGACGTACAGTTCTTGGTTTTGTGGAGTAACTATACATTTACGAAATCACAGAGGGCCTGGTGCTGCCAACTGATGACCTTTTATTTTGAATCTCTTTCAGTTTTGTTAGCCCTGAAGACTGGATAGATTTCTCAAACGGAAATGTTGAAAAGGCTGACAAGCAGAGAAACAGTTCTTTGGCACTAAGGACACTGATTGATGGCATCCTCTCACAGACAGCAAACGACATGCGCAAGCAATGTGAGATGGTGAATGTTGCATTTAGAAATAGGGTGAAAGAAGTCAAGTATGCCAAGCACAAACTGGAGACACTTCTTGCAATGGTAAGTGGTAGGGGACAGTCAGTGACAAAGTGGAAACAATGGGCTTGGGTTATCTACCAGTTTTCTCAATCCAGTGGCTTGAGCTATTTTGCATTAAGAATTTTACCTTTCCAATATTGGCAACCCCTGCCACATTTTCCTTATTTTTATTTCCCCTCATGGAAGTAATCTTAGATTTTATTTTATCAGCTCTGTGTGCAGCACTACAGAGGTGAATTTCTGGAATCACTCGCTCAATGTAAGTGTTGCTGTAGACATCAGTAAAGTCATGATTGCCCTTGTGATTTTTAATTACATGGGGCTCCTATAGAATTTTCACAATTGTGATATAAGAACCTAGTAACTTCTGAAATCAGGGTCAATATGCTTTGTAAAATATCCTTTGATGAAATAACATCTTAACATAATAAGTGTTACTGTGATTGTTATTACTATAACTATCAAAGATGTTGATGACTTCAGTCATTGTAAGAGACAGTGTGCAGCACTTCCTTCTGTTGGATTTGTTAAGGTGATGGATGAGACTGCCTCCCAGGAGAAGAACATTGCAGCCTTAAAAAAAGCAATTGCTGATAAAGAAGAACCTGTTAAAGTGGCTCAGACCCGCTTGGAAGCAAGAAACCATCGCCCTAATGTGGAACTGTGTTATGATACAGTGCAATACAGCCTGATTAGTGAAGTTCAAGAGATTACAAAAAATATTCAAAGGCAAGTGGAAATGATGAAAGAGGAAAATATGTGGTATAGATTATTGGGTTAATTTAATGAGTCAAAGTAACACTGGGTCCCAGCTGTTCTCTCTGAAAAGTTGGGAATTGATTTTTCCTTAACGGCAGGACACTTTAAGGGCAGCTCCATGGGTACTGTCTCTCTGTGAATGCCCTTCCATCTTTTTTTTTTTTCACTCAGAATTCTTATCCCATATGAAAAAAAACCTCTATCCATGTACTTTGAACTAGTGTCTGTATTTTTCCTGTTAGATTAAAGGACGCACTAGCACAAGCTGAGACAGAGCTGAAAGGTCTGAGCCGCCGACAGCTTTCCTTGGAGGAGGAGATCCAGGAGAAGGAGAATTCATTGTACATTGATGAAGTACTCTGCATGCAAATGAGAGAGTCTGTTTACATTAACAACTTCTGAAGCCAGCATACTGGGAGACTGTGTGTGCTCCAAAGAGCCAGATCCTGTTGAAATTTTATTGACAAACCTCCAGATTTACTGGTTTGGCTCAGTGCTGTCCTGGTTCTAGTTGTGTGACAGATTTAGAACAGACCTAGTACTTACAGCTATTGGTTTCACAGCTATCTATGCTCTACAAAGCCTGATGAAATCTCCCACTTGGCAATAAAATTCCAGAATAAAAATATCCCTTCTTCCATGTTATTTATCTCATGTGCAACCAATGATATCTTTTGCCATTGAAAGATCTAGAAGCTGTGGAAACTAGAGCAGGAGTCTCCTCATAAGTCACTTGATAGAAAGCTGGGCAAGTGAGAGGGGTGACTCTCAGAACTTGCCATGGTATGTCTTGTTCTTAACATCTGCTGTTAAGAACTACGCGCAGAGTGTATATCAAACTTAACAGGAGGTAGGGACTGGTGATACACTGGATAAAGCATCTGACTGCATCTGAGTCAAGATCAAGCCAAGGCTGACTTTGCACTAATCACTTCCTCACCCTGTGTCTCAGTTTCCCTGTTTGTAAAATGGAAACAGCGAGATGGGCTTCATTGTTAAGGTGCTTGAAGCTCTCCAATGAGAAATGCTGAAAAAAGAGGAGAGCCTAGTAAAAACAGAGATGCCTGTAAGGGTGGAAGAGGGCTCACTGCTTCCTTTGGTTCTGGTGAGGAAAAACAAAGCAAGGGCAAGAATAAATGATGCTAGAGATGCAGGAAGCTGGTTCCAAAGTCCAACATTTTAATGCATGGAGTGTAAAACTGTCCCTTGCTTCTCTCTTGCTGTAGTGTTATCACCCTTTCTGAGGCACTGCTGTCAAGATTAAAATCCCGTACTAATGCCCTTCAAGGGATCCGTTCATTGCTTGCAGATGTCACTGGGTATTATTCTCTCTCCCTGTGGTTTACACCATTGAGTAGGTGATGACAAAATAATTAAGCTCTGAGTCAATGAAGTATTTGAACTTCCTTTAAATACTGGCCAACTGCTGATCCTCCTCAGTGGTCTCTTGTCGGGCTGAGTAAACCCTGACCTGTATGCATGAATGACAGGCGCGTCTCTCAGATACATGGGCTCAGCCCATTAAAGCTTGTCACAAGAAGCCACTCTGACTAATGAATCTAGAGAAGCCAAATTCCTTGGTTTTAAGTAAAATCTTGAGGTTTTACTCTGTTTTCACTCCAAACTGACTGAGCGAAGTTCCTTTTACCCCCAGAACTGCTGCATCCCTGGGATCTGCACAGATCTGGGAGGATCTGCTGAATTCAGAATCTAACACGCAAAGTGGCACGACAGCATGGTTTACACCAACTACAGACGTAGCCTGGCCTCAGTTCAACACAGCATCCCTAAAGAGTGAGATGTGTTTATATCTTTTTGCAGTTTAGTGGGATTGAACCCACATGCCTCAATTTAAGCATAGATGTAAGCACTGGGCATGGGAGGTGACTAAAATCCCTAGCTTCAACTAGAGACAGAGGGAAGGACTTATGGAATTGTTGAGGCTTATTATTAAACTTCTAGAGTATTCTGTACATGACTAAACAGGTCAGAAAGCCCCATTTCTGTGAGTGGTTCTCAGGCTCATTATAATGCTAAAACATAATATAGGGAAGGTAGTTATGCTAACATTTCTGTAAGTGACCTTTCTGTGGGCATGGGGACCTCACCTTTCTCTGGGTGTTGGAGAGAGGAAGGGAATGGGAGTTTTGAAGCACAAAGTCTTACCTTTATGGTAGTCAAAATGCATTTCCTTTCTGCATGATTTTGTAGCAACCTCTCCATAAAGGTGACACTTAGAAATGTCCATACTTTCAGAAATAACAACTTCTTGCATGATAAGATGAGATGTAGCAGCTCACCATCCAGCACCTCATGGTCATTGTTTAATTCAAGCGTTAAATTCTTGAAAGAGAATGAACACTGTTAGTACTACTGAACAGAGCTTGCAAGCACAGTAAATAGAATTCAATAAATAAGTTTCCCAATTTTACCAACAGAAGGGACTGTCAGCAGATCAATTTTGTACCTTGACATTAGCAGAAAATCGTTTTTTTATTAGGACAACAGTATAAGCTACAGTATCTCCACTCCTCCATTTATATGGGGGGGAGGGTCCCTCGTGCATTACATACCATCCTAAGAGACAGGCAACTTCTATTACCATTACATGCTACAGCCACAATTCATGCCATGATCTTATTTGACATATTGGAAATTATCCCAGATAAAAGAGTAGATCCAAAGACAATTTCTAGAAAGCTTCAGAGATCTCTGGTGTTTATTGCAAACACTGCAATGCAAGAGAACTTAAAGAAAGCTGTCAGCAAGAGTCACGTATAAGGCTCTGTGCTTTCTTCAGGCATGCAAATACCTGATGCTCATTAACATGGTAAGCTGTTGCACACCTTTGGTGTCATCCTTGGTGTCACCAAAGTGCTTTGACATGGGCACAAGTTAATTTACATGTGCTGTAAGTCATTTCTGTGCATTGCCAAAATGGAGCAACAGCTCTGTAAGCAAACAAGATGTAGAGACTATTATCTTCTTCATGTGCAGATTTCCCTGAAAAAAAAATTGGGGTTCAGAAAAGTCTGAAAGAAAGTTACCAGTTACTAAACAGGAAGATGTATAACCAGAATGAACCTAAAGCTTTTTTACAAAAATGATGTTTTCCTGCCTGGAAAGTGCTTTTTGCTCACAGCTGACATTACAACCACCAGTATTTGAAGTGGTTTAGCTTTTTATGAGGGCAACCTGACATCAGCCTGACAGCAAAGACTAGCATAACAGGGATTGCAACTGGGCAAGGATAATTACCTGAACTAGACTATAGTTGGAACACTGGAATGGCTCACTTGTGAAAATTACCCTCTGAACATAAAACTGAAGTGGTCAGGAATTCCTGTTGATGACTGCTGTTACGCAGAAGGCCTATGATTATTTGCTTATCTTTGTGATACTGCAGTAAGATGCCACTATTGTTTCTCTCACCTGCAGAACATGACAGTAGGCCGGGAGGAGGTTGGTGAGGGTAGGTCTCATTGTCCAGTCTGGGTCATTGAAATAGCAGCTCTGTAGACATGCTCCTGACTGGGATCTCCACTAGCAGGATCCTGGCTAGGTGATTATGTTTCATGACTCTTTCAAAGAAGAAGTTCACGTTCAGTTTTGGTTTGCCCATGAAATTCCCCAGACCCCTTGCCCATGAGGGTCATGGATATGACATTTGATATTCAAGGTGCGCAGGGAATGAGCACTGCACTCCTGCAGGATGTCCAGCAGTTCATCAGAGATGCAATTATAATTGAAAGTCAGGATGACTAGGCTGTGGAACTTGGACATAGTTTTGTGGAACAAGGTGCTGCTGTAGACAGGAAGGTGGAGACTGAAGAAATCCTCAATATTGATTTCAGATATAAAGCCTGTATTTTTCAACCAGCTCAGAGAATTCAGAAGCTCACAGCCTTCTTCCAAGGTTACTCTTGCTCCTTTTAAGTTGAGATAATCAAGCTGTTTGCTTACTCTTTTCAGGAAGGTAGCTAAGGTCTTGATAAACTGAGCCCTGACCACATTTTTCCAGATCAAATGGTCTAAGTCTAGGTACTTGATGCTCAGGGATACTAGACGACTGTTACATTTACCCAAGTGTGAAAGAAGACCTCTCACAGTCACTTGAAATTTTTGGGTAAAGGCAGTATTGTAAGGATTTAGTAATTTGATCTCAAGGCGCTCCAAATACTTAATACTTAATAGTTTTTCATTTCTAGGTGTTGAACCAAACCTAGATGAAGCAAGCTGTGGCTAGATTTCTTGCCATTCCCAACAGAATAGGTTTCCAAGCAAATGGATGAAAGTTTGCTGCTTCACATTCAAAACCAACAATCTTTTCCTTGCCTCTGTACTCAAACTGTCAGGGTCAAACATGCTCTTGGGTCTAAAACACAGTCGAACCTAAATCAAAAGAAAAAAAAAAAAAAAGAGTGAAGAACAATCACAGTACAAGCACAGGAAACATCTTTTAACTTTTTAGCCTTCATTCTAGCTAAACAGTGAAATGATATCAACTGCTAATAGAGCAGCCACAGCCTTTGGAAACCTTTGGTTAGCATCAGCTGTAAGTGATAGTTTAGTGGTGAATTGGCAGTGTTAAGTTAATGGTTGGACCTGATGATCTTAGAGGTCTCTTCCAACCAAGGCTATTCTGTGATAATGATTTGTGGCTTGATGTCCAGTGTCTCCAAGTATCCACTGTTTTGGGTTGTACACATTTGAACAGTACTGTCGGCGCAAAACTAGTGCAAATGACTTTTCTTAGCCTTCTGGGGTATTGTTCCATGACAATCATCTGAGATAGATTAAGGTACAATCCCTGTTGAGACTCATAAGCGATATAAGATGTTCCATTGGTCAGTACAAGCACGATGTTCAGTCATTGTGGTCCAATGGACAGGGAGAAGGCTAGCAAGTCAGAAGACCAACTGGGTAGTGGTAAAAAACACGTAAGTAAACAACCACAATGTGAGAAGTTACCATTTCCACTCTCAAGGCTGGACTGTGTAAGTGTTCAGCTCCCTGTGTACTTTTCCAGCTCTCATAGTCTCCCTCCAGAGTTCAAGATTTGTTTTCGCTACCTCCAACCCCTCCCTCTGCAAAGTTCAGCTATTGCCATGGAGCAAAGAGACGTTTGTGATGAATTTATGCAAGGACAAACAGTGAACAAAAAGTCAACTTGAGCCAAGTCATTTGGGCTAAGGTGAAGACAGTGAAAAAGAAAAGCAGACTTGTTTGGTCCAATCCACAATCTACAAGCCAGGTGCGAGCTGTATGTCTTGTCACTTTTCACTGACCAGATAAAAGCATTAAGCGGCTCAGCAATAAACAGCCAAGAAGTGAAATGATGCATCCTCTATCTTTTCAGCTATGAATTGCAAACTTCGGCTATGAAATGCAAACTACGTGGCCTGTTAGGTGTTTGTTTTCATGAGGCCTTTTACAGATCAGGCTATTAGTTGGCTCTGGGAACAGCAAAAGGGCACAGAAAGCTAATGTTTAGTTAGTACCTTTGCAGAGAGGCAAAAATTCAGAGTGTATTTACTTTGCAACTCTATAGTACACGTGTCTTATCATATACACTTGGTAAATCACTCCTTAGCTCTTGGAGATGAAACTAGAGAAACAGCTAGTGATACTTTCTTACGGCCTATCCCAAAATCAAGGCTTATTGGCTGACAAGACTACAACAAAATGCAACTCAAAAGTACATAATGCCAATCTCTAAACAATCTACCTTTCCTCCTTTGCATGTGCTGTTCTGTTGGGTAGCTAAGTTGAAATGGATGGAAACAAGTGAGGCACTCTAAGATGAAGAAAACATGCAGACTCCCCGAGAGTCTTTTTACAACTACAAAGGCTCAGACATTTCTATCTTCATTTTATAAACAGGCATGAAAGGACAGGCTGACTGCCCGGTTCAGCTTCAGCCTGCTGCCTCCCTTTTGGCCTACAGTTCTTCTGTCACATTTGATCTCTCTGTCTTTATACACTGTCTGTTCAATTAGCACCATGGCTATTCTTAGGGATTCCACCTCCCCCCCTTTCCATCCAAAATGTCAATCCAAACTCCCAGCTCTCAAGATAACACTTAAAAACTGAGCATGTGGATCGGATTACTACCTGACTCTACCTCTTGGATTTAGTATCCCCATCTTCCCCCCCAAGAGCTCACTGTTTTGCAGAACTATCAGTCATTTTAGGTCTTTAGATGAATGACCCCATTTTGCCTGTCCAGACAAAGATCCAAGCCAAGTCTTAAAATATTGCAGCTCAAGCTTCAGTTTGCTAGAGAGAAGAGCCTGAAACTTTCACTATGGAGATGGGGGCAGGGGGCTTGGTGAGGGAAGAGGCATAACACATCTACAACTATCTGGAAGCCATAAAACCAATGGGCCAAGGAAAACAGAATAGCATATAGGGCTGTAACACATGAAAACACATCTGTTCGTAAGGGATATTTATTGAGCTATACCTGCCTGTATTATAGTGTGTGAATAGAAAGGGGTACCAACACCATCATGTGGAACTTTTTTTAAACCATAGCTCTTAGGAACTTACAGAAACTATGTTTATAAGCCAATGGTGGGACTCGAGGCATCCTGCAGTGTTACTGGTTTGGCTTTCCCAGGGCCCTAAGCCATGTCTTAGCTACAGAGGTGTCTCTAGCTGTCAGTTCTGAGTTTAACTTGGTGGGTGGAAACCAAATCAAACCTTTGGAAAAAAAAAACAAACCAGAAGCTGCTACAGCTCTTTCCAGAACAATTTTTCAGGTAGAAGTGTATTAAAAATAAATACACGTCCTGTTTTCCTCTAAGGTAGGATTAAAAAATCCCAACAAACCAACAAAATAAACCAAAAAAAAAAAAAGAGCCCTCAAACCCAAACCACATTCTCTGTACTCGACCTTTCTTTGCTGCCTGATTTGCTGCAGTGAACATCCCAGATGGTTTCTACAACGCTCTGCAGTTACACCAGCTCTCTCCTCCTGCAAGAGCTGCAGAAACCAGTGGAGAACCAGCAAACAAAAACTTTCTAAGAACTTGGCTCATAATTAATTACCACAAGTAACAGAAGCCATGGCTTGGATATCCAAGTGCGCAAGCCAGCCTCTGAATCCTTTTGCTGTTCCTGCTGAGGTGGATCTCCAGGCCACAGGTCCGCAAAGGCACTAAACCCTCGGGTAAGGGGGTGGGGGCGTGGGCAGCAGTGCTCGGGCACAGTCGCCATCATTGTCTCTACAGCACCTGCAGCTGTGCTGCGGCGATGGCGGGACACGGACACAGCCGCCGCCGCCGCCACCTTCCCCTGCCTCACCGGCCGCGCCACGCCGCACTCCCCTCACAACCGCCGCTGATACGCAGGCGCCGAGCCGCGTAACGGCCGCCGCGCGCGCGAGGGGCGCAGCCAATGGGGGCGGGCCGCAGGAGCCAATCCGGGCAGCCGGGGTGGGCGCTGCGCTGTCCGAAAGCGGCGGCGGAGGCGCGCGGAGGGTCCTGGCGCCCGGCTGCGGGTCGGTGCCGGTCTCGTCTGTCGATGTGAGTATAGCCCCGATCAGCTGCCCGAGCGGTCCAGTCGCGACCCACGTTTCCTGGCTGTGCGGGAGGCCTGAGCCGGTCTTGTCCGGCCTCGGCGTCGCCTTTCGCACTTGTTTGAACCATCCCTGGCGGGCGAAGTAATGGCGTCGGCTGCGCTTGCCCTGTGCCGCCGTGTCAGCTCACGCCGTGCAGAGCCGGTTCTGCTAGCCAGGCCGCAGCTGTACGGGCGGCTCTGGCCGCGACTCTCAGTCCGCAGCACAGGGAATGCCGGCCACGAGAGCGAAGTCTTGCCCGAGCAGCCTAAATTGCTTGGAGGCGCTGCAGGGGCGCAGTCGGGTTACGGCGACAGGCGACATATATCCATGATGCCTGACGGAGAAGCTGCCTGTAGTTTCTGCCGGGGGTGCCAGGTGGACTGGAGGACCACGTTTTCTTGTGCAGTGCCAGCTTGGTAACAGATAAATGTAACCCTGAGACGGTAGCTGCTCCCTTCCGGGCGTTTCACCTGAGTAATCTTTTCCAGCATAAATTAATCAACAGTAGTTAGCAGTTTATCAAAAGGAAACTGAATAACCTGTGAGCTAGTAAGGGAACTGAGTGGTTGCTCGATTACTCCCCTTTCTTTTTTACTAACCTTTCCATGCAGGAACACATCAAAGGTGTTAATATCCCAAACACCTTCAGGATTAAAAGATTTCAGTAAGCCTTACTGCTTTCTGACACAAATAAGGACACTTGTGAGGGATGAAATGATTTGGGAGATCAGAGACAGTAGGAGTATCAATAGACTTTCATACTACATGGTATAATGATGGGAGAGACCTCCCAGTTTTTACTATTAACAGTAATGGGCAATGAAGTATTGGTAAAATTAATTCACTCTCAATTCAGATTGCTAAAATATATTTCCATTTCAGTTGCTTTTTTTGGAAGTAATTCACTAGTGGTATCCTAACTTGATAGCTAGTGAAAATGAAGAATGTAAACTATATATATGTCTGTATATGTTCCAATTGTCATGTATCATATAGATAACAGGCATTTTAGCCCTTCCCACTAATGTCTTCTGCTAGTAACAATCCTGTCTGTTTCAGGATTTATGCATCCACAATTGTAACTGACTTAAGTGTGATCCTTCAGCTAGCAGCTCAGGCAGAGGCAATAGCAGCTGTGTAAACTTGTCTAGTAGTGGAAGCCTATTTTGATTAACAAAGGTAAAAATTTGGGATATGAGACCTTAGTCTGAGACACAAGAAGCTTGCATTTACAGAGCATTCTACTCACCAGCTTGACTCTCACAGATTACCAGGTCTGATGTCCAGTGCTAGAAATAGAGTATAAGACCTCTTTGTGGACAGGCACAGACCTAAATAGCTGTAGAAATCAATGCTGTTCTCTCAAGCCTCCAAGTAAAAGTCTCCTCAGCTTTGATTTTATTGTTTCAGGCAAATGTAGCTGAATATATTGTATAATGATTTCAATTTCTCCTTTTTTACACTGCTCTGTACCTTGCTCTAATTCTTCCTCACGTTCTGATTGTTTTAGAAATAAGCCTGACCAAGAAGTAGAACAAGATGGCATCTGTGTTCCAAAATGTCAAGACAACAATGGCCTGGCGGAAACACCAGCTCCTAGATAACTTTGATGAGAATGAGAGCCCTGTAGCTGACAAATTCAAGAGAAGGGCTTCTTTGAGTTCTCTCAATACCATCCGCATGTCTCTGAGGAAAAGAGTACCATTAAAGCAAGTAGACCTGAATTTTCATAAGACCCCAACTTGGGAAAGTCTGGAAGCAAGACAGAAGTGCCAAACTCTTCAAAGTATTAAAAGAACAGCAAAAAATGCTTTTGGAACAGTGTCCCAGGTACTTTGCCTTTGCAGCGGAGCATGGAGAGAGTTTAGTTTTTGCTTCAACTTCAGTACTCAAATTTCTGGACTTTCTACAGAATGTTGTATTCCAGAGAGTATCCTGTGCACTTGCACACCATAATGGTTGTCTCATAGCTACTAAGTAGTAAAATCTTCAATATTCTTGCTAAAGTATAGACGGGCAAATTATGGATCTGGCAGAACAGGGAGGAAGGTGAAAAGAAATGAGACATAGTTGGGGTTGGAACTAGATGATCTTTGAGGTCCCTTCCAACCCAAACCATTCTGTGAATCTGTAAAACTTTTATTACTAAATAAGTGCTTTTTTCCTACTGTAGTTCATCATGTATGGCAGAGCAGCCTTTACAAGGAGGAAGGTGGGTAGAGACTGCTATTGCTTGCAGAGAATTTTATTTGTAGAAATGTGTAGTGCTTTGTATTATTTTTTCTGACTCTGTTTCATGTACCTGTAATATTAGCATCTTTGGTACAGTTCATCTAAATTTGGACTGACAAAAACTGCTAGATAGTAGCAAACTCAAGCTTGCACTTCCCTTTGGTGGACACCTCTAATTTTAACCATATCATTTATATGTTAAGAAGCCTGGCTCTTTCCTGCATAAGAGCTGCAGGAGCTGTGTTCCAATGCCTGCTGAAGTCCTTGACAAGTTCCAAGGATTGGGGGAGTAAATGACTCCTCCCAACTCAAATGGGTACAGAGGGTTGAGAAGCATTCATGCTAGACTAAACTTGGTATGAGAATGAAATCTAGGGATTCAGCTCAAGTGTTCCTTGTCTTTCTGGTTCCAAACTCTAGACTAATTGAGTTCATTTAGTATAACATATCTGTCTCATGCTTCTTTCAGAAAATACAGAAGTCTTGCCAAAGCCCAGTACACTCAGTGGTGACCTTTCCACCTGAATCCGTCAGCAGAAGGTGTGCAACCAGTTCTACTAAGAAAAGTAGTACTACACCTCGAACCCCTTGCCCTAAGGAGAGTGTTACACCAGCAGCCAGTTCCAGAGGCACCCCAAGATCCAGCAAAAGCGCTTTGCTTGGGCCAACAAGGTTATCAGAACATGGAGAATGGAGAGGCTTCTCATCCTGGCTTGATAAAGGTGCTGTCTCTCTCCGGAGATCAAGAAGAGCAGCAGCACTGAAGAGCCCTTATTCATCACCTCTTCCTGCTAGCAGAAAGATGTAAGGCACAGTCTTTTGTAAACTTTTTCCCTTTTTTTTTTTTCCTATTACTGTGAGTATTTTGTAAGGTGAAAAGCAAGATATGAAAGTTGCTATCCTATTCCCCTGAAAGGATGTGCTGTTTGAATAGTTATAATTTAGTTACAGGTCCCTGTATAGACAGGGACTGAGCACTGCATAAAGCTGAAACATGAAACTTAATTTTGTGCTGTGACAGTAGCTTTTTAAAAATCACTGGGAAAGTTTACAGCGTGTTTCTCAGCACCAGTTCCCATCAGACACTAGAGACATACTTGAGTTCTTTCCTGATGCCTTTTTGGTAAAGAAAAATGCATCTCGCTCCTACATAGCTCTAACTTTTCCAAAGTTGCTATTTGTATTGAAAAGATACCTGGAATAGGTCCACTTATGCTAAGGTCTTTATAGAAAATAGAGAGATTCTTGCCTCAGAGGTTTAACACAAATTAGATAAAGAGTTGTGAGCTAGGGAAATACTTCATAATGCACACATAGGTTTTTGTTTTGGTCAAAGTCACATGAGGAATGTCAAAACTAGAAGTTGAATTCAAGCCTCATGAATCTGTACAGTGTTTGAATTGGAAGATGGCTCTCTTGGGGATGAATGAAGATGTGAAGCAGTTCGTCAGGGGAATTAACAGCATGATTGTTACAGCCCAAAACATCTCTAGGTAAAGCCTGAGATAACTAGAGTTGTTACTGCTGGGATAGAGGCTTGGGTAGTGTCACCTAGTCAGTCCATCCTGTTTGATCTTTAACAACCATTCTGTTTGCAGAGAGTTTGACTGCAAGTTGGAGCTGGTCTCCTCAGGGATTTGCCAACTGAAGCATATCTCCCAGACATTTGACGATGCCATTGTGCAAGAGGAGAGGTAAGCACAGTTAATTGTCCCTCAACTTTTAGCAACAGGTTACCTTCCACTGAGACATTGCCAACTTGCAGGATAAGTGATCCCTGTATCTCAGAATGAGAAATAGTTGCAGAACTTTCTTAGCTGTAATGTAGCAGAAGCAGAGCCTTTCTTTCTTCAAGATACCTGCGCAGATTAAATCTGCAGTTGAACTTGCAGCTTTTAAAACCTGTCAAATGTTCTCATTGTCAGCTTTCTTGCTGTGGAAGTCAGATTTTTCCCAGCAAGAGACGACCTTTGACCTTGTGTGAGAACAGTATTTCCCTGCCTCTGTATAAAAGAGGTGCCAATCTGGGCTGGGGGCAGCAAATCCCATTGCACTGACACCGTCATTGGTGCCTGCATGTTTATAAGAAAATCCTTTTATTAGATAGCATTATGTTAACAAATAGTCAGTGGTACCCGTAACTCAAATTTAGAGGATGCAGAAGCCTCTTATACAATACCTTGGCTGATCCATGAGGTGGTAGGCTGCTGTGTTTGTAAAGGTTATGTCATTTGGAATTAGACATATTAAGACAGTAAAAACTAAAGGTCATAAGTCTTGTCACAGGGCAATTCCCTAAACCTCTTCCTCTCTTAGAACACTTGCTATCAAACATTCAATAATTAAATGTCGAGCACCTGAAATCCTCTAGAGAGGGCTTATCAAGTACTTTTATCTACAAAGAGCTAAGGGCTTAAAAATGTACATAATTCCAAAAATTCATTTTTTACCAATGGGACCACTTCTAGATAACTATAGGTTAAATCTTGTATTAAGTTAATGATCATATCCATTGACAGCTCACCGAATCTCACTCCTAATGTTCTCCTGTCTGTTAGTGATATGACAGTTTCTCTCATTCGTAACTGAAGATAGTAGCAACCAGGTAAAGTAGTTGTTCACTTACCTTGTCTATACCTGCATGCATCTGTGGGGAGAAAACCTGCTGTTTGGAGAGAGAAAGGCTTACTAACTCATGCTTCTTTCAAGTATTATGTGGAACCACAGGGTTCTTCCCTCATTTGCTGTTGCTGTCTGCTACAGCAGATCACTTTGCAGCTGTAAAACTTCACTTCTGCACTGTAGACTAGTGAAACCTTGTGGGTTTTCATATGAACCATAAATTGGGCTTCTATACAAACAGTAGCTTTTCTCACCCAGACCTGAAAACTACTGGTACTAATGTTTTTGTCACTCAACCTCAGTTCTCACTGGTTACTAATGAAGAACACAAAGCATGAAAGAACAATTATCCTGAGCTGCCTAATTTTATAGCCTTTCTTTTCCATCCCTAGCATTATATTAGCAGCTAAGACAATGCTGTCACAGTAACAGCAGTTGATACCTGGTGTTACTGGCAGTTTTTAAACACAGCAGTTTTACCTAAATGGATGTGAACAGGAATTCTTTGCTCTACGTTTCTAAGTATCACTTCCAGTGTCAATTCATTGAACCATTACCAGATAAATGCCTTTATTACCTTCACTGAGATCTGTATGGTGACAATATCTTCACCCATTATCTTGAAAGTGTTCATTTTGTTAAAGGGAAAGTTAAATTCTGAATACTATGTCCTATTTTAGAAACAAAGATAGGTGTAAGTAATTGACTGCTGTAACATTTCAAGAAAAATGAGAGCAGTTTCAAATGCTCGACTGAAGCTTTAAACAGTGATGTGTACTGCTTTCACTAAGCAATTTGGTCCACTTCTGCATGTGTAGATACATACAATGTGCTCTATAACTGACTGGTTTGTAGGTTGCCTACTGGAATAATTGTAAATAAACTTTTTTGGAGGTGTCCTTACAGTCTTGCATATGACTTTGGTTCTGGTATCCAATTACTGTGAGTTTTAGTGTTACAGATCCCTTTTCATCTTTTCCATGCTGAAACAAATCTTGATCTCAAACTGTTTATAGTTGCCAGCTCCATGTATTGTTCTAATGTTTTTCATTTTAATGAATTAGATTGTATCCCAAGAAATGTGCCTGTTGCTAGTTAAATCATTGCAGTACTTAATTTGTGTACTGCCATTTATGCTCACTGAAGGTAACAAAATATTTTCTTGCTAGTGCTTAGAACTGTTATTCAGTGAAAGTGTACAGACCTCTTCCTTGCTCCCATCTAATGGTTTTCCAGCAATTTTCATGTCAACCAGTTAACCTTACTGACTTCATGTTGATAATGGTGATCTTGTTCTTCTGCAGGCAACATGCAATATCAAACTACTACTTCTAATGGCACGAAACTTACAGTCTGCACATCAACCTTGGAAACTTTCTCAAGCTATCGGAAGGCGAGCAAAGAAACTCCATCAAGTACTTGGTACCTAGACAGAGAAGGTTGTAACTCGTTAGTTTATGAGCATATATAAAGGAGAGCTCTGTGTAGCACTTGAAAGAGTGCACTCTCTACACTGAACAAGCCATTACATTTTATGATCTTTCTTGACAAAGCAGTTCAGGACTTCCCTTTCCTTGCTTTCTCTTTTCCAGTGAACAGGAGAATCAAAATTGTACCACAGTGTATTATCTTCTGCTGAGATAAGAGACCATCTTTAATGTGACTTTCATAAGGCAGGAAGTACTTTAAAACTTACATTAAACTGACCAGTAGGAATGGCCAGAGGACAGGCCACAGATGTATAAAGGGTGATCACAGGCAATAGTAGTACTTAGACTGGTATCCAATTGCCATGAGTTAGTATGAGTACCTTGCATACCAAAAGTAGTGGTCCATTATTTTGAAGGCCCAATTTTTTTTCTGTATATGAACCACCAAAAATTCAGCATCATGTTTAACTGGAAGTTGATGAAACAGTAGTGGCTTGTTTGAGTTCTGACCACAACTGCCATTCCAAGGCAACAGGTTTCTATTCTGTCACTCACACCACAAGAGGAGCCACATTAGGACCCTAATTCATGGCCTTAAGGATTGCTATTAGATTAGCCTAACTAATCTTATTTTAAGTAGTTGGGTTCCAGATAAATCAGAGTAACTTTTGTCATTTCTTACTGATGCTTTAAATAGCATCTTGGCAGTCAAGTTAAACATTACTTTTGTACTACAATATCTGTTTTTTAGTTATACACAGAAATTGGTTACTACAAATAATGTAACCTCTTAAACTACTGTTATAAGGTAATACCACATTGCAAGTATTTAATTTGATGAAGTATATTAAGCATTTGATACCTGTATTTTGCTTCTAATTAGTTTTTTAAAAAAGAAATGTTCATTTGGCAAGCCTTTTTTGGTAGGTGATTCAGTTTAACAAAGAACAAGATCTTTCAAACTAAAGCAAATATTTTTTCAAGCTTCTAGAATTCAACACCAGGGCTGTTTTCCATGGTAGCAGCTTTGTACAGGCTTCTCCAATTACATTCACTCTAAGATGAACTTTCAAACAAAAGATTAATTTGAGAAGCTTTCTCCTACTTGATAATTTTTAAGATGCACATGTAATTTAGTAAAACTGGAACTACTAAAATTTTAATGGTATTAAGTATAAATATGGGAAGCAGTAATGTTCAATTCTGATTTACGAGTAACTAGTGATTTTAAACTTGTTCCTGATTTGTCTTTTTTCTTGGCAAACTAGACTGTTTTAAAATATTGAAATGATTAATGAGGCCTGGAAGCAACCTTGACTTCAAGGCTTTCAGATGATTGAGAGCTTTAGTGTGTTATTTCTTGATGGAGTTTTTCTGTGTTTTGTGTTGTGGTTTTGTTTTTTAACCACCTTTTCTATACGGAACAGTAGCTTGAAGCTATTCTTTGCATGTACTGAAACTACTTCTATAAAGCCTTCACAAAGATAGCATCTCATTACTGAAACACTTTCTTATGTGACTTTTCAACATAAAGGAGGGTTGGAGTTTTGTGAAAAGTCAACCTCCAATCTAAGTATTACTTTAGGTAGTCAGATGTATAAAACAGTCTCATACTGTTTCCACTGGCTACTAGGACATGTACAATGATGATCTAATACTTCCCACATCACTGGTAAGAAAAATCCGTGACACTTGTTTCCTTAAAGGCAAGGAAGGTTTTATTTAAGTGACTAATCTGTTATAAGATTTTAAAAACCAGCCCACATCAAAATCTATACCAGTTGTAGAAATCTTACTCCTTATTTCATATTAAGAAATACATTATTGTACATTTTTTTAATCTTTACAAGGCAGCCATAAGAAATATAAACATTTGTCACCGGATAGAACCTTCTCACTGACAAACAATATTTAAAAGTATGCACTTAATAAAACTATAGACCGAAAGAACATGTACAATTTCAAGTTTCCTTGTATGAGTTCAGTTTTAAGTGGACTGCCCCCTTCCCTCCCCCACAAATAGAAAAATAAGTTATGTAGAAGGCTTGGGGTTCTGTGAGAGGACTGTCATTCTGGGCCTGACACCAGTCCTCCCAGAATAACCTCTAAAGCCTGCAATCTGTAAATTATATTTGAATGTTGTAATGTCTCTGGAATACCATCTCCCAGCCCATCACTGTAAACCTGCCCCCATCCTCTTTTCCCCCCTGTAAGTTCTGTATGTCCTTACAAATGAGAAATGAACTGTCACATTTATTTCATGGTCCCCCCACAATTATATCCAATTTTGAAAGTAGCTTATTGAGATAAAGACAAGGTAAACTCTTAATCCCCTTACCTTTGGCTTGAATTAAAACGAGGGAAAGAGGAAATACCAACACCTGATTTCAAATCTAGAGTCCATGGCACAGGATTCTAGCTGTTCCAGGACATTTATTTTTTTTTCTGAAAAAAAAAGAGCTCTTTTCATCCAGAGAATTGTGTTATTACCTCCATTTTTAATGGGGGACTGAATTTAAGATCATCTGTAGAAACCTATATTTACACCTGAGTGATTAAACATCATGGAAGTCAAGTTACCTTGTTAAACCCACACTATCTGCTGAAGCTATGAACATGGACCATGAAGAATCACTGCGCTTAGAGAGGAGGTAAGTTGGAAAGTTTTGTGTTTATTGGAATTCTATCCTGTACCAGCTCCAGCTGAGGATGAAAAGTGCCACTTTTTCCCCTGCATGCCTGAAATGAAGAATTCAGTGCAGAAATCTTGAGTTCAAATCCCATATTTCAAGCTCTAATCAGAAAAATGATGAAATTGCAGTGTAGAGTCTCTTCTCTCCATTATTAAGCCAATGAGCTTATTAAAAAGGTACCCATACTCCAGTCATCTTGTACTTTTATTATGTACTCACCTTTCTGTGGCTTAGATGTAAGAGGGGGGAAAAAAACCTAGGGAAAATCCTATTTCTTCAGTAACAATTCTTATACTTACAAATATTAAAACCTAACAATTTCAGGTATTATTAAAAATGCTTATAAACAAAGTTTTTAGTGAATTTAAGACAGTAAACAATATAGAAAATTTTCTTTTTTCCCCCCTTCTAAATTTATTCTATTAAGTACGTGATGATACTACAGATCTCAGTATTGGGGATTTGCTTAAATACACACATTAGTAGTGCCCTGGCCTAAAGACTGCAATGTATAAATGGGACAACTTGATCACTAACACAGGCTGCTGCAGAATGGTGGAGCTTCCAATCATTGTTCTGCTTATTTTATTAGTAGATTAAGGTGTGTCTTTTTTTTTTTTCCCCTCTAGTTTACTGACAGTTCCACTTCTACATAATCAGTGAAAGTTTTACCTGTTTAGAAGTGAATTCCCTAGGTACTAGAGGAACAGGTCAAGTAATCTGTAAGAATTAAGATTCTGTTTTCATGTAAATAAATCAAAATGGCAGCTCTCAATGAACCCCAGTGAATAAGAAGAATTATCAAAGCCATGTCATTTTTACACCTAACAAAATTTTATGCTGAATATTTACAAACCATGCCACAAAACTAAACAGGAGTACCTCGGTGAAGCAAGAATCTGTTCCAAGAGCAGTACTGTATGCAAACACTTAAGAAAAAAAAAAAAAAAAAAAAAAGTAGTTATTCAAAATAAGCAGATTTGGATCAACATTGCTATTCAGGTCTGTGGAATATTCTGCACTCTGTACAATGATATCTTTTTTTCAATCTTACCTAACTTAGGCAACAAAATTGAATAGTCATTTTTTTAAAAAAAAAAAGTATTGGTTACATATTTGCTGTGAAAGCAGAATCAAAACTTCACTTACAGTGAAAACCACAAAAAAAATCAAAACACCACAGTTGTGAAGGTGTGTTTTCACAATATCTCAGATAAGTCTACCACTGCTATTAATCACAGACATTTTCTTTACAGTAATTTAAAACTGGATCCATATCGACAGAGCAAAGAAGTAAATGCTTCCAACTGTGACCTACTTTGTACTGACTTACACTCTTGCCTTAGCACCCAGTGGAGTAACAGTTTTGTGGTTTACAGTTTCACTTATTCAGTGAACCTGCTTTCTTATTCAGCAGGTTAAAAAAATGTGCTCTTCTATAACAAACTGGAGGCACTAAAGGTGCTGAAACTACTGGTAAGTCAAACCTGTGTTCCTTGGGCACCCACCATTCCTGCCTGACTTCTCTGTCCCCTTTCCCTTCTGTGTGCTTTAACACTTCCATAGGCTATGAAGTTTAAGTAAGTGCTGAATGCACAGGGACTGCAGCAATGAGGACTTGCAATCACAGAGTAAGACTGTAGGATCAAGCTTATTCTCAGCAAATGGCCTGCTTAGGAGGACTGATAATCCTTCTGTGAAAGCACAAGAAACACTGAAATCCAATTGCAAACTGATTACCCCTGAACTACTGCATGCAGTTTCATGTGGACAAAGTGTGTAACAAACTCTGACCAGAAGATGTTTTAAGAGAAAATATGATTGAAAAATTATGCTCTAAAACTAGTGATTCATCAGGAAAACCTCAGGGATCACTCCAAGCATAGCTTGGGGGTGGGGGGGGTAGCGCTAGTGGCTCAACATACATGAGGTCCCCAGCCATTGCCACAGAATACGTGTTGAACTGCCAGCCTGCTTGCGACATGTCTAATATGAGTAATCTTGCTCATACTCTCTCATCTCCAGAACCTGTATTACCATTTTAGTGGCAACTGGCTAGTGCTTTCAACACAAATGCATCTGGCATCTTTATGTTTCAGAAGATCAGCTCCTAATTAACATGAAGCCTTAACCTCCAAGCTAATGCTGGTATCACTGCCAAAGTGCTCAGCTGGATGCACGCGATCAGGAGATAAACCATTCCATCCCTGAGCAGTAAGTAGTGTTGGAATTATGCAAAGGCCACGTGAGCTCTCATATATCATAGAAAACAAAGGGAAAACACTTTCAGCTTGATTTCAATACCATGTGTAGAAACTATGAAATTGTTACCACTCTACATCATGCACACACACACACAAGCACTTGTTTTACTACTATTAGCTCATAATAGTCTTAAGAGAATCCAGCACAGTGACTACTATAAAGGTAACCCAGTTAATAGAAATACACAAAATCAGAGTTGTCATGACATGGTACCCTGCAAAATGACATTGTGTCTGCAAGAGCTAAAGACAGATCTTCACAACCTAGGAGGTTTCTTTAACCTTGTGCTCAGATGCTAGTTCCTTTAATACAGTCACAGATTTACACACAGATCCCTCTTTTGAAAGGAAGTAGGCCTTTCTACTATAGCAACTTAAACTGAAAAACAGGTATTGGAGTCTCTTGGATGGTAGAGGTATGTGGCTAAAGCAAGATTAGCTTTGGACTTTGCAGCAGGAACAGTGATTACTGTCAGGAGACATGCTACACAACACCCAGTGCTTAAAAAGAACTTTGTGATCAATGCTGCTTTTAGGTCCCTTCAGCAAATTTAAAATTTGTCTAGCAAGTTCCTCCCTCACAAGCCTTGGATTCCTATGCCTATTCAAAACTAATAAGTAGGAGGATGCTAACAGTAAACTGACTAGAGTCTGTGAAAACTCCTACCTGCAGAGGGCAGGAGAACAAACAGACTATGATTAGATACACTTAGTGGGCCAAGAACAGAACACAGAATAATTCCTCAAAGTTTGTGGGTTAAAGAACTAGGTGTGATACTCCTGGGAAAGCATTTGTAAACCTGAAGACTGCTTCAATGTAGTCTGTGGATATCTTACATAGCTTTTTAGCTGGCTGACCTGGCAACAGAGCATAAAAACCCAGCCCCCTGTTATGTAGTTACCCGCTTCCAATTAGTGTGAGCTACCAAACTTTTAATATCTTTCCTAAATCTTCAGCAAAGATTACCTTTTCCCTTAAAGGCAACATTATAAAAACCAAATTACCGATGTGCCAGAGATCTTTCGGGAAGTTTGAAATGAGTAACTGACAATCTTGCCAAGTGATGTCAAAAGAATAAATCAAAGATCTCAATTTATAAGCTACTTTGCTACCTTTTAAGGCAAAAGCCACATACATTACTATGCTCTTCAAAAAGCACACTGAAACTTGGATGAATAGGGAGTATATAGATTTAGGTTTACTTCTGCACTGTTTTAATAGTTTTACATTGCATTTCTTGTTTGCTTTACATGTCAGCTTTCAAAATCACTAACCAACAGACTTGTGGAGAGATTGTTTCTGGTCTAGCTACAGACTAGGAAAAACCTGAAAGCAGGGGCCAGGGCGGAGGAAGCACAATACCCTCTCCACCCCAACTCTCTGAAATTCAAAACAAACCAACCTGAAAGAGAAATCTCCTGTTGACTTCAAGCTTTCTCAGTGTCAATAGTCTGGTTCATTGAGAGATCCAAGAGAAATTTAAATCAGTAGAAAAACATCTATTTGGCACCTGTAATTTGGCATGTCCATTCTTTGAAGCTGAAATGCTGTAATTCTGAGTGCTACAGATTGTCTTAACACAGCAGTTACTATAAAGCATGAGAAGGTAAACAATTTACCCACAGGAATTCCATTTTCTTTTCTCCTCCTGTGTAAAGATTCAAGTTAGAATAATGAAAAAAGTGACTGCTCTGAAGTTTGCAGATCCCTTGGTAAGAGGGCTCCCTGTAGCTTACTATCTTAGGATCTGTCTCTTGGACTGAGATGGTCAGAGTCATCTTACTCGTGGTAATCCACACATTTTGCACAGTCACCAAGTTCCACAAAACAACGTGATCTTTGTACACTTGCACATTACTTTGTATACAGCAACACTAACTGCTTCAAACTGTAGCAGACACATTTATTTCTAACATGAAGTTTTTATGACTTGGTTCACAAGTGGAGTTCTCCTATTTACTTGATGTCCGGCACCACACACAAACATGAGTGCCCATGTTGGGGTCTGCTGACCAAGCCTGTAAGCTGAAAGAAAATCTTGGGCTTAAGGCACCCAAAAAGCATCTTACTGTACAAAATTTGATCACCCATTATTGTAGGTAGGTGTGACCACTACACCTCTTCTTCTCTTTCAAGTGTATCATTTTATTGAAAATGAAGTGGAAACAGAGGCAACTAATATTTAAAGTGTAAACTTTCTCTGTAACCAATGGGACCTACTGTTTATACTGCTTTGGGTGCAGCTAGTTAGCTGATGCCACAATCCTTCTTGCAAGTAAAATCAGCCTGTTAGAGCTTTTTCTCTTATTGCACATCTGTTGTAAAAAAATAACCAAAGATATTTCTTGTTGCTTTCATGTTATAAGTACTTGAAATAGTTTTAGATTTTTTAAAAATTTCCCAATAAACATGTCAAGAGGAACAGACTGAAAGTTCCCCAGTTGGTGTAAGAAGGCAGATTCCAGAGCAGGGAAGCCTCCGAGGTACAGGTTCCCCTCTACATCCCTTAGTTTGAAGCTGCCTAAATACTGTCTTTGAGGCATGCCTACAAATTTAATGGGGTGCACCCAAGATCTATATTCCCAAGCTTCCTAGGGGACAGATTCAAATTTGTGAACTCCACCTCGAACCCAGGCAATGGAGGGCAAATGCCTGTCATGATCTTTGTCTGATTCGGGCTGGCTCTGGGCACGCTCTGGCTTGGGATTCGAAGAAGGTGGGTCAGGTTGCTGTACAGACATAGTCCTGCGGAGATGGTTTCTCTTGCGCAAAAACTCGGGTTGGGAGTGGAGGCCAAAGCTGCCTTTTCTTAAGATCATCCGAGAGTTGTTCTTTTTGGGCCGTGAATGGAGACTGAACTCCAGCGAGGCTAAATGGGCTGCATAACCTTCACTGAGAAACTGGAATAGGAAAGAAAGAAAGAAAGAAAGAAAGAAAGAAAGGGAGTAACAAATTACTGCTGCCTCGACCTATAAGCTTTATGAGGAATTATGTTCCTGTCTGTGGCATCCCAGTCAGATACCTACAGAGTACTAATACTCCTCTCCCCTCCCTTTCTTTTTTCAGTAACCTGTTCCATTTTGTCATTCAGCAATATGCAATGCATGCACTTGCAGATACAACCTATGACCACTGGATTCTCTTTACTATTCACGCCACCAGAAAATGCCTCATCTGAAACCAAAACTACCCTTCTTTCTCTGAAACATTATCTCTGCTCTTTATCTTTTTCATGTATGTTTGTGTGTGTGTGTTTGCACACGCATTCACACACATGCATTTCTTTGTTCCCCCTAGGACTTCCTGATCGAGTAGCAAGAGTTACTTACTTGACACTGCGCCTGGTATTTCTTTGTTGATCGTCCAACTATGTAGATCTGGGATGGTGACAATGCCAAGACATTGTACACAGAAATATCCTTCATGGAACCGTATGCGGCACAGATTTTGATGTGGCACTGAAACAAATATTACTTCCAAAGTGAACGCTCTATTGAACACTTGGCACTTGTTTTGCAGTGAAGCAGCAGATGAGTTTATTGCTAACAACCTCATTCTGTAAACTATAGAAAGCTACATCTGTCTGCCTGCATGCCAGCAAGAACTACAGATATGCACACAGGAAAGAACAATCAGTTCATTTATTTATTTGTCATCCCAGGAGGCCCCTTTAGATGTTTTAACAGCCTTCCTTGCTCTTTAAAAAGTGAGAAAATAAATGAGGAATGGGAAAAAGACTTTGTGACGGCCAGTGAGATTTTCTGTTCAAAAGGAAGGGAGATTTCTAACTTCATTGAATGACATTCTTTGGAAAAAGGTTTTAAAGTTATAAACAGGTTTCTAGTACCTCTTGCATGAGATTCCGGAGAAAAATGGTCTTTTGTCGCAGTGGGTCATGAACAAGTCCATCTGAGAAGAAGATCATTCCTTGTGGGAAGTTATGTTGAGACAACCATGAAACCACACGCTGTTTTTGCATATCTGGACGGCCAGTAATATAGATAATCAGATATCCCAGGTCCTGCCAATGCCTGTCAGAAACAGCAGGTAAATTCCGTAGATGCAGAAAGAGAAAAAATACCCATAGGTCAGGTCAGCATTTCTTTGCTCAGAACAGACCCGGTTAGAAGTCAGACAAGTAGAAAGCAGCAATGCCTAAGTCTCTGCTCCTATAGAGAAATTAAGTAATAATGTCTACATCTTGAGGGAGATGGAGAGAAGCAAGAGAGATTCTCATACAATATGTTATATAAAATGAGAGCTATTTAAAAATATATTTAGAATAGACCTTGCTGCACATCAAGTCCTGCTGCCTTTGAAACCTTTAATGAGATTTCCTGCCATTTCAGCTGTAAGGAGTGGAAACCCTTGAAAACTGACATCCCTCCATTCCCATGCAAGTTCCAAAATGAGAGCTGTATTTCCCCATCCAGTGCGACATTGACAGACTTGCAAGAGTAGATTAAAAGGCCTTTTAATTTTTCCTCCAAAAAAATGCTCTTGCATTCATGGCACTTGATATTTTTGAAGTATGTCCTTATTTGAAGTTAGTGAAACAAAATACACTCTTTGCCAATCACAGTAACACATTATTAATTTACTGCACACGCTTTTAGGCCGTATTCCCACAAGCAACTTTTGATCTTTAGGCAACTTAAACTACAAATTTCAAAGTAAACCATAGCCTTCTGAGATCCCTCTGAAAATCAGGCAAACGTGATATCCAAGCAAATACAGAAATATATCTACAAAGAATCCTGGCCTTTAGAGAATTGTTGTTTATTTGGTAAAAAAACCCTCCAAACTATTCTGCCTTCTTCCTATTGTGTTCAAACAGGAAAGTCATAGATTTAAAAAGTGAAGTGTGCAAACCGCACTTACCTGACAACATCAACGGCCCCAGCTCGGACTTTGGGGTCACTTCCCATAATTGAAACACTTGCTGCAAATGAACCATCAATGCTGAACACAACACATTCCATTCCTCGGGGAAGCACAGTCAGGTAACTTGCAGCACTGCTCTGGTCCCCTCTGGAGAGTCGAGGCAATAAATATGTTTAAAGAGCAAAATGTCAGAATGTATTTTCTGCACATTCAAGTTGAGATCTGAAATTACATCCGTCAGGATCTACAGCTTCAAAAATCACTGTTAAATAGGTCTTCTGATTTCAGTCCTATGTGGGGCAATTAAAACTTACACTTTTAGGAAATAGCTTTCAAAAGAGAAACTTGGAAGCTGACTTTAATAAGAAATCACATGTGTATAAATACCTAAAAGAATCAGGGGAAAAGAAACCCAAACCCATCTGAAGTACTCAAACTACTACTCAAACATGCTATCTCTCTATATGTACACATATAAGACATGAACGCTATATATACACACACACACACACGTACATACACACATAGCACACAGAAATTAGCTATATTTTTTTAAATTCCAGTCTACAGTTACTGGCAAATTATTAGAAATTACAAGGTAAGAATTGATATGCACCTTTTATTGGCATTTACTTACATGAATCAGCTTTTCCCCATTAGATAAACAGTTGGTAATTCTAGCATTACCTATCCCTCTATCAGTGCAAATTACAATGGGAATGTCAATCCAGAAAAGTATTTAAAAAAAAAAAAACAAAACCAAAAAAACCCAAAAAACCACTGCAAAATAAACGTAAACCAGGAGAGAAATGCAATCATAGATGGCTTTTCTCATGGAAAGATACATGAAATGCAATCTTCTCCTCGTGATGTATTTTCTCCAAGAGGTCTGGACATTAAGACACTAACAAAGCACAAAGCAATCCAAAGTTCTTATCATCCCATGACCTCATGTTCCCTAAAAAATGTAATCTGAAAATCACATCTTCTTTTCTTTAGAAAGATAGTTATTGTGTGATCTAGAAATTTACATCGGGTGATGAAGATTCGTACAGTATGTGTACACAGATTAATGAGCAAATCAGGACAAATTCTTTCATTCCTGTTTGAAACTTACTCCTGCAGTCTAAAAGCCCATGGGAGCTTGGCTTCTGAATACACCTTAATTCATTTTCAAGTAACTCTCTTTTCTTGAGTTGATTGTCTGTTCTATTACACTGAGATAAAACATTTCTTCCTCCTCAATTAGCACTACATAAGATTGTAAATTGACTTTGGACTTGGTTAACTGGTGGGTAACAACACATTTTGTTTCAGTTAAATTCATCCCATTAATTTAGCCTCCGAAGCAGGGATTCAAAGGAAGTTGTAAAGCTACTTTCTAAGTGGCTAAGCAATTTAATTCTAAATGCAATATTAAAATAAAACTGTATTATTTTAAATCAAACTGGACTTTTATTAAACATAAGATTTTTTTTTAAAAGCACAGCTACCCCAGTCCTGCACCTAGGCCAACAAATTTTATTTCACCCATCTTCATTTTTCATGCTTTACTTAGCATAGAGATTTTCTA
Source organism: Podargus strigoides (assembly GCA_028020825.1). Taxonomy (NCBI): domain Eukaryota; kingdom Metazoa; phylum Chordata; class Aves; order Caprimulgiformes; family Podargidae; genus Podargus; species Podargus strigoides. The sequence goes on along the minus strand of CM051640.1, from coordinate 12,447,098 downwards.
GAAATGCTGGAGAGCTAGGAGACCTGACTGATTTTACTTAAAGAATTGTTACTTTCAGGTGCTGGGTGGTTTTTTGTTTTCTTTTGTTGTTTTTTGGGTTTTTTTTTCCCCCAATTTAGAATCAGCATGGTCTTGAATACAGAATTAAGGTAACTCTTTTGATCAGCCTGATGTCAACAGATAAACAGGTGGTTGAGTGCAAGGCTGTACATCCTCTACTGTTAATTTCAAAAAGAAGAGCTTCTTATCAGTCTGAAGAACACAATATCCCAAGTCATATATTCTTGCCACAAGAAGACCGATTACAGTCTTCCAGTCCTCATATTTTGCAAGACCAAATGCTCCTAAATTGAACTGCACTGAGGATCTGTATGGCAGTAGGGATAAACCCATTGGTTTGGGTACCTGCAAAATGGCCAGTAAACAGATGATCACCGCTTCAAATCTAAGATGACACCACAGTGATAAGACCAAGAAAAGATCACTAACTGACCAAAATCTCCCTCCACATCCCCTTCAATCTTACACTTGTTGGTGTCTTCCTGATCACCACAATCCATCACAGCTGTAGTTCCAGCTTGGAGCTATTACCTGACCACCATTTTGATGGGATATACACCAACTCTCAGTCTCTTCTGTTTAGGTATGTTGTAGGATATTCGGCCACTGCTGCTGGATATCTCTGTGTCAAAGTACACCCATCTACCCGAAGATGGCTCAGTCATTATGAAGATATCAACCTGCAAAACAATCATCTAGTGTGGTAGCAGGCAACACCCCCCCTATTTACAGGGCCTCTCAGGCCAGATCACATTAGTGTTTCCAACTATGGTTTGTACTAAAAGCTTACAAGGAAGTTTGAAGGAAATTTGAAACTCAGTAAAAACTTCACAGAGTGTCCTCTCAATTAGGAAATGCTTCCTAGAATCACAAAATCAATCGTTTTGATTGGAAAAGACCTTTAAGATCATCAAGTCCAACCATTATACACAGTCCTTCCTAACACACAATACAGGATTTCGTCATCTTCATCATTTAAAGCACTCATCTTAGGACTGCAGGTGTCAAATGAGGGTATAGAGCCCAGAAATTTGGCAGGAACCCTAAACTAGAAAAAAGATCATTTCAGCTTGCAAATGTATGTCACATTTTTTCATACTAAACCTACAAAATGGAAAATTTCATCTGGCTATTAGCAAAATGAAATCTTTCTCAAATCATAACCTTGACTACTAAACTTCTAAAACTAATCTTTACTCTTTCATGTATAAGAGAAACAGCAGCCGCCTAGCCTCTAAAATCCCTGTTCCTTTATCTAGTTGTCTTGCCTGGATAGGGGGATATACATTTTTCTTTAAGTAATTTGCTAACATCTATAAAACCCTTTTTTCTCCTTGCTCAAAAAGTTAATTGTCTCCAGCAGGTGGTACAATTGGATGGCAGGTTCAGAAATCACTGCACAGCACACTCATCATTAACCAGAGGAGGTAGCCAGCATCATGTAAGAAGGATGAGAGGTGGGAAAAAGGTCAGCTATCAGGGAAGCCCACTTACAGCATATTTTTGCCAAAGTGGTGGGGGCTAGTGACATACTTCGCCTTACTGTAAGGCTTTCCCTGGTACTATACATCTGTGCTACATTCAATGACTGTTTCTAGTAAAAGCTGTTTCAGAAAAATAAGTAAATTGATTACTCAGACTTTACCTTTTCACCTGTTAAAGCTACCATGTCCAGAGGTCCATACATAAAGCGCCCAACTAGTACCTGAGGACCATCTTCTGGTGCAATAACATCATTAGCTCGGTGATTGGCAGTCACATTCTGAAATAAGAGCAGAAGGTGGGAAGGGTAGTGTTTGCTTTTGTAATGAGGTTACTGTCTATATTATGTTATTATGAACAGTGACACAGAAACACAGTACTGGACAGTATGTCTGAGGTACATCACAGTGTACCTTACAGCACCTAGCAAAAATGCATTCCTATTTCAGCTGGAGCCAGGTTTCCAGTAATGGTGGGTTCCTGCCTAGCCTTTCTGGTGAGAGCACTCGAGATGAGCAAGTAAGAGAGGACGTTTAAGGGAATGCTGATTATCTTTCACTTCAAGTGGTACTATAGATTCACATGATTATGTGCAAGATACAACTTAATCGACATTTCTAACTGAAGTAGCATCTGAAGAATGAAGAAAATATTTTTTTTCTTGAGTTAAGGATTCATCTAGCGTATAAGAAAATAGAAGAACAACCTCGTTGCTTAATTGAAACTTAAGGCCCCTCTATCACTTATAAAAGGAAATATACCTTCTCCCAACGTGTAATGATAAACCAAGAATAAATTGTTCCTATTCCCTAACTGTTAATTTGTTTCCCTCTGGACTACATTAGCAGTTTTCAGCTCTCTAGTAATATTCAGCTATGTAAACAAATGCTTTGGGAGATCAAACTCCATTTAAATTATTGCCAAGCCCCAGCTCTATAGCTGCCATATATATATTAAGATTTATACTTACTCTCAATTTGACATGTGTCCTTTTGCGTAGCCATTTTTCTCGTGTATTGGATGGACTTAATGTTGCTGGATCTAAGTTGTCATTTTCCTTGAAATCTAAATTTTCGTATCTCATCACCTGAAATTATATTAATGTTTTAATAAACAGTGCATGGCTTGGGGAGTCCTGATACTTGGAGAAGAAAGTGAAAGTACACTGCTGCCCCAGCTGAGTGATACTGCAGGGCCAAAAGCACAATGAAAGCAGAAATTGGTTCACATTAATGGTATAGACAAACTGCTCTCACTCTGTTGGCCAACACTTAATCTCAAGTATTATTGAACAGCTTTTCCATTTACAACAAGCTTGCACATTCTTCCAGAGAAAATGGTGAAAATATTAAGATGGCATCAAGTGACAGTAACATCGTCTACTCATGGTTTACAAAGTCAGTAAAGCATCTTAAGACCACAGAAGTACTTTTTAATGTCCTTTATGGGGCAGAGGCCAGATTCCTGACTCCATCTGTACTGGTTTTCTATACATATACCCAGAGAGAATGGTTCTTATCACCTTTTGGATATTACTCACCACTACAGTAGGTGATAGGCTCAGGATCTGACTTGTGGCTAGTAATATCTTAAGGTAAGAGGACTAAAACTTGTGAACATGCAGAATCCTAGTATGTCATACAAGCTACACATTCTTACAACCTAAATATCACACACTTAAGAAGAAACTTGCATGTCCAACTTGGATTTCAGGATGTAACCCAGAGATTTCAGAATCTGTGGGTTATTCCCTGTTTGAATTGAAACCACAAGCCCTATCTTACTGAAATCTGTGGGTTTCACCCTGGAATCATGGATAGCGTGAGGCTACTTCATTTTGAATGAGAAATAGCTTAGAATCTGTCTCTTTCACAAGCTAGCAGAAAATTAGCTGAACAGCTGGTTTTCTGTGCTGAAGTCTTCCGCTCTGGGTGCCCTCCCTGGAACGGTGGCCTCGAATCATTTTGAAAGATATCTCATATGGAGTCTCTTGAGTAAAATCCCTCTGCATTCAGCCTTAGCAAAGCAGTTGGCTTGCAACAAATCACAGGAACGCTGAGAGCTGGAGGTCATGTGCAGGAAATATGTGCACCCACAGGGCCTTCAGGAGCCATTAGCCTTAACCCCCAGCAAGGGCAGAATGTTGAAACTATGCTGGAACTAACTAGCCCTTTATGTAGTGCTGTAATCTCACATACTGCCTTACAGGCACGTTCCAAATGCTTCAAGGGCTTATTAAATTCTAAAAGCTGTAATGCACATACAAGACTAGGTAAGACACAAAAATGCAACTTGATATGAATGCAAAGAGATTAAAACTAGATTAAAGCAGGATTGATTGCTTACAGACAACTGGGCTCAGGGAGGCATTTGAAAGGAAAGATGGGAGAATGTTCTGATGATTCAAGGCAGAAAACATCTTGAGAGAGAAGATGAGATCACAAGAGCTGTAAGAGAGCTGCAAAGAAGAGAAGCATCTATGTATAATTATCTAGGGCCCCTGAACAGAATAAACAGGGATTTGCATCCTTTCACTTCCAGTAAAAAACGTTCCTCTACTTTGGGATGAGCAAATAAGACTCCTGTTCTGGAGGCTGTTCTTCATGGACAAACTCTTCAGCAACTTTTGCTTTGTCTTCATTATGCTGATGCTAGTTATACACAAAGGTTTTAAAATTAGCTCTTAAAATTCTGCATTGCTTAATAATACATTTCGACTGGAATCAGATATACTAAAAGATGCTCTGAAAGTACAGCAAGAGGTTGAATGACTCTTAGTATTTCATCAATTAAAAACAGCAATCAAAAACTCTGCAAGTGGTCTGGTTACCAGCCAGATTGTCTGCTGCACACTCCACTCACAGACTGCCACCCAGAAGACGGGGGCTCGGTACAGCTGCACAGTGTGACTCAGCAGCAGTTCTGGACTGGAGAAAACTCGGCCATTGAGCTTCCATTGCCAGGAGCTAGTAGGTGAACCTCCAGGGAACTAACATCACTGACCTCAGCACTGGGAGCAGAAGGTGGAGGGAGTTAACACTTGGAGACCAACTAAAAGGAGTTGTGAGAGTCAGGCACACTGACATCTGCCAAACTGATTTAATGAAAAAAAAAAAAGTCATTGTGTGGTTTTCTGCATTATCCTCTCTACTGTTTGCCTGGCAGCAGCTGTTTCATCATTCACTGGATGTACAAAACACACTGACTCCTGAGTTAATCCAAATTAAACTGCTTATGACTGGCTTTTGGGTGAGGGTCACTTTGGTTTTTTTGAGGGACAGTTATCCTGCAGGTTTCACTTGAAGACCACTTCATTTTTTTTTTTTTTACTCCAGGTGAAATTTCTCAGCCTCACCATTTTCTCTGGAGGTCAGCACACTGCATATCCCCAAGTCACTGTGAGCCACTGTATAATTACTGACACAGTAGGAACCAGAGATCCATCATACGACTCAGAAATAAATTCCAAGGAGACAGCACACACAATGCATTGAAATACTCTAGTATAGTCACAGGAGAGACTTGGTTTTCTTATGGGAGCAGTACTTTCAAGCTGCTGATTTATTATCAAGTGTATGCTAATAATTTGATATTTAAGGGGGAAATACATAATTAAGTAAGGCTGGAGGTTGCCTATTTCTCCAAAAACAGGGGGAAATTAATATATAATACAGAGCTATACTAATCTGGGACATGAGAGGGGTGAGTAACGTATGCCTGACAGCACATTGTTCCCAGTCACACAGTCTGCAGTAACACCAGCCACGAGTGCTAACGGTGGGCTCACAGTTCCCTTCTCCTATCCAATAAATCCACATCTGTCATTCTTACATCCAGTTGTATGTCAGCCATCTAACTGAATTAAAGATTAAAAGGCTGATCACCCTTGGAAGATGCAATTAAGAATCACAAGGTTATTTGTTGGAGAGAGAAAAAAGAAAGAGATCAACGACCTGTCTTAAAATGAAGGCCACAACGTCTGTTGATTCCCAGTAGCTGGCATGGAAGAGATGCGGCAGGGCCACAGTTGGAAAGGCTGTCAGCACATCTGGACAATACAAGGCATAATCTATTCGTTTTGCTCCCCACCACTTTGCAGTAACTACAAAAAAACCCAAACAAAATAGCATCACATTTCTGTAAGATGTCTTCATAATAAATCTCTTGCTGTCTTTATGTTTAAGCTAGATAAGTGAACAAAGTCTTCTGCTTTTTTAATCTTGACTTTTAGAGTCTGTTAAAGGTATCTATCAAACACGAAAGTACTGCTTTCATTGACTGCATCACTCAAATATCTGCAACAGAAACAGTTCTATTGCCTGTAACAGGACAATACAATGATTTAGAGCACTTTGAATTATGGTAACAAGCCTTTTCTATCTATATTTCTTCATGCCTGGAACATGCTTCTAAATCCCTGTTAATATGAAACCTTTAATGACTATTTATGAGTTGCACCTTAATATAAAACTGTGACTTCACTTCTACTACTTTATCTACTTAACTACAAACAGAAGAGGAAGCTAAATTGTGTTATTTAAAATTGCAGCAATTTAGGCTGTTCTCATTCTCTCCAAATTTCCAAGCAGGTAATTTTCCTTTTCATAATAAACTTTTCCACAGAAAGCACGAGGAGGGAAGGGTTGTTGCCATCTCAGGCAGCACATGGCACCAGGCTTCACTCACTGTTGGTGAGGTATGCTGATGACAAGCTTTCTGTTGACCCTGAGTTTTCACTGTTTGTGCTGGTCAAGCTCAACTTTCTTGTTTTTCCTTGTGGTTGACCAGATGCTTTTGGAGATTCAGGACTCTCCTGAGAGAAAGTTATGTTCAAAGAGCTGTTCTCAAGGAATAACGCACTGTGGTTGTGGATAGCATCACCTGCAGGTTACACAAATGAAAATAATAATAAAAAAAAACACCAATGGGATGAACAACGTGGATTTGAAACTAGTGTGCGTGCATGTATTTTTTATATTTTATTTTTAATACTGAGCTAATAAGCATTTTCCTGAATATCAGATTTAATGACTGTGGATGAAGCTCCTTCAGCATGTGGACAACCATATTTTTAACCCCCAAATAGATATAATGCATCAAGTGAGAAGCAGCAAAGCAAAAAAAGGAATTAAATCCCACACGTTAGTAAGTGTCAAAAGACATGACCAGTGGCAGATCACAGACCTGTCACAAAGATAAGGCTCACTTATGATAGCTAAAAAAGCACTTTGATTATGAAATATCAACTAGGCAGCAGCTGAGAAAGCTGCTGTTTAATGAAAGGTCAAGACAGCATGGCTTTCTCTAGGCTGTAACATAACCCAAACTGTATACCTTGCCCTCATAGTAAAAAAACCCCTCACCAACTAATAAATTGCACTTTTGTCTGAACCATTATCTACTGCTATGTCTTCTGTCAGCAATCATCATAGATGAAAGAGTTATGAAGATAAATGGTTTTTCCACCGGCTTTGTACGTCTGGCAGTGCTTTCAATGCAGTTTCTTTTACTTTCACTTGTCTGTATATCACAGCAACACGAGATAAATATCCCCTTAAGAGATGACTTCTGAAAAAGCAGGATGCCGTATGTGATTATTTCCATTCTATCTGACCAGTGCACAGGTGAAAGAGATCTCGGATATTAAACTTAAAAAAATTCGCAAAGACTTTCTCTTTGCATATAATGTGTTGACTCTCCTACACATTCAGAATTTAAATCATGCCTCAAATAATTTTATTTTATTAAGCTATTTTATTATTAGCCTAATAATGTCATCACATTCACATTAGGAATGGTATCAACAGAAAATACAGTTACAACTGACCACATAATTGACAGAAAGAGGCCTGATTCTCTGTGCTAGTCCAGTCTCTGTGATTATCAAAATCAAGGTTGGTAAAAGTCAGCTACAAACTGAATGAGTTAGTGATAAGTATCGACACATGCTGGATGCAAAAGTAATTCTCTAGATAAACATGTGCCCTGCTCTTTAGGTCCTGCCATTTAAGTCTTGGATGTTTCCTGAATCTCAGTAGAAAAAATAAATTTGATAAACTAAAAACTAAAAGATAAACCCTACACAGAGAGCAGCTGGTTCCAAGAGATTCATTTGATTGGCAAAGAACTGAAAGACAGCTATAGAAATCCCACACGCAGTTTTCAGCACATTCTCCAGCCTGTGTTATCACTGAACCATTCCCATGCATCATACGGTGAAATTCTCTTCTAGTAGTCAATTCTTTTCATGCGGCTTCCAGATTTTTTTTCCACAGAGACACCTATCAGGAATGTCAGGCAGACAACAGAATCATCCTTATTTTAATCATCAGTTCTTATGAGAAAAGCAACAGGGAATGAAATTGCTTAATAACATGAAAGATTATCACAAAACACTCTTTTGGGCAGTGCATAATAATTAAGAGTTCGGTGTAACTAGGTCTCATCATAACTGATTCGTATATTACCTTTCCAGCTGACACCATGAAGGCTCTTGTACAAGCCCAGGCATCAGATAAATGAAAAAAAAAATTACACAGTCGCTAGAATTAATCCTTTGTGAATGAAGTGCCTTAAACTGCAAAAGGATCTCAAAGCACTTTCATGTAAATGGGAGGATTTCACATTCATTGAAATATAACGCAACTTAGGTGTAAAGCATGACAATGATTTAACTCTGTGCAGAGGTTTAAATACCATGGAACATTTGCTGATCATTAGCACTCAGGAATTATTATTTTATAATACATCAAACAGACAGTGTTTCTATATTTACATGCTCTGTAAGGGAATCTTCTGACACAGTGCCTTAGATGAATGTAAAAAGAACACTAGTTGTTCCCAAGTCATGTATAAAGCCTCTGCTCCAAGAATCACTGTATCTGAAGGGTTTACTTTAACACAACAAAGTTGGTAAAATGTACCAACACAAGGTTTTCAATTTGAAAAACAGCCTAAGGGAACTAGTCTTCCTATGACCGTTACTTAAAGGAGAGTTCAACTCTTCAAGACAGCCTTAGGTATGTCTCAGTGACAGAATGTGTGCCTAACTAACCAGTAGGATTTCCAAGTGCACAGTCAGGCTTTATAATAACTCCAAGTCAGAATGCAAAGCAGGGTACATATTTCCATTGAAAAAAACCTCAGACACAGGGGTGAGGAGAGCACACATTCCCTAATTTGGACTATCCCTCACTACCTCTTCCTTAAGTCAGTTCCTGAGGAATAGCCAGATTTTCACGTTTCAGTGAAGCCAACACCTAGAAACCAACCTTCTGCAACTCAAGATTAATCATTGCTTTTCAAACATTGATTTAATCAGATGCGAACTGATTTGTATCCAAAGTAAACAATATTTAAGCAGATAAAACAAAGGAGTTTTGTGTATCCTACATATGATATTCCCAATCATATGATTCTCCTAGCTCCAATAAATAGTAAACACTGCCATCTTACTATATTAGCCTCCAACCTTAAACTCTGAATCCTGAAAAGCCTTTGGAAATATCCTGCTGAGGCTTGAATTCATGTCTGAATCTGTAGCAAAAATAATAAACCTAATGTGCATGCACATACAGATTCACACTGATCAATTCCTTTTTTTGCATAATATGATAAGTCAAGACATTTTGCACCTGTATGATTTTATCTCATTTTCTGTGAAGTCAAAACAGCCCAATTCCTTCTATTAGCACCTTGCTTGTCCACATTTCCTCTTCCTTCCTCACATATCAGTGTATTTCTGTTTTTTCCTGGATTCAAACATGTACTACCCAACACAACTATTCCTTAGTAGTCCACCTAGGAAAAGAACAGTCAAAAGACAATTTGTCCAGTGCTCTCATTTTTCCTAGTAGATATCCACAATAAACCAACCACAAGTGACAGAGAAACAATATCTGAAGATCTAGGCAAAGGTAACTAATTGCAAAAATACCTCGTTTAAAATGATAGTCAAAGACATGGAATTTTGCAAGTGACACTTCATCTTGGTATCACCTTGCAACCCCTCTTTAACACAACTACTATCACGAAGCTCAGAATTCTTTTTTCTTGGTAATCTTTGGCTTCAGGCTTACTAAATATGTCTGTGCCACTCTGTCCCAGATGACTTGTCTTTAGCATGTTACCACAATGCTATTTCAAATCCTCTTGAGCTGTGTAAGGAGAGAATGCTTAAGAGAACAATAGGTAAGGAGAACTACAAAAATAGGCACTATACCTAACTGGTGAGATCTTCCATCCCCTAGTGGGTATCTCTGGTATCGTGGGACACTGAAAGGAGGCAGGAGATGGAATCTTTTCTCCAGCAATGGTTCAAGTCTGCAGGCAGAGGGGTCAGCAGAGTGAAAGAAACTGTACACTTGGCTGCAGGCTGGGCGGACCTGGCATACTTGGATGAGAATGAGACAGAGAGAGTTCAGTATTGCCCCTTTATAATTTTCAAGGAGTCTATATAGAAACACAGTTAGTATGGTCTTCTGCAAACTCCAAACTAGCATACAACTGGCCACAAGAAATTTAACTAAGTTGTTTGCTATTTCATATCTAAAGAACACTTCACTGCAAAGGACTTTACAGAGACATCACAATCTGAGATGCAGGCATGTAGCAGATGTGAAGACCAGACAGAGAAATAGACAGTAAGGAAGGAAAAATAAGTTTAAAAATCTCGTAAGTATATTATTGAGCATTACAGCTGTGATGCTCAGCACGTCAAATATTTACCAGCAAAGTGGTCTGATGGGCCTGTTAGGTCCAGAGGACTTAAATTTAGGTGACAGAAGGAGCAGGTAGGTGACAGAAAGCATTGCAGTTTCTGATGTCACCTTATGGAAGCTAATGCATAGAAATTAGGTTAGTCATAATATAACAGCAACACAATGTTTATGATTCTTGCAAAAGGTGTGCAGCTCCTGAGGTTTTCGGGCTGCAATTGTAAATGCAAATCTAAAAATCACTTACTCAGCTAATAAGGCACTCTTTTGACTAATCACACAGCGCTGAAGCGTAACTTATGCTCAGATGGGTGATCACATGAGACTGCTAAGGACTGTAAAATGGTTGGTGTCATCACTTCTCACCACATTACACTTCAATCACACTGAATCTTGCCAGTACAACCAAATCAATTCATTATAGGCTCATTAGACTTAATATGGTTTGTATAGTACTGCATTATGTTACAACAGTCAATTAACAACAAGAGGAAAGGAATGACTAAGTATTTATAAAATATCTTTGGGAATATTATGTCTGCTCCCCATGAACTCCATGCAAGCAAGACATGTTTTCAGATCTGCTCTGCTATACAATAAACTCTAAATGTTCTTTTGACAGAATTACTATTTCCTTGTGGTGATAACAAAAAACTGGTAACGTGTATGATGTTTTTCCTTAGAAGACATGTTTGGTACAGCATTGTTTCCATGCACAAGCCAAACACACACTTAACTGGAAACCGTGAAGAAAGATGTTAAGAGTTTTAATACAAGGTGTCATGGAATATTAGACCTAATGGAGTCTCTAATGATGTCTCAAGTGACATCTCTCACCAGAGTCACCTACCCATCATGGAATTAAAAAAAAAAAAGAAAAAAAAAAAAAAGAAAAAAAAAAAAAAAATCAAAACCACACCACCTGGGTTCTTTCTCATTTTCAAGAGCAATAATCAAGGTATTTGCACATAAGCAAAACTAGAATGAGCAAACTTGATGTTGTACATCTTCCTCTGCTGCAGTCACAGAGAGTCACTAAGAGCTACGTTGGAAAATACTACATTCTTACAGGTTTTCTCAAGTGCTTTCCATGTTGCTGGAAGGACTCTCAAAATTCATCTTCTGGTGCTTGCTGCTATTAATGGTATATAGGGACAAACCCTCATATAGACTATGTTGATGTTAACAAGTTTTAAGCTTAAAAGATTGATACTGAGCTGTAACAGTAGCATTGCCATAAGCAGGTCAGAACAATACTTTGTTTTGTTCTATGTGACTGTTTGTTCTATAAAGGCTACAGCACAGGCACCCAATGTTTTTTCTCAAACTAGTAAGACAATTAGCCTTCTATTGATCACAGTAAAAATTTTCTTAAGCTACTTGGAGTATGATGACGAATCCCATCCATGGGGACCACTTTATTGCACGTGCTCTGTACTAAACTGTCTACGAGACTTATTGTGGCCTCTCAAGAAATGCTCTGGGCAAATCTTCCAATAAGAATATACCTATACACAATCCAGTTCTGCCAAACCATGAACTTTTTTCTTCTTCGAACATGCAGTGTGCACTGTATTTTGCATTCACTGACTCACTCTGAAGATGGTGCAAGATGTCCTTAATTCTGCAAGATTTCTGTCACACAAAGTGAACAACATAGATGTCTTTGGGGGCATTAAGTGAAGCTTTGTGGGTTGTTTTTCCTTCCCCAGCTCTCTTTGTAAAACATTTTAAGGTTGTTATTCATGGCAATTAGCAGGTTTCCAGCTGCAGGATAACCAAAATCTACTTTTGATATCTGTTCTATGTTGATTTTTCTAGAAAGGATGGCTCTGTGCATCAATCAGCACACCTGGCAGCAGATGAGAAGAAAGTGGGAGACAGTAAGACTGCTTGTCAAGGACACTATAGAATCTTTTCCCTTTCCCACTATCAAATAAATAGGAGCTTCATGCCACCTTTGCCCCTTTCCCACCATTAAGCCAGCCATATGCAAAAACTATGGCCTGTGAGATCTTCCTGTGAAGTACCTTTCCACAGCTCTCTGGGAATCACTATCAAGTACCCTTTTTTGTTAACATATTCTCCAAGTAGGGTGCATAATGTGCCCATCAGTTTATTCTACCATGAAAACTGAGTAAATTCTCCCAAGTATTCCAGCTAATTGCATCACAACAGAAGCAGAAAGGAAACAGCAGCAAGACTGCAAAGATCCAAGCCTACTTTTGACAGCTTTCTTCAAGCTGAATTTTGTTTGCCAGAAAAAATGGAAACAGGTCACCTGTGTGAGAGCATTTAAGCACAGTAGAAATTAATTCTTTGCAAGGAAAGTGTAATTCTCTTCCAGAGCCCAGGCAGTGTGAAATAACATTCTGTGAGGTAAAGCATCGCACTGCATTATAATTAAAACCGTATTTTGTCAAGCCTATAACTGACGTATGTATTCAGGAATCTAGTGCTTATAGAGTAGGGTAGTAAACTGGCTATTATCCTACTGAACTAGAGCTTTCTTCCCTGGTGGGTAGTATATTGGTTTATTCTTTCTTTATTGTCATGCTTAATATTAACTGTCAGAGCCAAACATAAAGGAAGTACTTAATGTAATTATATCAGTTGCCGAATTTGCACCTTCTAATAATTCTTGTACAGAAACTTTTTCTGTATATGAAAAAAGAAAGCCATGAACACAAACAGCAGGGTTATGAAAGTTGCCAGCATAGGCCACATTATGATACTTAGTGGCAACAAGAAAGCATGTCCTTAGAGTTATCAGCTGTTTTTATACTCCTCTCCCAACTTGGCAAAGAAATACAGCACATCATGGCCCAAAGGAGGTTACTTCTTACTACTGTGGCATTTAGCAGTATTTGTTACCAACCTGATCATTAAGAGCAAGCGCACCCTTGGAACAACCCTCGTCACCTCTGTACCTAGCCTACACTAACACTTCCATCTTTTAGAGGAAGAAACTTACCTCACTCTCCAGTCTTTAAGTAGGCTCCTTTATTTAAGTCCTTCTACATGAGTCTCTTTGTTTACAAAGGTCATTAAGAAGCCCATATTCTAACCCCAGAAAGAGCTTACCATCCAGGCCAGGCAGAACTGTACTCCTCATGGCCAGCACCAAACCAAGCGGCGATCCAAAGAGGAAGAAATCAGATACCTCGAATTCAAATCGGCCCAGGTTTACTTCTGAGAGACTGGAATTCACAGGAGGAATGTCTGCACCATCTTTCAACACACTTGAGTGGATGCTGAGCAAAGAAAATGCACCGATTCAACAATAATGAAGAGGGCATCTAGAGAAAAAAATCCATTCCCAAAACAGGTTGCTTAGAAAGCTCTAGCATGTGTATCTACATCCAAGCAATCTCCCTTAAACTGTAGATAGATATAACTGTACAGCAGCCACTTATCATGACTTCCAGTGCAGCTATTCAGTAAATTTACTACCTTCAGCATGCAAGAGTTTTCTACAGTTATTCTACAGAATACTTATTGGTAGGTTATGCAAGGACTCTGAAGATTGAAGTTCACCTCATCTCCCTTTTAGAAGTATAGATGAATGTAAGCTTACTCTGAAATTGCTGCTACAAATTCTAACCTACTCAAGTTGTATAAGGACAATGGTATTAAAAGGTTACAGTCAAAGTATGCTACATGGGTATATAAAAAGTGGTGTTCCAATCCGTTCCCTGAGCTATGAACTAGTATTTCACTACTTTTCAACTATTTATTACAGGTTAAAATTAGCGATGCTTATAGACAGCTTTTAATCTTTTAAGTGATTTAAACACTTTCTTTTATTTTGTATGCCTTACAAGCATGAAGTAAATGCAGATCACCTTTCCCTCACTGCCAGAGGAAAGACTCACCCCTCATTTAGTTCTGCTGGAGATGAAATAACTACATTCAGAAGCAGAAAAGCAGCATATACACCTGCTGTCCAGTCACAACACACAGCAGAACAAACCTCCAGAGCGTGCAGAGCCTGACTGAGAGATGCTGACCATGTTGTCTTCAACCAGAGCTGTAACTGAAGCCCTCGTGAGTTATCTGCACACTACACTCTGCATTAGTGTCCAAGCATGGATCAGATCCAGAAATCCTGAAGAGTGGTCCCAAATCAGGACAAGACATTACGTCTCTCTTTCAGTCTGGGAACTTAGTGAAATTCTCAGTTTATAATCTGATATTATTAACTGAAACTCCAGGGACCAAGCTTAGGGCCCCTCTAGGGTATAAATGAAGAAAACCAAGAATTAAACACATCATCAGCACAGCAGTTAGGAGTTACCTCTCTATGCCGAAAGCGCTCAGACAAAAAACACAAGCTGACACACTGAAACAACCACACTGCGTAGGACAAGGACATTTCGGTGTGAAAGAGCAATCTTTGTAACCTCATTACTCACACTGATACAGCACCTCTAAATTGCATTAAATGAGCTCATGGGGAAAAAAGTCTTAATAATCTTACACAAGCCTCATAGATAGGAAACCAAGGCTTGGAATCTCTCTCTATGTACAATGTAGGTCAGAGGATGACATGATTTGGTTTGGGTTTTGGTTTCTCCCCCCCCCACCCATACCTTACCAAGGATTTTTTTCTGTCATCTTTAGCCTGTGTCTATGCAGGTGTTCCTCAATAATTTAGCAACAGCCTAAAATCTGAGGAGTCCAAAATGTGAATGAAAGATAACACTTTTCTATCTGCTTGCTTAAGTACTGCTGCATGTAAAGCTTTCAATTTAAAATCACAGATACACAGGAAATGAAAAAAGGCTTGGAAGAAAACTGTTAACTTTGACTATTATCCTATTACCTCCCAAGTCTGAAGGGCTTTATACAAGCCAACATTGTGCTTTAAACATAACACAATACCCTCATCCTACACAAGAAACTAAAAGTGACCAGGACACTAACCAAAAAAATCTTCCTGTTTTCAGACACAGACAAGCAGAAAACAAACATTCTGCCTGAGAGGGAAGACACTTTACAACATGTTGATAACTAGAGAACCCAGTGGTTTGAAAATAAAAGCAGAATAATCAACAAAAGCAAAGCAAAGTACATTCAGTCAAAGCAAGAAAATAAAATTACCTTAACTGCTACTAACAAAACTGCCAGACTTGTAAGTCTGCACTATACTCAACTGTGGCAGAACTGAAACTTCAATACACAGTAAGACTCTTCCCTCTGCATCATTCCCAATGAAATAAAGGAAGTAAGGTGATGGATAGAGGAAAAAAAGCACAAAGAATTCAGATAAGTAAAAAAAAAAAAAAAAAAATCAAATAGCTTAGAACAGGCAGAAACAATGTGACAGAGGGAATGCTTATCTTCCCATCAAATCTGTGTTTTAAAGGTTTCTTAGAATTCAGGAAAGCTAATTAAGTTAACTCTCCTCCCCCAACCTCCTCCTCATTTAAGCCAAATGTTTATGCAGAGAGCTTTTTGCTTGTTTTAAAGCTGATCTGAATAGCTCATAGACCAATGGAAGCACCTAAAGCAATTACCTCACTCTTTACAGAAAAATAGAAAGCCTGTAAGAGAAGTCAGAGGTATCTTTAGAAAGAAAAAAGTAACAGAAATTTAGAGTTATAAAGCACTCATCCATCTTGATTCGTGTGGGCTGCACTGAAGAAATGGGACTACTTGCATTCAGTTTTGCATATTCAGAATTCTAACAACTGTAAAAAAGATTAAATAAAAAACTCTCCACGTGTGAGTAAGTTCATACTAGACCCACTATATCTATGGTTTTCTTTGAGGGGTACACCGGGACTTTAAGCAGACCTCCAGGAACACACCACAAACAATAAAAATTATTCTGTTGCTCTGGTGCTGCTAGGCTCCATTCAATGGCAAGCCTATTTCTTTTACTCAGTCATGAAACACTAGTTACCTAGACAGGAAAGCATGATGCTGGGTTATAGTATCACAGTCATAGGTGGATGAGTCACTCTGTTTCCTAGGCAGCGGCTGCCTTGGCTTCTCATCCTCCATGATTCCCGAGATGTCAATATTGCTTTTGCTCAGGCGTTTGCTGCCACCCAGACTTGAGTCCTCTGCTAAGAGGGGATTATCCTTCAGAGAATGAACAGAGCAAAAGGAAGATTTAGACAGTGACCAAAATATGACACAGCTTATATGAAATGGCTGCATTTATACATTTGACCTCACTTTATCCAAGAAAGGGTGGAAGGGGTTAGTTTCTCTCTGCAGTAGAAGATAAGGAAAGAGATGAAGACTAAATTTCCCTGTAAGATGTACAGCCTAAAAGCTGGAAGGAGAATCAGGAATGGGGGCTTGGGGGGCGGGGGAAGGAAGAGTAACACAAAAGCTTTATCCCTCATTACTTCATTATTCTTAGAGAACTATAAATATCATAAAGTAATCAGAAGGGGTCTTACCTGAGTGCATAAAATGCCAATTATAACATTAATTGTCTTGCTCATCATGTTCCATGGATGCGGGACCTGACTTTTTAAGAATGTGAACTTCTGCAGGATGCAAGAGGAGACCAATGGTACCATATCTTTAAGGTACCCCTTAAAACAGGAAATAGATTTATTGGATTGTTGATTTCCTCCAGCACTTGAGCAGCTTGCATGAGCATCCTCCCTGACATACCCCTATTACGCCCAGACTTTTATTCCTGCACTCATTTCAGTAGCCAGTGCAAATGTTGCTTTTCAAAACAAACACCACTGGACGGAATCCCCTCATTCACGTGTGAGATCTGGGTGCAAGAGGCATGCAAGATTTGGTTCTTTCTTACAACTGTGTAATCCAATTCTGTGTAAATCTTGTATTCAGATCAACTCAATAAGACAGTGTGAAAATGCCTGACATGTTTTTTTTATAAAACTTCAAAGATATGAACTTCAGCAAGGCACACTGGGTGAACAGATACAGTTAAACCCTTTCTAATTGTGTAATTACTGGGTTTCATCCATATTCTACTAACTCTTACAACACAGTACTAGAATTCATGGGATTATGAGATACAACTAGCATTAGCATCTTAATAACTTGCAGATCAGTTTAGGACCAGCATGTTCACAGACAATTACACCTGTGATGGTACAATGTAAAAACTTAACGTGTGTAGGAATATTTCTGCATTTCATAGTGATGTAACAAAATTTACATCATGCCACCTTTCATATTAAAGTTGTGTAAAATTTATGGCCTTGCTTGGCATAATACTAATGTATCTACAGTGTTAAAAGCCTCACTTTTTGCAGTTGTTACTGCTAATGAGTGCAGAGAACTATTT
Organism: Podargus strigoides; assembly: GCA_028020825.1. Classification (NCBI taxonomy): domain Eukaryota; kingdom Metazoa; phylum Chordata; class Aves; order Caprimulgiformes; family Podargidae; genus Podargus; species Podargus strigoides. The sequence goes on along the minus strand of CM051640.1, from coordinate 12,429,554 downwards.
CACCGGGCCAGGTAGGAGGTGAGGGCTCCTGCTGTGTGTTGGCAGCTGACTGCCCCACCATTTTGTGTGCAAAAGTGATGTAAAACAGAAATACAGTCTCTACCTAAAATATATGCTTCCATCAAGTTCTAGCCAGAATGAACAACAGGTCCTACTTGTATTTTTTTATGTAACCAGTAACTTTTTTTTTTCCCAGACTGACACTGACTCCACGTAGCTCGATTTGCTCTGCAGTTTGCAACCTTACGCTGAAGCTCTGTTATACTGTCAGTCCTTTTTAGCAGCACTGTCTGTTCTCTGGAACACCAGGAACCTTTCAAAGCCAAAATTCCTATAGCCAAAGTGTTCCTAAGAGAGTCTCTTAGACAGTAACTTTTTATAGGTAAATTCCCAAGAACATAAGTGAACACCATTTCTTTATCTGCTCATGTCTCATGACTATCTCAAACTGATTCAAACAAAGGTATTTACCTCTCAGTCTTCATGATAAGTTCCAATCTCTAGCTTGTTTCCAAGCAACAGTGCCATGAAAATGCAATATATTTATGATTTTAAATTGTAACTTGCATGCTACAAGTATTCTGCAACCTTTGCTTAAAATTCCATTCGGTGTTTTTACTATGAATAAATTTATTAGAGTGCATAAGAATATTCATGGTGGCACTCAAAATGGAAGTGAATCCCTATACACATAGCTGAAAGGAAATTTTTAGAGATTGAACCAAAGCCCATGAAATACACTGACAAATTCATTAATTTAAATGGGCTATAGGTCAAGCTCTTAAACATCATACTACCAGTGACTTCTGGAAACCATCTCAGTGCTGGCAAGGCTCAGAGTTCCATCAAAACCCTGGGGACATTTTAAGGATCTATTTGTTAAAAACACATGGCAGATATGTCAGCATCTTGGCTCCCATCACTTTTTACAAAGAAATTCCTACCCATGGACTGAGAAAAATGGGAACCCTTGAAGGTGCCAGAGCAAGAAAGCAGCTTAGGTCTCTTCATTTCCTAGTGGTCTCAGGAAGAAGGCCGGCTGTTGGAAAGGCACAGACTACACCAAGTGCTTTTCTTTTAGTCACACACGTTTCTCCGAAGTATTTAAAAACCAACTTGTGTCACCACAAAACTAGCTAAGAAGACTTTTTAGTAATGGAAGCTAGTATCTTCACCCCTGAAAGCTGGCAACAATTCACCTTTGTCCTCTAAGCTTCAATAACAGGTTCTCCTTGCAGAGGATGTGTTCCCCTGTGTCATAAGACAATCTCAGACAGGTCAAATTCTGCAGGAATTTCACAATCTTGGAACAATGCTGTGAGGGAAAAGCATCGAGCTCCCTCTTCTGCACTGCTATCATTGAGGTTAACCTAGCATACCTAGCATTTCAGTTGCATGCATTGATTTACCGGGCACAACGTTTCTGTCAGACACTTAGTAGAATGCTAGATGTATTTTTAAAATTTTATTTTTTTTTTTAATTAAACTCTAGAATAATAACCATCAGCTAAAGCAAGTTAACAGGACATGGCATGCTATTATTGCACTGCAGAAGAAAGCCTTAATTTTCTTTGGTCAAAATCAACACATTTTAAACTTGATTTTCTAGGGGTAAAACTCAGGTCTTCCAAAGCATACAAACCACAGACAGTTCAATGAGGGAAAAAAAAGGTCGTTTTAGAAAGACAAGGGACTAGACCTCTGTGAGACATCCCTAGGGAAGGTCACTAGGAAACTGGCTAGGCATTGTACAAGAGAGCAGGATTCAAAGTTGTTCTTTTCCTTCTTGCATACAATTCTCTCCTCATACTCATTCATATTCTCTCCACCACTGCTCCCTGTACCTGTCTTCTTGTATATAGCATTATGCCACTGCATTACACTGTTGAAGTGTCATTGGAATGCTCTTCACAATTCATAATGACAAAAGTCCCAAGTGAAAGTGGACTTCATCATGCTCAGTAATTTTAAGTAACTTGCAAAGAATGTAAAATCCAACTAGACAAAACAGAGGATGTGAGAAAGAGTATAGGGTTTACAGATGAGAATGGAGGCATGACAGATCAAGAGACTTTGCCGAAGTCACACAGACAAACTATGGAAAACATGCTAATTTAATCTATTTCTCTGACACTACAGAAAGAACAAGTTCATAGGACAGGTATTTCCCATGACCTCCCTCAGTACTGGAGCATATTAGCAGCCCTGTGCATATGGGGTAAGATTTCATGTCAAGAAGCGATGCTGAAGAACCCAATCTGTTCTCTAGAATTATGCAGATGAGTTGCAGAAAAATGAAATCAAGACAGAAGCAGTATATGATCTATGAGATGAACCTTCCCATACGGTACTACCTATAGTCTTCAACAGCCAAGAGGACTTCCTGGCTTCTGTGACAAGTGAATTATGCTGAAAGTACATAAGATTAGCTGGACTTCAATTTTATTTCATAAGTGTTGAACACAATAATGAAGCTTATGTGCCAGCATAACTTTAAAATTTTTACTGTCATAAAATATTTTCCAAGATCACAGTTAGGATTAATTCTCCCTTCTCTCCAAATGCAGCACTCATATAGACACTGTTATGCTCAGTGGTCTATTCACAGATCCTCAGGTGACTTGCATTCCTTATGAGGAAGGAGGCATTCTTTCACCAGTCACTAAAAGTTATTCATGAACACATCTTAATGCTAGACTACCCCTAGGCAGCAGCGTAAGGAATTCCAGACCTTATGTGAACAAATAATAAACTTATAAAAAGAAAGATAAGATTTTGGTAAAACAGGAGTGTACCAGAAATTACTGAGAGAGGACATGTTTGTATCTACAGTAAGGGATACAATAAAGGGCACTTGGTAACCTACTTTAAAGACTTACAGATAAAGCCTTCACTAGTGGTTTCTGTATATCATAAAATTGAAGCTGCAGACTTAATTTTCAGACAGCAATTTTTAGATATATCTCATGCTATCATGTCAATTTACCAAATTTAAATTTTCTCTGGTGTATATGGATCTGATTTCCTCCAGGGAATGAATCTATAGGGTTTCAGCTGTGTGGGTTTTTTTTCTCTTCACCTGGATGCTGCTGATGCTTTCTCTCCTGCTACTGTTCCGACTCTCGTCCACTGTATTAGAATTATAGCAGATGGCATCAAAGCCCAGAATTCCTCCAATGCAGTCACCAATGAGACACACCTGAGGAAATAAAAATATTTTTTGGGGAGATGTAGCAAGTGTTGTAAAAGAAACAAAAAGCACCACAGCACTGCAGAGGAGTTGCTGTCTTACTTTACTCCTTGGTTCCTACTACAGCTGAAAATGTGTAGCCACTTTCTCCCACTTCCTTTTATCTCCAGGCATATGCCTTAATTCAGCTTGACTACAACACTAAACTACAAGCTTTGGATAACAGGATGACATGCATGATTTCTCCAAAGTAAAGCACATTAGGAAAAGTGAGTACTTCAAGATGCAGGTAGGGGAAACCCTCAAATTTCTCTTAGTGCACCTCCACATACCACACTCTCTTAATTGAGCATACTTTTTGGGATAGAAACATTTTTAAAAACAAAATAAAACATCAAAATACACTAAGGTAACATCTATCCTAAGACAAGACCAGTTCTAAAGTTGTATACAATTCAACAGCATAATGATTTACTCTGATTTTCAAATTCCTATGCTATACAATGAAGTCCACAAAGAACCGAAAATTATGTGATATAGGTAACCTTAATAAAATCAACAGCACATTTTGTGGGCGATTAATAGTATCTCCTCCAATTTACCATTCCATTTCTAATGCTCATTATTATTGGCATTAAGGTAACGGAGTTAACTTGTTCCAGATACTGTATAAAACCAAAAAGGCAATCTCTGATCTAATGATCTTGCAATATAAATGGACAGAAGACAGCAAAATATGAAAGGAAAGATACATACAGGGTGGGGATCAGGTTATATGGTACGTATTTTAGAAGTACACGACCTATACAGAGGTAGAGTTGAGATTTCTATCAAGGGACCAAAACAAAATACTGCGGTGCGGACAGCTCAGAGAAGTCACTTCCCTTCTAACAATGCTGGTAATTGTTGATGTTGAAAATTCTGTGTAGCATATAGAGGTCATGCAGACTTTTCCATGTGAAATATTAATATATTTGATTCGTAAACCACACCAAGGAGATTTCATTGTAGCTTTGTCAAAGAAAAAAATCTGTAACACTCAATTTCTATTGAGAGAATTGTTTTCACAATTATTTCTATAACTGGTGTAATTCTTCTTTACATAATCTCACCTTTCATAATGTTTTGTCACTGCATCTGGGCTGGCTTTATGCTTTAAGCAAGAATAGTTTACTATGGATATTAAAACTAGCTTCAAACCAAATTTTAGTCTAAAAATACTGATAAACTACAGCATACTCTTATTACTGTTGGGGAAAAGAATTTGTGTAATACGTCATATTCTTTCCTTCAAAAATTACACTGTATATTAAATTATTTTTTTTTTCTTTTTATAAAGTCTGGAGGTCACTGTTCTTTAAGGAAGTGCATGTTTCTGGCTACATAGAGGGCCCCATCACAAAATTATTTCAGTAACTCACACATGGTAGCAATATCTTACTTATTCTATGTGAAGCAGGAAAGTACTGTTTTTTGTAGTCTAAAGATGGAGAAGCAGGAACTATAACTGTGACACGTCAGCAAGAGTAAGTCTGCAGGTCACTTCACTGGGGAGTGGGTCGCGTCAGAAAAATTACATGACTTTCCCAAACTTACACAGCAAATCTGCAACACTGCTGGCAATTGAGTATTTGTCTTCTAAGTTTCTTTACTGTCCATTATTTTATTACTATTGTGATGGAGCCAAAAAAGAAATATCAATAGTTAAATCTTAAATTCCTTATGCTCTTAGTCAGAGATGCCCCCACTTTTCTATCAGCTATAGCAGGTGTGTCAGGAACGCAGTAACATAGATTATCACTTGCCTTGGGTTGGCGTGCTTGTTCACTGCTTAGCATACCACACTTACTGCACAACTAAGGCTCTTAAACATTACCAGAGTTTGTTACAATACTTAGTAAGAGCCTAGAGGTCAAAATGCTTGTGGAAGAAGGTACACTATCTTCTACCAACTGAGTAAATACTCAGATACTGCACAGGATTCCAAGTGTCTTCCTTATGCTGGGCACTGAGAAGGCATTTTGCATAGGTAATCCCATGCTAACATTCATTCATCATATTTGTAGTACTGTCCCACACGCACAACTCAAAACCATCCACACAATGGTTTAAAAAGAAACAGCCTTGCTACGAAGGAATTTTACTTTGATGGAAGAGAAAACTGTCCTACCTGTCCATTAAAACCAGCCCCATCTGTGGATTTGAGAAATTCATTGTAAACTTGATTGGCTCTACTGATCACCATGGCAACTGCATCCTGGTACTGAGGGGATGAAACAGCCAGCAAGGGCAAAGCAGCCAGTGGGATGTGGTCTTCACTGCTGCTGAGACAGCTCTCATCATAGCTGTAGGGATTGAGGCTAGAGAAGGACATGCTATGATCAGGAAAAATGTAAGAGGCAGTACACAGCATTAGAGAATGAACAGTTACTTATTAACAGAAATGGGTTAGGCTATTGCAGTTCACAATGAGAAAATACAGGAAGGATTATTTTCTCACAGAATTCAACTGCTTAAAAAAATCAAGGAGTGACTACTTTATGTGAATGACATCATGCTAGAAGGCATTTCTGCAGTTAAACATACTTGGTGCAATTTTTCCGCATACAGGGAGACATAATTTAGAACACCAAAGAGATTATTCCATTTCAGCTCTTTTTTTTTCTTTCCCGTATAACAACTTACTACATCAAAGAACAGGATCCAATCATCACAATGGAATACTGTTTCCTAGATTACAAGTGTGACAGACATACTGTACAAAAGCATATAAAAACATTCTTCCCTGTGTCTTATCCTTTCAAAAAGATGGAACAAAGCTGCACACATTCTGAAATCATATGTAAATGTTTGCTAAAAGGTGACTCAACTGAAAACACAAGCTTACATTTGATAAGATGTCGGCTTTAGTTTAGCTTGGATGTGCACCCTGCAAGTTTCTCAGTAAATCTGCCAATTATGTCTTGATCAATTTTTATTGAGGAGTAGGGAAAACAATTCAGAGAGCCAAAGATGCAAGGCACATTAGTATGTGCCAAATTCTCTTACAGTAAGTTGACTGTCCTTCAGAGATTAAAGGAAAGTCAGAAGTATTCTGGATAATTCAGCTCATCCAAAGTTCAACCAAAGCTGCAGGCAGGCAATTTTAACACTATTTTGTATTCAGTTTCTTTAGGAACTTGACTATCACAATATTAAAAAGCAAGCTGCCTGAAATTGAATTAGCTTATGTCTTTGCTAAAACCTGCATCCTTGAGACTATTACCAGGGTAAAGGAAGAAGAACAGAAAACTTGCAATGCTCAGGTATGTTCTGAGCCTCATTTCCACATTTGCCTCTAGCTGAAGTGATTTGGTATTTTTCATCCAAAGTAGTATAACCGTTTCTATGTCCTGGAACTCAACTGGTTTGCTAAACCATGTCAATTTACCATTACCACAGTTTCATTTTGCCAGATGATTAGATCATCCAAACGCACAGCAAACATAGTTATGAATACTAACTCTCAAAACTGAAAAACAAACCTTAAAAACCTACATAAAAAGGTCTAATTTACTATAACAATTGGAAGATAACAGCTTAGAAAAGCACAGGAGGTTGCATAAACAGTGTCTTTCTCATTTATGTAAGAGATACAGGAAACTGCAAGTGATGGGAGTAGATGGGAGCAGACCAGATTAAACAGTACAAACATTTACTAGATGCAGTGATTTTCCCCTGAAAGATCCCTTTCCTTTATGCCACTATTTGCAAGGAGGAGAACTGCATAGGTGCATTCAGATGAAAGGTCTGCGTGGAATCCTTCTGAACCCAGGCACTCAGAACACAGACACAGCATAATTCAAAACCTATGCCAAGGTAAACAGCAGGTTGTACTACCTTGGCATGCACTATGCCTGCACATTCAGAAAATGGAGGGTAGATTCAAACCAAACAAGAAATCTTGTACTGCTGCTTAGTCAGGCATCTGATTCACCCTTGATGAAACATTACAGTAATTAAAAACACATTTCCTCCCCCCCAGTTTGCTAAGCAGAATGTTTACCACTGGTTTATGTTCCACAACTGCATCCTGGAGTTCTGGCTGTGAAAGCTGCTGGCATGAAGCTGCAGAAATGCGAGAGCAGGAAATCACCTCTCCTTTTGTCAGCCCCAAATGGGTACATCACAAGCAGCTCCATGCAAGAACATACCAAGGCAATACCAATCTTACGTCAGTGCTGGGAATGATGCCATAGACATTCAAACATCCAACTTGGCTATTTTCAGTCTGGCTGAATACCATGTGCTGCAACAAGAGGGAATCAGAAAATAGACAAAGAAAGTGGGAGCTCTGCTCATTTGGGCTGCCAGCACACAGTCTTTCTTCCACCCTACAAGCTCTTCCTCCAGACAGTTGAGACCTGCAGGCACCACATTATGGGACACCTAAGAGATACTACTGAGGCCTGTGGTAATCAACAGCCCAAATGGGCAAGGATGATCTCTAAAATATTCTTTGACGCTTCACCTCCTCTTCTATTACGAGTCCACTTGCTTTACAGGGCAGCAACTTGGACAATACACACACTTCTTTCCTGGTTGTTTTAGTGTATACTCCCTTGATGAGTAGTCAGGCACACCTTCCACCAGCCTGGTCTGCACCCTGCCACCTCTTTTTCCTATATGCCTGTCACAGCTTTAAGTCCAGCTAGTATTTCAGAACTTTAAAGTATTACCCATCACTCCTCTCTGTCATCTGGACAGCAGGCATCACCACTCCCACATGTTATGGTCCAAACTGTGGTTGCAGACCTCCTGAACTCTTTTGCAGAGTTTTCTGCTCTAAATGAGCAGAAATGTAACCTTGGGCATCATACTGCAACAAAGACTATAAAAGCAAACATCAGTTAGTGAAAGCCCCAGACAAAACCAAGACAAGTTCATTTTTGCTTAGAAAAGAAGTAATCAAGCAAACTTGATTCTCTCCTCCTCATCATTATAGAGTTCACTAGTTATTCCTGGTTTATAGTTGGAGAACAGTTCAAGCAGGCCCAAGAGCATGTGTTTCTTTCTCCTTTCTCTATCATGCTATTTAAAACATTTATGTCAAGGAAAATACCACTCAGGAAAGAAATGTTACCTGGAAAGGTTCTCTCATTTAATGAGTGAATTTCAAGACTGAAAAAGTGGGCAAGGAAGAGCAGCTACTGCAGTGGATACATTCCATGCAAAATACCATTTGTTACTTCTAAATTTATTTCACAAGAGCCACAGGGACAAATAATAACATCAAAAAGATTTTAAGACTTTAATCCTTTCCCTTACTGAATATTCTGTATCAGCTCAGCTATCCTCCAGCATACTGCTTGGGCTACTACCAGAAACAGAGCACAACTATGCTACCAGAACTGATAGAATATAATCAATTATCATTACAATGATGTGGAAGCCAGTCATACAGCACTCGGTGGAAAGTTTGCTCACCACCTGCTAAAACATCCCTCACAAATCTCCTCTCATGCTTAACAAGGTACCAGCAGTTAAAAGTCTCAGCATAGCTGTTTCCTTTCCAGCTTTCTGGGAACACACCTTAATCACAGTACTCTCTTTCTACAACATCCCTTGAGCTTTTCTCTTATATCCTAGGCTAGAGGCACAATCCAGACAGCAGAAATCTTCCTGTTTCTTTCTCAGGCTTTATGTTAGGCCTTTGGTTAATGACACAAAAGTGAAGCCTAATATCATTTTAGCCTTGTTTCTGTTCAACAAATTGGAGAAGTGAGTCACTGACAGAACGATATTATCATTTATGGTTAACTAGGAAATCTACATCAGAGCCAGGAATAGTATCCCTATCTCCTGGTCCCCAAGCAGACCTTATAACTAGAGTCATATTTCCTCTCCTGAAGGAGTTGCTACACATTGCTTTTCACATCTCATAGCACTGTCAAAAAGAGTGCATATCTGAAATTGCTACTGGCATACCCATAACAATCGTTAAATTAATAGCAGTAATAGGTTTGCAAGGCGATGATACCTTTCGTACGAGCGTGCACACAGGAACTTCTAAGTGTATCATTGTTGATGCACAGTTAACAGTTCTGCGTTATGTTCTTGCTCTGAGTGCAAAAGTGGTGGAGTCACCATCCCTGGATGTATGAGAAGACGTGTAGATGTGGCACTTAGGAACATGGTTTAGTGGTGGACTTGCAGTGTTATGTTTACAGTGGGACTCAATGATCTTAAAGGCCTTTTCCAACCTAAATGATTCTATGAAATAGTAGACTAAGCAGGTCTCTGCAATGCAGTTGCTAACTATTCTTTCTCTGAAACTTGCATTTAGTATTTCATAGTGACTTGTTTTTGTATTGAAATATTACCAAAGCTTTTTTTTTTTTTTAAAACAACAACAATTTTCAAATGCAGAACTGACTACCAGGAATCTCAGAAAGCCACTAGATTTAATGCCAATGTGATCTGATGAGCTATCTCTTCAAGTCAGACACTAAGAGACATGTACCAAAACATATTTGTGAGAACTATCTTAACTCCACCCCCAAAACCAGCCTTCCCCCCAAAAAACCCAATACCCCCAAAACTCTCCCCAAATCACAAACCCACTAAACTACTTTTTTTTTTCAGTTAATAAGCAACTTCCTAAAATGAAATAATTTTCTCTGCTTCATATAGCAACTAGTAAGTGTTTTGTAGCCAAACCTTATCTCAGACAGAAGAAGGATCTGACAGCTAGAAATGCAAATGTGAATGTCATGTAGCATAACCATACCATAGCTCAGTGTCACTTAAGTTTGAAAGGTTATGCTAGTTGAGAGATTTACTAATTTTATCAATGACAAGATGCTCACAGCATTCTTGCCTAGTGCTCTTCATTAATGAACAGCTGATCCAGTATCTACTGTAATGCACAGCATTCTCTCCCAGTTGCTCTCTAGAAGCCCTGAACTGGGGTCTATCTACCTCTATGCATACAAATTACCAAATTGCTTAAAGCAAACCACCCATCTCTCATGTTAGTGAGGACAACCTTGTGAGTGCCATCTCCATTCACACCAGTTAGCAAATGGGTCTGCTCAGACAGTAAATTCTATCCCCTCTCACAATGCATACAGCTAAACACTAGTTGTACTAAGAACTGAAGCCTTCGTTAGCCAAAAGCACCATTTCCTAGAGATGCATTCTTTGCAGCCAATTCAAGACACTTCTGTATATGGCATTCTTATAGGTTAATGATAAATGAGTGGTCTACCACAAAACACCACAGAACCTGAAAGTGCAATAGCTGCTATTGGGAATAAACAGATACTAAAGTTTTGTTGTCTTAAAATGTTAAAAACATGTTCATATGTAAATTCTCCCTTACCAAGAAGACGTGTTAAATCATTCTTGGTTTAGATATTTCTTTCTTTTCTCAATTTCTAGTGCAAAGCAGAATTTACTTAAATTGGTCGAAGTTTCTCAGCAATGCTTTAAAACCTCTACTTTATTCTTAAACCAATGTTAGCAATATTTCTTTTCTCAATTTCTAGTGCAAAGCAGAATTTACTTAAATTGGTCGAAGTTTCTCAGCAATGCTTTAAAACCTCTACTTTATTCTTAAACCAATGTTAGCAATATGCCATTTTTGCTTCTAAAACAGGAAACACGAAAACTATCAGAGGGGTTTTCTATAACATTCTGTCCCTACAATGGCCAAATAGTGAACAGATAAGATGATAAACATTAGTTGGCGTATCTACAGGTAGATCTAATTACATTTCAATTTTAAAATAAGATAAAAAGTTAACTACTGATTTTTGGGGGTCAGACTGGGAGAGGAGCAAAAGTTAGCAGTTATCACAGTTTTCTTCTGTCCAGATTTCTTCTGGATTTTTTTTTTTTTCTCCTTTTGGGTACTTGTATACCATGAGGTTTGTTTTGGTGCTTTTTTGTGGTGTTTGGTTGTTTCTTAAACAAATACATCCACTTAGGAAAGGATGAAAGATCAATCCAAGTCTTGCAGTAAGCAAAAGATTAAGAAGGATTCGCAACATTTCATTATGAAAAAGACAGGTCACACAAAGTATACTGCAAAGCCAAACACTGGAAAATGCCAATCAACTTACTTAGAAACAAGAGAGAAAGCTGCTGCACAGATTGCTGGGCAGGGAACAAGTCTGATTAAGATGTGGCCCAAAGCAGCAGGGAAATGGGCTCGGGTCACTTTCTCAAACACAGAACTGAAGGTGTTGATGTCTGCCAGCTTGCTGCTGTGGTCCCCACCTCCAGTGTCTAAGATATTGCCCCCATGTAGGATCAAAATTAGCACATGAGTTTTGCAGTTCTGGTGTTGAACTCCTTCCTGTGTGAAAAACAGGGAACAAGAAGGGAGGAAGCACTTTTAGGGACAGTGTTGGTATACTTGGTGTCAACGTTCACAAGCAGTTGGCAGTGATTTTTTCTCCCACCCCACTGTGATAATTTTGTAATATTTGCCTTCACTGGGGGTGGGGTGAGGTGTGTGTGCCCTCTGTTCCATTTAATAATTCAAGTATGTCTGAACCAGGTTGAGCACACTACACTCTGCCCGAAAATGGATCTTTAAGGTTCCACTTTTCCTTGCTCTAATTCAGAATTTCCCTCTCCTTATAGTCAGAAGAGAAATCTAATTCCCTTTAAAAGCTAAGAGTAGCTCTATTCACAGCCAATGCCAGCTTGTAAATAAGTGGCACTGCTGATGGGTTGGTGGAACTGAAAGCATCAAAACAGAGGGAAAAATTCAAGCGGGTCAGCGTCACTAAAGCCACCATTACAAAAAGTCTCTCAGGCAGATTTAACTGGTATCCTTCACCTGAGGATTCAAAGGGAATGAAATTAATTTGCCTCTCAGCAGTAGTTCAGCCATGACTGAGACATGTGGCTCAAGGGATAATCAGAAGGACATCTGAAGTCAGTCAAAGACTACCATCATTTTCAGGGGGCTGTAGGACTGGAATTCTTCAAAAATGGAAAAGTAGACATTTCTGTTGCCTGTCCTATGTGTGGGCAGAGGACTTTAATTAGTTAACTGGAAGGAACACAACTTGTTTAGATTCTTTGCTGCTTCTAAAAAAACCCAATTCTGTTACTATCAATTTCATGACTGCTGCTGAATCGGCTTCACAAAACCTGCATTTCCACTGAAATACTAGGAGACATAATTTCTCTTCAGAGAACTGGGCCATATTTCCACCTAAGTTCATTACACAATGTCTAAAAAGCTTGTGATGATTTTCAGTGATCATATGTGCACCTACTGAACAAGAGCAAGATACACTAACCCACCAAACGGGTCTATCATTCCATAATACAACATGAGAGTTATTTCCACATGCCTACTCCATGGAAAACAGCACAGCTTGTTTTGGGAAACAATCTCACCTCATTGTCCTCATGTATTTCAATACTGCCTTGTGTCGGGAACCTTTGTTTTCTCAAAGAGGTTCTATACAATTCACCTGGAAAGAAAAGAGATAATTGATCATATAAATATTTGGCTGCCTCATCTTTCACAGACCTCTATGAAGGCACATTTCTAGTTTCAAGACAGAAACATCTGTTCACAGGAAATCCTGTGGGCAAACAGGACAACAAAGATTTCTTGCAGCCCTACATATTAGAGGCTCTTCTATTCTTAACAGCAACATTTAGAACAGGATTCAGGTCCTTAAACATAGGTGTGTAGTACCCATACAGCTGCTGTGGGTCATCTGTGCCTTTCTGGAGCACCAGCAGAAGAGGTCACCTGAGGTTCTGCATCATCTCTGCTTGTCCCATACAGATATCTTAAATACTCTGGTATGTCTTAAGCGGCACTAAAGACCTATATATAGGCAAGTGATTTAAGCCTTTAAAGTTCTCCAAAGACCTTCAGGATCCAGGTCTTCCACAAACCTCTGTGACTACCTGGGAAATTCCCAGAAGTAACTGCAGTGCTCCATTACCAGGATGCAAAATAGGAGTAACAGACCATAGAGCAAAAGACAATTTCTCCTCAGAAAGCCTTGTAACCTGAAAAATAGGAGGTGACATTGCAGAGAAACAGAGTGCATTGCTAATATCTTTTCACAACAGGACTGTGCATGCAATACCCTCTGTCATAAATACAACAATGAAAGTCTTTGCATTGACTTTGGAGCATGACAAAACAGACCCAAAGATCCACTTGTGACTACTTCTTAGGCAGACTGGCTGGACAGCAATCTGCTGTGAGTGGTGGAACATTCACGACACCATCTTGAGGACCACGAGACTGTCCACTGTCTGACCTTGGGAAGCAAAACTTAGGAAGCATTTCTTTATACAGAGAGTGGTCAAACACTGAAACAGGCTTCCTAGAGAGGTGGTTGATGTCTCACGCCTGACAATGTTTAAGAGGCGTTAGGACAATGCCCTTAATAATATGCTTTAAGTTTTGGTCAGCCCTGAAATGGTCAGGCAGTTGGACTACATGATTGTTGTAGGTTCCTTCCAACTGAAAATATTCTATTCTATACAACTTTTACAGCTGGCTATCAGAAGGCTTGACCTCTGAACAAATCTTCTCCTTGAGGACAAAGAGGATGAGCAGATAACACTATCCACTTTTTTTTTTTTTTTTCTCTCTCTCACTGTTTCTTCAGTCATTGAGGAGAACTGCTACAGGATCTCTCTGGTCTCTTCATAATGCAGTCTTTTTTCTACAGCTGCATGTGTTAGTTACCTAGGAAACAGCTGTAGGATGAAATCTGATTAGCATTGTTGTCAGCGTCATTGTCACATTTATACATGGGACCAATCTCTTCCTTACAAATTAAAGGAATGTTCCATAATCCTGTCTCTTACAGCACTTATATCAAAGGAGATAAGCAAAGCTTTGCAAAAACCACACTGAAGCCCACTTACTCACACTTTAGCTTACGGGGTTCTGCAATGTGGTTGGGATTTAAGATTTTGACAAAGAAAACTCAGTCAGATTTAAACCTTCCTGATTGCTCCAAAGGAAGAGAGCCTTAAGGTAAGGTCAAATTTTTCCTGCCCATTGAAGATGACTGGTTGTGTGATTGTAACTTGCAGTCATTGCTTGAATCTACGTTTATTCTTTTGTCAGGGAAAACGATTATTGGTCCTCTTGCAGGACCAAGCTTTGGCATAAAGCAAATCCTCTGAACAGGTATTGAAAACACCAACTGCCTCCTAATTAATGTCAAAATTTAGAGCTGGAATTGCTACGGGAAGAATCCCACTCTGCACTGAGCCTCCTGCCACTGCAATGACCATTTTTCTTTGCATGGCAGACACAGTACAGACATTTAGTGAACCAGCTTGGAAAACCTCAATCTAGACACAGCTGCTGAGCCATTCTACACAGGTCTGGCTCATCTTGCTGAGCAGTGTGAATTCTTCATGTTAATGAGCAAACTTGGCCTAACACCATTGCATTGGTTTCCTGCAGGCTACAAGTCAGAACGCAAATTCCTCGTATCTTTTTTCCCAGATGCTGCCTCAGCCCAGGCAGCATGGCAGGATATAAAAGACGTCCCTCTAAAAAGGTAAGTAATGCCTCTGCAGACAGAAGCATCTTTCTGATAGCTAGTCTGAGACTGTGAAATTAACTCACCTATCATAAAACTCTGTATCTCCCACTCACCCTGCAAAACACTGCCTGTCAGAGAGCAGAGTTGAATGTACAGTAGCATTATAATAATTAAAAAATAAAATATTAAAGTAAAATAAACAAAACCCAACAAAAAGAACAAACCCCAAAATTCTGCTAAATCACAAAACTATCTTGCACATAAAACTCCACTGAGGACAGAGAAAAAAGTGTATGGTCTACGACAGATTTAAACTACAACACTTTACCACACCCGTAAAGGCAGCCAGATAGAAAGGAAGAAAAAGGTGTAAATTCACTTTGGGACAGACTAGTGAAACAGACAAAGAACAAACTGCTGGCTAGAATGTAAGGTTTGGATCAAATTTTTGCTTCAGTGTGCACTTCTATGGCATGTAAGCATGGTGGGTTGACCTTGGCTGGATGCCAAGTGCTCACTCAGCTGCTGTATCACTCCCCTTCTCAACAGGACAGGGGAGAGAGAACAAAGAAAGGCTTGTGGGTCAAGATAAGGACAGGGAGATCACTCTCAGCAATTACCACCATGGGCAAAACAGACTCAACTTGGGGAAATTAATTCAATTTATTACCAATCAAATCAGAGTAGGATAACGAGAAATAAAAACAAATCTTAAAACACCTTCCCCTCACCCCTCCCTTCTTTTTGGGTCCAGTTTTACTCTTGAATTCTCTACCTCCTCCCCCCAGGGAATGGGGTTTGCGGTCAGTTCATCACACATTGTCTCTGCTGCTCCTTCCTCTTCAGGGGGAGGACTCCTCACACTCCTCCCCTGCACCAGCTTCTGAGAACATGAGGTACAGTTCAAACCTGCACTAATAATCAAGCCAGGTCCTCTTTTTTTTTTCCCCCCAGACCATTTCAAATATCCCTAATATTTTGCCATGTTAATTAGGGAGGAATTTGAAATAAAACCAAGAGAATTTGCTTTAGGAACAAAGCATAAGGTGGTGATAGTCCCCAGAGAAATCTGTTATTTCCATTATCACACTCCTGTGAGAAATGATGCCTTTTCTTGCCATCTGCTGTGCTATTACGAGCCGTTTATAATGACAGATCTATCATGAGGAATACGTTCACATGTAGGCTGTAACATATGCTTTCTATTAACAAATGATAAAGAATATTGTAATACACTGCAGATGCAGCTTCACAAACTGCACTGTTTAGAGGAAAATAGTGGCACGCAACATAGAGCCCAATCCTGATCTGGAAGCCACAACATGAGATAGTGCCTGTGTTAACTTTCACACTGTTTCTTTCATGAATGAGTCTAACACACACATGCTACCAGATCTTGTACATGACTACTATGGAGCACTGGAGTAGAAGCAATACATGGGGCTTAGCCAAGGATATAGACTCCCAGTGCTCCTCAGCTCCAGTTCTCAGACCAGGCCAGATGAGTTGGGCAAAGCATGATTTCCAAAGGGGAAGGGCTTGGCACAAGAGTGACAGTTCATCTTATGAACACAGCTGCAGGAACAGTGAACAGACATTTCACTCTGAACTCAGTGAGGGCAATCAAAAACTGTTCCCAGAGAGAACTGTGATGAAAGAAAACACCCTTATTAATGCCACTCATTTCTAGAAGCCAGTTTGCTCTCTTTAGCAAGCAATGCAAAAGCACAGAAAGACCAGCACAGTGACACATTAATACACTCCTCGAAGTGGGGCACCAACAGCAAAGGAACCCTAGCAATGCCAGGCATGGCACTACTTCATTCCTACAGCACTAAAACTTTAACAGTAACACCTCTTGCACCTCTTTAAGGTACACTGGTCCTTAAGCAGAGATGGGAGAAGGAGGTCCAGAGCACAAAGGACTGAAAGCTTCTACACTTCAAATTGAGCCACACTGTACTGTCCTGTATGAGCTATCGTGTATACCAGCAGCTTCACCCTCCAATGCTCCACCTCTCCCACTGTAGCCAATGCTACAATGCACTATCTAATGCATTAAATAATGTTACAGGTACTTTCTTGGTACATTTGCATAATCCCCTTTAAAAATAAAGACGTTTAGAACAAAACCAAAAAAAATCCTGGTCCCTCCACACCCATGTCCCTTCTCAATGTAATGCCAGACCTGTGCCGGTTAACATTTCTATTCTATTATCATCTCTAGCTGTTGAACAGCCTTAGTGCAAAGAAAAATGAGAACTTCAACTCACGTTGTTTTTCCTGTAGAAAGCCAGATGAGCAAAATACAGACTCTTCACCTGCAAAAGGAAAAAACCACAATGTGAAATAGAATTGCTTGACATGAACATCAAGCTCTTTGCTTTTTCTACTACATTGCAGTAAATATGTTTTGCAATTGACCACTATGCTGATTTCTGAAACTCCCATTGGCTTCAGTGGGAAGAGCTCAGCATATGACATACTTGAAAACTGCTTTAATCTATTTATCAAAATGGTTTGTCTAGAAGTCAAATTTTATTCTTAATTTCAAGAAAGGCATCATAAATAATGAAACTGTAGCTAGCAATCTATTTGATTACCTGTAGCAATAGCCACTGAATCTCTAAATAACTAAGAATTAGCATAATATCTAGCAACACAAAAGAGATTCTTACTCCAAATATTTAATTATCAAGTGTTTTCAAGAATGTCTCTGTCCTTCCATTCCCTCCCATAGTCCATCTGTCCAAGGGAAGCTGCAAGTACAAAAGGATTTTCTCAGATCTAAATACAAAAATCTAAAACACAGAGACACAAGGAATAGAAGGGCCTTTCATGTAGTTTATGCATACAGATAGAGGCCTCTTACAGCACTCAGGCCATTTCCACCAGGGAAGGTAAACATCTTCACCAGCATTCCACCACTACAGAAAAAAAGCCCAATGGTACCAGCCCACAGCTACCATCAGAGCTGGGATAGGAACACAAGTCTCAATCCCTTCTCTAGATTCCTTCTTCAGAGGCCTAGGCAAAATTGACTCTTTTTCCTTGAGCCGATCTACCATTTGAGTATATTCAAACAAGCAATGGAGACGGCACGTTTCTGCTGAGACACAGTCTGAATAAACAACAGAGACAATGCTATGTTCTATGTATTTGGAAACAAGAGACAGATTGGCCAAATGACAGGGAAACTGGTGGCACCCCATGATATATAAATAAAACGGTGCCTGTGTTGCAATCACCTGCCCACTGATATTCTCGTGTTCAGTGAAAGCTTCTGCCCAGCGCCTTAAGACTACAGAACTTGTATGCACTGCTCCTCATCTCATGAATTAAAAATGCCGTTATACTAAACCCCACTAGGGTTAATATATAATGAATAATAATAATTTTTAACTCCTCTGATAGATGCAGCAATACAGAGTAAGAGCTCTGCCACAATTCTCTTTCTCTTCAGATGCCCCAGCTATCACAATTAACAACTTGGCTTTTAAAGGGCATAAAAGAAAAAATGACAGGCTCTTCAATACACAGCATAGAAATCTGCTCTTCTCCAAGCTTTGTGCTGAAACTGCAAGCAAAGAGACCACCTCAGTACCTGACTTTTGAGGCATGAAAATGATTTGAATTAACCACTTTCCAAACTTCACATACAATCTTTTTCATTTTCAGTTCCGCACCAGAGCAATTCACAGACTGTCGCGTTCTGCCAAAGAGCTGGGGTCAGAACTGTTACCTGCTTTCAGCTTATTAGGGAAGAAGTATTATCTGCAATAGCTCACAGGGAGAGTAATTGCTGAGGCAAAGCAGTCATCAGTCATTACCTTGGGAAGAACCTGTGAGGATCTCAGGAATGGGAGACCTAAAAGCAAAAACCAGGCCTCCATGTCAAGAGCACAGACCAGCCTCCTGAAGTGCTTCTATACAGTTCTATGAATTACAACATGACTGGAAAATGGTGAGTTTCATGAAGAAAACTCCTTCCCATGACAGTTTTAAATGGATGGGCAGACACAAATTCTCCATCTCAAAAGAACAGCTCTTGATGGAAAGTGAAGCCACTTTCCCTACAGAACTGAAATTCATTCTTATTTGGTAGGTTTCAAAGCCAGATAACTACTTTTTTAAAGCTTTACTAGCAAACTTCAACTTTGAATATAAATGTTAACATCTAGACTTAGATCTTTTGGTATGCATTATTGTGCCTATTCCACATTTTTCACTGTTTAAAAGAGGTCAGTTGAAAAAGTTGAGGTCAGGGGAAAAAAATTAACAAAAATATGAAAGCAAAACAAAAACACCAAAAAGGAAACACTTGTTTTCAGATGCTAAGCAGTATATAAAAGTCAATAAATTCTAGATCTGCACCATGTTTTCATCCATGTTTTCTAGTTCTTTTTCTGTAAAAAGCTCCTATCACGTTCATGGCCACTGCCTTGTGCAGGATATGGTGAATGACAATCACTTTGTAGGCACAGCACATATTGCTAAGAGCAAGTGCAGCACAGAAATGTGACACAGGGGATAAAGATATTTCTCAAGGTTTTTTTAAATTGCAGTAGTTTTGGCAGGGATAGAGCTAAATTTCTTCAAAGTAGCTTGTATGGTGCTATGTTTTGGATTTGTGATGAAAACAGCATTGATAACGTATTTCAGCCACAGGTTCCTACACAGGTTCTGTTCTCATTTCCTCCCTCTTCTCATGAGTGAAATGTTCTCCAGCTTCAGGATTCATGCCACAGCACAGACTACAATGCAAGTCTAAAGGCCCCCTAAATCACATTATATTTCTTTTCATATATTCATCCTTCAAGAGTTTCAAGGAATATGAGCCTAGACTGACATGCAGACCTGCCATATTTTATATTACCCTTCTGAAAAAAATTACTCTGATACGATGAGTAAAAATTGGGGAAAAAAATTTGATGGGAAAATGTCACGCCAGGTTAACCACTTGAGAGCATTCTACTTCATCTGTGTAACTATGGTCCTTGAAAACTAGACTACTACAGAGCCAGGGCATTAGTCCTACATTTAGAGACAGATTTGTGAAGACAGATTAGTTTATGAGAAGACTCACCAAATTCAAAGAACTTCATCAAGAGAAATCATGCTAGTGAAATTAAGGCAGTAAGAACTGTACACTCTAAAGGAGCGTTAACTACGCTCGTCAGAGGAGTCCAGATATTTTCATCACACAGTAATTTCCACAAAATCTGCAAAAAATTGCCACTTCTCTGGCCTGGAAGTAAAAGAGGATCTGCAGTTACTCCACAGTTGCATGCTACCAGCTATTGCAATGCTACAAGAAAAAAATCAGCAAGCAGTTTTTGGGCAGTTTTGAAACCATAACAGAATCTACCTTACTTTCCCACAAAGGATTGGTAGCACCAGTAGAAATAAACTTGTCTAGTCATCAGAGAAAGTAGCTGCAGGTAAAACCAAGATTCACAGTTACCTTTAGTGTCATGCTCTGGTACACAGTCATTATGCACACAAGTATCTTTGCAGATCTGTGCTCCTGAGATGTCAGAGGGCATTTTGTACAACTCTTGTCTCTTGTTTTGCTCTCCCCTGGGATTACACTGCTAATGGGATCAGCATCAGAGGACAGCACAGCAAAACAGAGTTGTACTCCTCAGCACCAGTGAGATATTAAGGGGATCTTTCTTTCCTGCATATTCAGTCTTGCAACATCAGCTACTGGAGGGGCCAACAGGCTTTATGGTATGCATGACTTTTTCTGTTCTAATCACTTAAATTCATTTAACAACATAACTATACCACTGGAACAAACAATGTTCATGCTCCACTTCAGAACGTGGCTTTTGCCCCAAGAAGGACACTGTGAAATTTAACTCGTGAATAGAAAAATCTGTTTTCTTTATTTTTTTTTTTTAATGCCATGGCAAATATAACACTGGTGTGAGCACAATTATGTCAAACTTGGGAAAGTAGGAGGAGAGGAAAGGAGGTAATATACCTACAGATGGCATGACCCTCTGGATGGGAATGGCAGCCAGGGAAACCCTAGGCCCAGTGAAACTGATGCAAGAACACACGCTGATTTCAGCATGTGGATGAGATCTTAATACAGGTTGAAAACGAAAAAGGAAATCTGTGGAGAGACTGCAAGGAAAACAATACTCTCTGCAGCAGGACTCAGCTCTCAGCTAAAAAATCTTAGTGTCTAGTTCAAGCTCCTCCATTTTGCATGCATTTGCTGAGCTGTACTCTAGAATATAACAGCATCACAAAATTAAGTGACTGCAGCTGCAGAACACTGGTAGGCTGCCCTAGTATAAACTGCTACCATGGATGATTTTCAGAAATCCAATTCACTGCTTTGCTCTAAAATGTGCTGCTAGAAGTAAATCTGTTCTTTCTATGAGCCATCTGATGTGTTTTGGAACACTGTTGACTATTCTAGTTTTCATCCTTCCCTTCTACTGTTCACTAAGGCAAATTTTCTGTTTGCCATTCTTCACATTATTAGGCAGTGGCAGATGCTATTGCAATAAATTTAATAGCAGCATAAACACTACAGTCAGCTATGTACAAACACCTTTTAATTAATTAAGTGACTCTAGGAGTACGTGACAAGGAGGGGGAGATCACATGTTACTAGGGGGAAGGAAGAGAGCAGTTTGTTTACACAGAATGTTCACTGTGGACAAAATTAGGCAAGGCAGCCTTCAGAGCAGAGAGAGAGAGAGAGAGAGAAGCACTACTACAATGTAAAAAACACTATACTGAAAGCAGAGTCATAACGGTGCAGAGATTTTTCTATTATATTGAGTGTTTTGACCACTGCATAAATGTTGGAGAACCTTTGAGATGCACAGCAGATGCAGCAAAAGGAGACTGAATCAGTGAGCCAAAGAAAAATGACACCAGATAAAGAGCTCACTAAAAACATCTTAGTGTGCACCCAGTCTTGCACAGAAACACTAGTTTCGTGTAGGAGTTTAATGGATCCAACTCAACACAGCTAATAATTTCAGATACTATGGGGTAGTACCCATAACACAACTGGCAAGTATCTTAACAAAAAGTCTAAACTATTCATTGCAAAAAACTAACCATTCCCATTTAAGTGGAAAATGCTAATTGACAGCCAAGTTGGCATATCTACAACATTTTATTCTCTTGATCTAGTCATCACATCTAACTTTTTTTTTTAAACATTAAAAATACAAAATTCAACAAAACAATTAAGAACTACATATAATTAGGCTGAAAAGAAATTAGTTGATTCCATCTCTACAGATTTTATACACAGAAAAGAATAAAGTGAGAAATACATACATTTCACATTATTATACAAGGAATTACACAAATATACAAGTTATATAAGGAAAGAAAATGAGAGAAGATTACACTCCAATCCTACTTGAAAAAACTGACCTTGAAAGTCAAACTAACAGCTGACTTCCTGCCATACTTCACAGTAGCTAGCACCTTTGCAGTTTCCCTTTGTTAACCTATGCACAGGGAGCTGCAGACCCTGCTTTACTCCTAACCAAGCACCACATGCACAGATTTAAACATGGTACGAGCTTTATTATTGACTTAAACCAAGATGAATTTTATTTTATGAGAAACAATAGATGGTTTCCAGACTACAAAGTCTTTCTCCTTCTGCAAAAACATCAATCTGGAGAGTGATGTAGCTAAATTTCCCTCTTACACTTAGGATTTGTACCTACTTAGCAACAATCCAGTTGAAAGTCTGCTGAAGACAAACCTCCTGAAGTTGATGAATTACTTCTCTCTCCTGTTAATGTTTCTCCATAATACATTACTGATTAGACTCTTAATTTGATGGAAAAATAAAGCAATACTGTTCAACAGCCAAATAAGTAACTGCTTATGCCTTATTAAGTAATAAGAGTAATTACTTTCTTATTCACTTCCCTATCTCACCCTTCCACTACAGGGCAAGATTAGGGTAAATTTTTCTATCAGCTGCCAGTGTATCCTAACCTTCTGTCTGGTGTTGTCTTACCCTGTGCTGTGTCACATTAGTTTAACCAGAGATTCAAGAACAAAGGCATTTCCCTGAGTGCTTAATGCTCTTGAATGCCCAATATGATTTACGGGAGTTCAGTGCACTTTGAAAAGCTAGCCCTTGTGAACAGTCCACTCAAAACCAAACCAAACTTCCTCAAAACAGAAGAATCACTGTCATTGAGTTAAGTCTTCAGAGCAGCCTTGTGCACACAAAACAACAGAAAAGATGAACTCCAAGTAGTGAAACAAAAGCTATGCTGAATCCTAGGGCATTAGAATTGCCATGGCAGCACCAAACAGTAGGGTGCCCAATGTGCTGCTGTGGAAGTAGCCAGTGATTGACCATCTCTTCTATGCATTAAGACTCTGCTAAAAGTTACTAGGAAAGATTGTGCTCTATCATTTTACTTCTGTAAATCCAGTTTTGTCAGCAGGGCAACTCTTCACAGTAGTCTTTGCAAAAGATGAAAAGGTACTTGCATCAAAGAGCGCTGTAACTGAGAGATGACTGCTACGCATTTTCTGGAAGCATACGTATGCTGTAGTAATTCTTGTTCCAAAGTAGTGTGAGATACAATAGTATAATCGGATGACACTCTAAATCATATGGTTTAGTTTTAGGTAGTCCTGCGAGGAGTAGGAAGGTGGACTTGATGATCCTTATGGGCCCCTTCCAATCTGAGATAGTCTATGATTCTATGAATTATCTTACTCCACAGATGTATGTTAAACTTAATCTTAACCAAAACCATTATTTTAGTCTTCTAGTTCCATTCAGTGTCTTGTGGACATTATGACAGGAGAATAGAGACAGCAGTTGAGGGAGTCAACAGGAAACTGCTCCATCATCTCTTAGAAATGTACTGCTTCACGTATGAAACGGGCTTTTTTTCCCCCTTATGTTTGATGGAAAAAGATGAGATCCAAAAGATATGATATCAGAGAGTAAAAAAAAAAATCATCATTTGGTGATGTATTTACTGTCCATAAGATCTCAGGAATATTTTTTTAAAGGAAAGTTACAAAGAATAGCTGGAGTGGTGGGGAGTCATAGTGCACGCTGTGAATTCAACAGAATTTTATGGTCTACCATTCATAAGTGACAGTCTTTGGAGAACAATTCGTTGTAAGTTTTAAGGTGAGAAGCACTGAATGTCACAGCTCAACCCTAGGTGGTGCAGAAAGGGCAGGAGTTGCAGGTTTACATACACAGACCTAACACAATTTGCCCAACAGTAGCACCTCCCGGCTTCAAACCACTACCTTGTAATGGGCTGGATGTGAGGACTAAAAGTTTAATCTAAATCAACAATTCAAATGAGTCCCACAAAGAGAGGGATATTACTGTCAGTGCTATTTTCCAAATAGACAAAAAATGCATTAAAGGATGAAAAGATCTGAGTAACCTCGTCTTGTGCAATGGGACCAAGAAAGGCCTTTGACTCACCTGATATGAAAATTTCCAGTTGTGAAAGCTGATCATGTCCATCTATTTTGCTGGTTACCAGTAAAGCAATCCATCAGTCTGTATGTGTGGCATATGAAGCACAGGAAAAGTGAATTTCACAGGCATTTTACAGTCAGTTATGCTTTAAACAACTAAAAATAAAATTGCATTTTGTGAATTGCCTACCTGAGAATTCATCCTCATTTGAAGCATTCTAATTCAAGTAGCTGGATTTGCAGAGTAAAATAGTAGCGTATTGCTGACAAAATTAACTAATGGTTCTTAAAATTTAATGAGGTTGTATTAAATTAATAGTCAGCCTTTGTGGCAAGCTGTATTAGAGAAATTACATTGTTATTTGCTTGTTTGTTTACTTTATATTCTACAAAAATACCAGTAATGCCAGTCTCTTTTCATACTGCAGAAATAAGGTTGCAAGCCCAGGGTATGCAACAGATTTTACAATGTCTTCTTGGCTTCAGGCATGAGAAGCGTATTGACAATTGCAGTCTTATCAATTTAAGGATGCTGGGATTCAGGAACTAAAGATGACTGCCTTAAGTCTGTCATACAAATTAAGTTTCGAAATAAATAGTCAAGGTTCATTGGGGTTTTGCCTGTTTCACTTTTTTGTGTGTGTGCATTTGTGGGGTTTTTAATGTTTACATTTTGGAAAATGCAAATGTATTAAAACTATCCACAGAAATACCACTTTTTTCCCCCCAGGAAGACTTCAAAAGAGACAAACTCATTGCAGAACAGCCAACAGAAAAGTGTATGTGGAACCCTTCTAAAAGAAGCCCAAATTCAAGCCCCTGCTACAAGTCTGTAAGAATTGGAATTTAAACCGTTTTACAGAAAATTGTATTGTGTTTACGTAGCAAGGGCTTAGTAGCGGGGGGCTACAGGGGTTGCTTCTGTGAGAAGACAAAAGGAGCTGCCCCCATATCCAGTAGAACCAGCTCTAGCCAGCTCCGAGACAGATCCACTGCTGCCCAAAGCTGAGTACATCAGTGATGCTGGTAGCATCTCTGGGATAACATATTTAACCAGGAGGAAAAAGCACTGTGCAACAGCTGTGAGAAGGGAGAAAATGAGAAACAACTCTGCAGACACCAAAGTTAGTGAAGAAGGAGGAGGAGGTACTCCACGCACTGGAGCAGATATTCCCTTGCAGTCCATGGTGTAGACCATGGTGACACAGGTTGCCCCTCTGCAGAGCATGGAAGACCTTGGCAGAGCAGATATCCACCTGCAGCCCATGGAGGACCCCACTCCAGAGCACGTGGATGTGCCTTGAAGGAAGCTGCAACCTGTGGAGAGCCCACAAAAGAGGAGGCTTCTGGTAGGAACTGTGGCTCGTGGAGAGGAGCCCATGCTGGAGCAGGTTTTCTGGCAGGATCTGTGGCCCACGGGGGACCCACACTGGAGCAGTCTTTTCTTGAACAACTGTAGCCCATGAAAGGGACCCACGCTGGAGCAGTTCTTGAAAAACTGCAGCTTGTGGGAACAACCCACACTGGAAAAGTTTATGAAGGACTGTATCCCATGGGAGGGACCCAGGCTACAGCAGGGGAAAAGAACATGAGGAAGAAGAAGTGGCAGAGAAAATGTGTTAAGAACTGACTGCAATCCCTGTTCCCCATCCCCTTGCATTGCTTGGTCAAGCCTGGGAAGAAGGGAAGAGTGGGGGAAGACATTTTTAACTTTTGTTTATGTCTTACTAGCCTACTCTGTTACAATTAATTGGTAATAATTTAAATTAATTTCCTCTCACAATGGACCAACTGACCCTGTAGAGCTTCCTTTCATACGGTGTACTACTCCAGTCTTGGAAACTCTTGTTTGAGTACTCTGGGTAGTAGCCTGGTTAATTTCTTTCTTCACTGAGCCAGACAACCACTTCAGACACTCATCAACAAAACACTGTGTGACTACAATCTTCTAACTCCCCATGGTCTTTTCTCACTTCATTCTTGCTAGTGTAAAAAATAGTATTTTGTGAGGTACACCAAGCATTGAATCTACAGTTAGAAACCGAGGGTCTAATTATGAATAGAGTAGCCACTATTCAGTCATATTCCATTTCCCCTTTACTGCAATTAATTACAAATTACGTCTGTTAAGACCACAAGTGTTCTATCAGTAAGGAGCCAAATTTTATGTTTTGCCTTATGTGCAGTAATATACACCACAGCCACTTTACTGGGACTCCATGCAGTAACCAAGGACAGAATTTGGCTCTTTAATAGAGTAACTAGGGTTCTATGGAATAGAAATCTGCAGAACGATACTGTTGTAAGCCCAAGCCTTAAATACCCCAGTTCTCAATCACAACTTAAACATCTTTTCCCTGCTTCAAAAATAGCCACACCTATCAAAGCAGATTTACCTCCATTAACAAGATGATAGTTTAGACCCCGTAGACCCTGAAGCTCCTTGCTGGGACATCCAGCTAAGAGTTAGTCAGTGTCAAAAGCATTCATTATTTGGGGCTGAACAGGGAGTGTGGGGCAGGAAGCGGGGTAGAGTGTAAGAGCTGGCAATGAGAATGCTTCTCTACTTGTTTCTTAGAGGTCACAAAATTACCTCAGATTGTTATAACTGTTGCCACTCATGCAGCTAAAATTTTAACTGATGTTCTAGATGCTCAGTTGTCTGTATCACTTGGCCAGGCCCCAAACCTGGCTAAACCCCTTAAGGAAATATTACAGTCATTTTCGTCAGAGCCTGCAGCAAATCTGCATAAGCAAGCAGACATTTCCACACATCTCCAATAAATTCTTTATGAACCAGAATAGCAATAAAACTTGACTGCTTTCCAAATGAGCTCTTAATCATCTTCTGTTACTTAAAACATTGAAGGTCAACATACGTCCTGTCATACAACATGGTCTTTTGAGAAGCAAAGCTAGACAGATTTATTTTTGCTTTCTGTGCCAAGGTCAAGGTTCCCTTATTTATCTTAAGTCATTTCATAGCCTTACTGCAATACAACTTTGAGAAGGTTCAGATCAAGAAGTCACCTATTGCCATTTTAATGATACAAACTTTATCCCCAAGTGCATTTGCCCTCAGATATTAAATACACGTTCTGGTGAAAGCCAGAAATTGTGCTCCTGAGAATGAGTTGTGCAAGAATAGACAGTCAAAAGAATCAGTAATTGCACAAAGTGATTTTCAGATGTTATTTAATTCTGTTGCATCTTACAAAAATGTGTATTTTTTTTCCTTAGAAGAAATAAAGGCCAAACAGTAACATGCCAATTACCTATTATCCCACAACTATATCACAAATTCACATTAATGCAAATATCCTGCTACTGAGATTTTAATATGTAATCTAGACTAGACCATTTCAGCCTTTGTACTCACACATCCATCTGTCTTTCTGAAGACAGTCTTCACATCTCTCTAATTTTCTAAGGGATGCTTTTGTAAGAAAAAGCTATCCACAGACCAGAAAGATGCACAAGCACTTTCCATTCACTGCTAGACCGACTTTCCTTCAGGAACTCTCCACTATTGCTACTGACAAGACTTCTCTTTCTACCCATGCCAAGGTCAGGGAGCAAACCTGCTACACATACAATGCATTCCTATCATATTACTGAGTAATTAAAACCGGGTACGACAGGGCAAACAGACAAAGGACATCCATAAAGATTGCGTTAAGATCTCAGCTTGGCATTTGCTAAATTCTGAAATCTTAGCTTTCCAAACTTAGTTCTGGGATATTTGGCAACTGTAATGAAATATAGTCTGTCCTGACCTTCTGCTGTGTTGGGCTCATGTCACTTCAGCGAAGGGCTGAAAGTAGGATCTGCTATGTCAACTGAATAGATATGCTGTTTACACATCAAAACTGCTACACAGCAGCCAAAAGACAACACAGGCCCAAAACACACTTGCATCATAAAAGCCACAAATGTGCTTGGAAATCCACTGCTTTTAGTGTTTCTAAGGTTGATTTTGTTCTATAAAAAGCACAGAGCTAAACAACAGTCAATGAAAAATTAAGGCTCTAGACAAGAGGAAGAGTTCTGCGTCTCTCAAAAGGCAAGTCAGCCTCTTTTGTTCAAAAGGGAACGAGTTGTGCTAAAAAATGCCACTGACAGAAAAAACAAATGTAAGAAATAATAGAAAGGAATGGAGAGTAGCAGCACAAGCAACAGAACACCACAGTCCCTAGTGAACTGAGAGTTTGGATAACTTCAGCACAGTCTCCAGACAAGTTTTTTTTCTGCAAAGCAATTTTAAAATTTTGTACGTTCACACTGTTCTTGCTTGTTTTTCTTGTGGAAGAGACACTATCAGCAGTTAGAGGGTAGCAGAGAACTCAGCAAATCAAAAATCCCTACCAATTAACTGCAACATGTAGTGATAATGACTGCACTGAGAGATAGCAGTACCTCAACGTTTAAGTCATTCAAAGGCTTGCCCAAAACACGTTTTTTTTTGTTTCTCCAAATAAAATTTGGAGAAAACGATCAGTTAATAGGAAATGCTAAAAAAGACCACTCCATATCAACATAGCTGCCCCTCCCATCCTGTCATGATCAGCCACTCCTGGATTGGAGTATTTTGCTATACGAAGAAATAGCAGCAAGCATGCAGCCTGCAGTGAAAGGAACATTACTGTGGTCATGAAAAGGATGCATACCTTTGTTGGTCAATTCAACTGCTTGTGGAGTCATTATGCAAGCACCCTAGCCATTGTGAAATTTTCCCACAATTGTACTAAGGTCAACTATAGGTGGTATTCTATTCTTTTCCTTGCTGTGCAATACTTGTGGTACATACAGATGGTGTACAGAAGAACTTTCTCCTTTCCAGACACCTTCTATGACATCTCTCAGTGAAAGAAAGCAGTACAAGAAAAGTAAAGTCTAGCAACCTTTGCCTAGAAGAAACCTCCCGGACATTTCTGGTAAGGTGGCCAGGAATCAGTTGTCCAGTAATGGTTGGTGGCTCACTGAGAACAGGGAGAAAAATAGAGAGCCACAGACAAAAGCAGAAATTCAACACAAGAAAAAACACAAAGCTTGCATGGTTTATTAGATCTGATGCGAAAAAGAGGCCTGAAGTTGCAATGTAGGTTGCACAAATTTACACACAGCAGCTCTGTCTGTGGCAGTGATTCAGAAAGTGCCAGCTGCTTCTGCTCACCAGTTAGAAAGGTGAGGATGAGTAAAATTCCTGAGCATGGAAGTTACCAGCTCAGAAAGGGCAATCTGATCTACTAAAGTTGCAGAACGACGCAATCTTTCTCTCAGTGCAGTTCAATGTAATTAAAGCTGGTTCATGTTCATGGATGTGTGATGCTGGTCAGCTGGCAAAGCCCACATATGTTGGCATCAAACTGCATTGCCCATTCCTTGACAGCTGCGTGTTTCTTCTACTCTTCAGAAAAATAAGATGGATTGTGGGGGTGAGGAAAGAAATGACAAAATGAAGGGCAAAGAACAAAGTCTGCTGTCTGTATATGGAGCCTGAATCACAGCAGGACTGCTAATTTCCAAGTCCAATGGCAAGCACTTATCTCGCTGTGGAGCTCTGTGATTCTTCATCCATTTCAGATGTTTCTGGATTCCCTCATACTTTAATTTGCATGTGTGAGAGAAAAGAAAACAATAAATGATATGTTAAACTCTTGTAACACTTTCCAGCTCTCAAGACCACATTTTAAAAAGGCCAAATAGAACAAGAGATGGGCAACTGAGGGAGAAAGAACAATCCTACTATTCATGTGACCTTGTTTTAAGTCTAACACAGGTTTGGTCTCAAACAAACATGTCTTGACCTCACAGGTAATATCTGCTCCAGCTATTGCACTTTTTTCCCCCAGGATTTCACCCTTTGAAATGCTGACACAGGTTTAAGGTTCCACGTCAATTATGAGCTTGGACTGAAGAACATTTTTTTTCTGTAACAAGTATTTGCCTGATTTGCCAGTTAAAACGTATAGTAACCTCATTTCCCACGCTGAAGAAACTCAAGTAATGAAATATAAAGCACATATGGAATTCAAGGTACACAAATAGTCTTTGCAGACTTCTTCACCTCACCTTCACTGCACTGAGTCAAGAGTACAAAAAAAAACCAAAACCCCAACAACTTCAACCTTACAAACATTAACGATATATACTTAAAGTAAGGATATGAACTCAAGATAGCTGGAGGAAATGCAAAGCTCTGAAATCTAACAGGCTGAATTTGTTCCTAGTGCTCACTACATGCAATTTTCTTTAATGTAGTGGACAGATACGTTGCACCAAGAGTGAATTTAAATGCACGACTATGATGTGTGAAAATGCTTTTGTTCCACAACAGGGAAGGCATCTGCCATCAACACAACTTATGCAGCTGTATGAGTTTTTAATTCAACTTGATTAGTGTTTATGTTATTTTCTGTAATGAAAACTTAGTAAATTTAAATGCTGCTGCCAGTTTTCCCCCAAAGACTTATTTCTGCCTCTGATGAGAAAGGTTGTACTGGTCAAGTGCTCTCAGTTGTACTTACCAAGAATCAATGACTGAATGAAATTATATACTTGCCATTTATAAAGTTCCTGAGGACCTTGTCTGTCTCATATTGGAACTGTAACATTACTTAAGTAGCATCCAGTGAGTCTTCAGCTCTGCCCAGAGCACACCGTATCTTCTCATACATCTTCATTTCTTGAAAGAGCCCATAATTATGTGCTCTATTAATCAGTTTATTAAACCATGAAAAAGAACCAATGCTCTGCTCTCTGCACAGGCACCTAGCAACACCACTGGCCCTAGAGATCGACTGAATTGTAGCAAAGCTCTTTGTAACCAAAGCCAATGAACTCATCATTCTCCAAGAGCCCTAAGTAAATCCAGCTTGGGCAGAGTGGGGAAAGAAAAACAAGTTTCCCTGAATCAGCAGACCGTACTCCTCACACCTTTCCAATGAATGAGTTAAGTACCCAGGGAAAGAAGCCATATAGGACATCTTTCTCTTTTCTCCACAATGTTTTTAAAAAGAGAATCTAGCTTTACCTGAACTTTTAATTTTTTACTATAAACAACTGGGCTAAGGATGATATATAGTCTCCTTCAAACATCCTCCTCCTTCCCTCTTTGCCTTTATCATTTGTATCTGATGGCTGCTAATCACCGACTTCTCTGAAATTGCTGAATGAGTAACACTATTCAGTTTTGTTAAGCTATAACAAAAGCATAGTACAATTATCTGCACTAACAACACTGCATAACAACCTATCAGCATGTGGCAGATAATTCCATGAAGATAAGATACACATGAGTGCATGTAAGGAAAAAAATTAAAAATACTAACGTTTAACAAAACAAAAACACACCAAAAAAACACAAACCAACAACAGCTAATCAATAGGACTAAATCTAAGAGTATAAGGTGGCAGAGAAAAGAAGAAAATGCATGTAATTGCCTCGCCTATGTAGAAATCCGATATATTTAGCAGGGGTGCATCACGGAAAATTTCTAACTAGCAGTGTGCATTACAGCCTGAACTCTCACTGCTTCAGTAATGCAAAAGAAAGTAAATCTACATTCTGGCATAACAAGATATAGCACACATAATATTGGCTCAGACTTGTGCTAGCGTAGTTCTTAATGACCTCAGCCCTTGCCTGACATCTCCATTCATGATCAGGCAATATCAACATAATGAACTGTAACTTAAAAGCCATAGCACACTTGCAGCATATGGGAAGCCTTATCAGAATGCAGATGCATCTAACACATAGGGCAATTCATCAAATGCTTTGAGTTAGCTGCACTGGCTCTAAAGCCTCTTCTAACAGCTGTGTGTGAACAGAAATGAAGTAAAAGAAGAGAACAGATAAGAATTATTTATTTTACAAAACACCACAAACAGAGAATTAGATTAAATGAAAATAGAAACCTTTTGTATGAAGGATGGACTATAACTCATAGGGCTGCCTCATTTGTTTCTGCAAAGATCCTCCATGCAAGCCTGGGTATCATGTTCTCTTCACTGCAGCTATTCAACTGCAAAATGCAAACACTAGTCCTTCTACCAGCCTTGTTTCTTAACAGCAAAAACCCTTAAGAATAGTCTCTTACAACTCTTTCCTTAGTGCTCAACATGAAAGAAAAAAACAAACAAAACCGTCCTCATGTAATGGGCACTAAAAATGAAGATAAGCATTCTAAATCTTTGCCAGCCCTGGAAGAAATAGAGAAATATCTGCAAGAATTCAAGAACAGCTGGTCCTTGGCAAGTCATTTGGAAGATTAACTCATATTTGATGCAATACAGTATTAATTTTTCTTACTACTCTGTAGCAAAGAAAATGGCATATTTACAACACATATCTCTTAAAATTGCCATTAAATCTCTGACTCCAAATTGAATGAAGTTACCAAGCAACGCAAGTGAGGCCTTGATATCATTAAGAGCAAACACAAAACAGAGAAGTTTTTCTTCTCTAATTACCTATTTAACAATTGTAAATACTCTGTGTGTATTGTGTCTACCTGTCACTTAAATACTATCAAAATAAACCATTCTCATGGTAGGTAATCAAGACGTTTGTGACTCGGATAAAGATTACTTTTATATACCCGCATACTAAAATAGATCTGTTCACAGCTATCTTCAGGATTGGCTATGTGCCATGTAGCAAATCCATAAAGAAAAGCCTCCTGAAAAGGCTCTCAAAATGGACAAATCCATCAAATCCTTTAAAAAGCTAGATTAAGTAAGTATCATTATACATGAGCCCCATATCACCAATGGATAAGGAAGTTAGGTCCTTCTCTCTTCCTAAAGTCAATGAGGTAATTTTAATTTTCAAATGACTAGACAATTAAGGAGCCAAAGTATCAACTGAAGCAAGACTGCTTAGGCTTTTGTCCTAGGTCCCAGATTCTTAATGGTGCACCAGTGCCCATTTCCCACTCATTTCAGTGGCAGTTACCTAAATGTTTACCCAAAAACTAGCCCCAAATACTTCTGAAAGTATTTGTACACATGAAAATTCCAGATAATGATTTGTTGACTTTAAGGAGCAAAATAACCCAGTGACAATGGCCAACAAGTCTCTTATATATGTTGATTACATGAAACACGCAAAACGTAAGTTGTCGTCTTGTAATCTGTCTCATAGCTTCCCACTGAAGTCAATAAATTTACATTACCTGGCCTGCCAGAGAAGTTTCCTCCTGAAAGACACCATTGCAACTCATTTCCCAGGCCTAAAATACTTCTTACACATCTATGTACATCTTTTAGCTATGGGATGTGGTAAATGATATTTTTGTTGAGTATTTACATATATCTGACAACTAATTGCTTCAGTTGTCAGATTTTCTTGTTAACTTTAAATTAGTATGTAAGGCAAGCTAAATATTACCTTGATTTTGTTCCAGTTTCCCAATTGTTTCTATCTGCTCAACAAGGTCATTTGAGTTCCACTGGCTCATGCCTATGAGAATGGCACTTTTTCCTTCCACCATCTCTTCTGTAGGAGGAAAACGGAGAACAGAATAAATTGCAGTAATGAACAAGAGAAAAAAGACAGGATGAGAACTAGTAACTGCGAGAGAAATAAACACTCATCATGGTCCCTAATGGGAATATATAACAGGTTAGCCTACGCAGAACTCTCCAGGAAAGCTTCTTGCTTACCGATATGCCCTACAGCGTACCTACATGCTTCACATATTGTGTGCAGAGCAACGACAGAAAAGACAGCCTGAATTTTTCATCTTACCTTGAGCAGTTACTTAGTCAGAATTCTTTGCCCCTCTTGGAAAAAAATCGTATTTTTTTTTTTTACTTCAGAAGATTCAAAAGGCAGAGCAGAGGGAAAAATGGACACATAGACCAGTTTAAGGCTTTTCAAGCATGTTTTTTTCCCTTTATCAAAGGCACCTGCGCTACACAAAGCTTTGAATTTTCATCCAGGGACAGAGACATAATGTAATGGCACCAAGCCCACTGCATAGAAAACCATCTCTTTTTTTTGGATTCTATCCAGGGAGGGGGACAGGAAAAGCTAAAAGCACAAAACACAAACCACAGATATTCTCTCTCTCTCTCATAAAACACCCAAAAACCAAACAGGCCTAGAAGCTGTAGGAAAACATTTTCCTTCAATTTAACAGCTGTTTGGCAAGAAGGGTGCATTAGTCCTTTCTGAATAAATTCACTAAAAGTATTTCAGCTTGGCTGTATAGAGCCCCAAATGGTCTTTGTACCTAGGATGAGCGTACAGGGAAAAAAAAGTAAAATGAATAATCACGGTTCTTTACTTGTTAATGCATATTCAGAGAATGGGCTAACTTCTGCCCTCTCTTACTGCCTTTTGTAGAGAGAAGGGCTCTATTATGGCTTGAACATTTCTGCATAAAATGATCCACATTTTCAAACAAAAAAAGAAACGTGCATTTATTAGCAACCAGGCCTTACAGTGGGTCTCTAAGTGATTTAAAAATTTATGTTCTTTCATAGGTACCTCTCCCATTTAGAGAGATCTCAGTACTGGGGAGAAGGAAAGTGAACCTGTATGAAGGCTTTTAAATCACTTCACAGTCATCACCATCTCTTATCTCCCCCTAAGTCCTACCTTTTAGAAACAAACACTCATACAGGTCATTTCCAGATTTATCTTTGAGGTCCCTTCCAACCCAAACCATTCTATGATTCATATAACAAGGGCAAGTGTAGAGTTCTGCATCTGGGTAAGAACAGCCCCCTGTGCCAGTATAAGTTGGGGACTGACCTGTTGGAGAGCAGTGTAGGGGAAAGGGACCTGGGGGTCCTGGTGGACAGCAGGATGACCATGAGCCAGCAATGTGCCCTTGTGGCCAAGAAGGCCAATGGCATCCTGGGGTGTATTAGAAGGGGGGTGGTTAGTCGGTCAAGAGAGGTTCTCCTCCCCCTCTACTCTGCCCTGGTGAGGCTGCTTCTGGAGTACTGTGTCCAGTTCTGGGTCCCTCAGTTCAAGGACAGGGAACTGCTGGAGAGAGTCCAGCGCAGAGCCACAAAGGTGATTAAGGGAGTGGAACATCTCCCTTATGAGGAAAGGCTGAGGGAGATGGGTCTCTTTAGCTTGGAGAAGAGGAGACTGGAGGGGTGATCTCATTAACGTTTATAAATGCATAAAGGGTGAGTGTCATGAGGGTGGAGCCAGGCTCTTCTCAGTGACACCAAATGATAGGACAAGGGGCAACGGATACAAGCTGGAACATGGGAGGTTCCACATAAATGTGAGGAAGAATTTCTTCACAGTGAGGGTAACAGAGCACTGGCACAGGCTGCCCAGAGGGATTGCGAAGTCTCCTTCTCTGGAGACATTCAAAACCCACCTGGATGCGTTCCTGTGTGTCCTGATCCCTAGATCCCCTGCTGCGCCGGCAGGGGGACTGGACTAGGTGATCTTTTGAGGTCCCTTCCAATCCCTAACATTGTGTGATTCTGTGATTCAGAGGTCATCATCTACCTGAGGAAAATCTGCTAGCACCAAGGCAAAAAAATCTAATAAGCCTGAAGTTTCCAACATGGAAGCGTAACTCAAGTCCTGCTGTGGACTGAGAACTTTCTGCATGCCACACTGAAAGCAAGAAACAAAGGAAATTTGGGCAAAAGAAAACAGTAAAATACCACTACTCCCTTTCTCTATGGATTTCACTAAATTAAATAGCTAGCCCAGGCAGATGAATCAACAGTCAAAACATGTACAGCTGCTCCATCTCAAACACAGGTGCTTGATTCTCCATTTACAAGGTTGTCAGCCAGAAGTTTCTTTGAGGAACTGGGGTTTGCCCCCAGCTGTTTTCCAGAATGCAAAAGCAGCTCCCCAATGTTATATTTTAATTGTGCCGACTGCTGTGCCTTCTGTCTCCTGCTTCAGACTGTCAAGTGCAAATTACACATGGGTAGATGTAGATCTGGGATAACTTCCAGATTCTCCCATGAGGAAACACAGCACTCAACTCCAGCTGCACTCTGCAGAAAGTCCTTTCATCTGCAAGAATATCAAGCACTGATGAAACACTCTGTATAAGTAACAGAGAATAGGTAAGAAACATTGCCGGACTACAGCTCCCGGCATGCTGCGAGAGGCAGACTGCCTTGCTCTCTGATTCTGCAGGCGCACCAGTCCCCCACGACACACTCACAAGCCACTTTCAAGTTTAAAGTTGTCATAAATCTTATAGCTACAGTAGAAAATTTACAGAAAGGAAAATGGAAAATAAGTGGTTCGCCATCAAAGTCACCATCATTGTCAGAGCAACTGACAGATAAACGGAAATTGAGGCATCCTGGATCCAAATCAGTACTTTGAATAATACACAGTAATAATCTGATTAATATTAATTATGCCTCTGCAAAAACAGCTTGTTTAGGAAAATAATATTGCAAACAGCCTCACAGAAATAAACCAGTGGGTTATCAGTGAAGTTGCTTCAGAGCTTCCAAACTATTCAGTGCACAGAGCTGATCCCCCCACAAAAGCTGTTTCATTTTCACTGCCTGCATCCTCTGCATTTTTAAAGCAACTAAAAAGCTCCTGACACAACTCCTTCACGCTGAATTTCAACTCAAGCTTATGCCAGCATGAAAACACAAGAGTCAGTTGCCAACCATTCCTGCAACAATTCCATCCACAAAGAAAATTAAAACATGCTGAAATATGAAGTTCACTGCAAGACAGAAGACATTTAATGCCAAATACTGCCTTAAAAACACCAGCTGCCATTTGCAATACCATGAATCCCCAGACATCAACTCAGCACACAGCAATGAGACTAAAGCCAATGCAGTCCTATAAAAGAAAATGAATTTGCCTAGAAACACGTCTCATTCAAGAAGAGCAGAATGCTGGGAAGGGAGGGGATTTTTTCTCTGTACTATAAATACCTACAGAGGGAGAAACTGAGTGACAATCTTAGCCACGCAAATGTTTTTGCACTTAGACATCAGCCGAATGTCTGTTGAGTGACCTGTTAAAGAAGCAACCAAAGTGAAAATAATAAGCACATCCAAATCCAAGCCAAGTTTCCCATTGCACAATTGAGTTTTCCACCTTGGATTAGGTTTACTTTAAACTAGAAAAGAAGTCTCAACAAATATTTGGGGGGAGAGGAATCAATCTACTTTTCATAGAATCATAGCATTGTTTGAATTGTAAGAGACCTCTAAAGATCATCTAGTCCAACCCCTTCTGTCAGAGGCAGCAGCATCTTTCATTAGACCAGCTTGCTCAGAGCCATAGGGATTGCTCTGTACTTAATCAATCCAGTTTGCTACAAAAGGACATTCAACAAGTTTATTCCATCACCTTTCACTCCTAACTTCCAAGTAACACGAGGACATAAGGACAGCTCAGTCTGACCTCAATAGCCTACACTATGGAAAGTCCTGCAGTTGGATTTCACAGTGGTAGCAGAATTAATCCTCTCTTGTTAGTTACCCTCTTCAGAAAAGCATATGATACGTGTCAGAAAAGCATTAGGTTTGGCTTCTGCAAACAAAACCAAAAAACAGAGCCCCCATCTTCCACTGTAGGTGTGTTTTGCCAATTAGTAGGCCTAGTACAAAGGACACAGCCAGCAGAAAAACAATCCAGTAAGTAGATTCTATTGCACGTAGAGGAGTATATAGGGGATCGCTGGGGGTACGAACAAGTCAGACAGATCACAAATAATAGACATCAACCCCAGCGACCCCAAGAATGACACAGCACGACCCATAATAGATGGAATAAACAAAGATACAAGGTATCCCATAGAAAAAATGGGAGACAACCAAGACAATAGGGTGATCACATATGATAGAGGTAACCCCATGTTGCCTCCCCACAAAGCCCACGTTTGTAAGTGCCAGACCTGACTGGGATCCAGTTGCATGAAGAGTCAGGAGGTCCTTCCCCAACAGGAATCTCTGTGAAGTGCATCCACCTCACAGACAGACACTGCACCCTGCCTGCAAGTGGTCCCAGCTTTTATGCCCAAAGCAGGACACCTGGTGCTTGTTACCGAAATGCAGGCACCTGGCACTCATTTACCCAAGGGCTTTCCCTGCAAGGCCGGCCACACCTTGGAGGAAAGCCAAAAGGCAAACTCATCCCCTCCTTTTGAAGGACTGTGGGAACCAACCATATGTCAATCTTAATGCAGGGCTTGGGGTTCAGACCCCAGCACTACAAGGTGGGAGGCTGAATGTGCACACAACCTATAAACTTTACTCCCACTTTGGAACAAAGCTTGGCATGTTAAAGAGCATGACAAGATTCAGGGTCTCATCAGATGTTGTAGGGAGTGTCGCATTTTGGATTCATCTGATTAAATCCACAAGCATTCAGATATTGCTTCTTCCCTGAACAAGCAGAGGTCCCAATTACTTCAATGAAAGTTTGCCAGAGTGGAAAATCTAGGCCATTGGTTTTAAAAACTGGCCATCAATAACACAGACACTCATGGCCTTCATCAGGAACTGTAAACAAGAGCATTCCAACTGTAACATCAAGTACTACCTGACCTGTAAACAAGCTGGGCCCAGGAGACCTGTACTGTTGTAGTCATGCTGCTTCTGATGACAGACACAGCTCATGGCAGCTTGCTCATCCCCATTTCCCATAAATTTAGGTCCATACGAAAATCCTTAAGAGAAGATCTGATTGGTTTTTTTCAGATCTTGGTCTGATAAG
This sequence comes from Podargus strigoides, assembly GCA_028020825.1. Lineage (NCBI taxonomy): Eukaryota > Metazoa > Chordata > Aves > Caprimulgiformes > Podargidae > Podargus > Podargus strigoides. The sequence continues at coordinate 12,390,673 of CM051640.1, read as the reverse complement.
GACGATGTTGTCAGTTGATCCTCAAAGAGGCTTAGTTACCAGCTGCAAAATTGGGGAAAGAATGGGGAGGGGACAAAAACATGTACTGACCTCGTGCATCAAAGAATTCATCATCAGAGCTCTCCACAGAGTCTTTGAGGACGTTCTGCATGTGCCACTGAGCACCACTGAATCGGCATGGGCCAGCTGGAAATAGAGAGACACACATTAACCAAAGGGAATGCTCACCTCTGCTCCAGGCTCAACGAACAAAAATACATTAATAAACAGTTTGTGTAGGTGGCTCAGGAGGATCATTTTTAGTCAGCACGTGTTCTTTAAGCTCAACAGTCAGTCAGACGGTTCTCAGGATGGCACAAAAATTACACCTCTGTCTTCCACCTAACAAAAGCAATTATTATTAAAAGAGTTCTTGTTAAAAATAAGCCTGCATCACTTTCAGCTAATGAAGTGACTTGAAAAGATGAGTGCTTCCCTGTTGAATTCACCAGGCTGTTCAGTTCCAACACTCAAAATGTACATTGTTTCTAAGACATGAAACAGCATTTGTCCAGGACATGGCAGTAGCTCCCATTTAAATTCAATTTCACATCTAAAAGAAGTGCCATCCTATTTGGCTTACGGATTTACAGACAAACTACTGAATTCTCACTCACTGAGCTGTCTGTTTTCACCAGACGGCTTTGTTTTGCTGGAGCCCGGGGCTTCAATTTGAAGCTTGTAATTTGAAGACAGGAAGGCAAAACCACATTACAAAGGAGACCTCATTGCTCTCTACAACTACCTGAAAGGAGGTTGTAGCGAGGTGGGGGTCAGTCTCTTCTCCCAGGCAACCAGTGACAGGACAAGGGGTAATGGCCTCAAGTTGTGCCAGGGGAGGTTTAGATTAGATATAAGGAAAAATTTCTTCACTGAAAAGGTTATCAAACACTGGAACAAGCTGCCCAGTGCAGTGATGGAGTCCCCATTCCTGGAGGTATTTTAGAAACATGTAGATGAGGTGTTAAGGGACATGGGGTAGTAGGTAATTGGCAGTGCTCAGTTAATGGTTGGACTGGATGATCTTAAGAGGTCTCTTCCAACCCAGGCTGTTCTATGATTCTGTGATAGAATAAGTACAGTAGCAGATATAGTCATAGCTTAGATGGTCCCAATGGATTATCATACTCAAATTAATTTGTAATTAGTAAACCAGACCTGCCTAACTATGTAAGTTTGCCTTACATCTACAGGAACCCAACACTGCAAAGTAGTAGTGAAACATACTGCCTTATATTAACAACAGTGTCTGCCCCAAATCAGTGGGGAACCAGAGATTAAATCCACCATATCCATAACAACACTATAGCTATTGTAGAAAGAACCCTCATTACCAACCAGAACAGTGTCCTTGGTTTTATTCATTTCTCCAAATGATTACATCAGACCTGAAATCTCTCATCCTGAGGCCCTGCCCACAAAAGCATTTTCCTTCTCCCAGTAGTAAAAGAGCAACTCAAGTAGGGGATGCATCCTTCTACATTATTCTGGGGGAAATATACCACTAGGTCACAGACTTTTGTTCTGCTTTTAGTCTATCTACAGCTGAACTAATCAGAAATATAAACGAAAGGTAGTAGGAAGAAGCAGATTTTAGTTGGCCGAGAGTAACAGTAATAATCAGTTAATAGCTTTTTAAGACCTTTCAAAAAAACCCCAAACCACAACTAAACCAAAAACATTCAAAATAATTGGTTATTAAGAAGTCAGTTTTCATTACAGTAGTACAGTATGTATTGGGAACATGTCCAGTGATATCTGGAAGTTACCAGAGAATGCATACAGATCACTACATTTACTGTTACAGATTCCTGCAACCTTTTACTAACAATAGGGAACACCAAACTGAGTTATTACTTACCAAACAACACCTTGCTGTCTCTCCATTCAAATATATGTATACTCTAAAACTTATCACTATAGTACTAAAAATACTGGTTGAAAGAACACTATTCTGAACTTCTAATGAAGAAAGTCTGCATTTGGTCAATGCTTGGAAAAGAAGGAATTCCAAAATTTCAAAGCGTGAGAACGGAAAGCACCACAAAAAAGCCAGAGTGACAGATGGGAAACGGAGAATTTGAAAAATTCTAAAGAAGAGCAGAAGGAGGGAATAATCTGCCTCACCTTTGGCAATGCTAGATCTGAAACACAAAACATAATACTATTAGTCTTCGAAGGAAGATTCTTGAGTAAACTACTCTTTCAGCCTTCTGTAGAATATTAGGTTTTCTGAACACAGGCCTTAAGATCTGTAGGCAGCCAGAAGGAAGGCAATAAACTAGGAAGTTTATGAAGAACCTATAAATGAGAGGCAGGTCCGCAGAACATGAGAACCAGAGTGAGACAGAATGACAGAAAGGCAAAGGACCGCTTTGAACATCTCAAGAGTGTTCAGAATTTTCCTCTGCAAGAAAACAGCTCCTTGCTCAGCTACTCCGGTCAATCAAGTATCTGTAACCAAAGCTGAATTTCTGTGCTATGGATGTTTATTAAACCACAGGAATATCCAAACTAAGACAGATAGACTTCATTGCTAACATACAGTTAATGCCTTTTGGAGTCCTGTAGATGCAGACACTCCCATACTGAACATAAATTTTCACACTGAGAAAATTCTGCTCAGATTTTCCAGACCAGATGTCTGTACTGATGATAGTCCTTCCAAGGCTAAAAACTGAGGAGTCTCATATTTTGAGCATCCAGTGATTCCAGAAGAAGCCAGAGGGCTACATTTGCAGAAACAAATAAAAATGCCACAACAAAAACACCCTCCTATGGAAGCAGATAATTTGTTTTGAAGAGACATTCAAGCGCCTGACTTGCAGAAGTTAGTTTCTCTGCACTTTCTAAAGCCATGTAACTGTATGCCTCTAGTCAGGCACCACAAATGCAGTTATCCAAAGCCAGCAAACACTGGGAAAAAAGACTAAACAAAAATGAACCAGAAAAAACAAGTATTTAGCATTTTGGATAATTATTGTCAGGATTTGTCATACCATGATTTTAAAGATTCTCCAAGTTTTGTTATGCCAGCTATATTTCCCACAAATTGGTGAAGTCCCACTGAATGTGATCTTGGGCTTTCATAATTCTCCAGCAAAAGCTTAAGATTTAAATCCACAAGGATCCACTCATTCTTCCTTCCTTTTCTTCTTTGCCTTTCCAGATATCTAGTCCCCTTGCAAAATCCACCTTCAAAGAACAAATATTAGAAGTTACAGGATTAATCTAGCACCTGCAATACATGGGCCAATGCCTTCCATTCCATGGTATATGTCTTCTCACCTCAATTTTTATTTGGTTCCTCTGGTGAAGACAGCCATTTCTTCTGGGAGGAAACTGTCTCCTACTGTCTGGTTTTGCCTAACTGATTTTGAGACATTACTATGACAAAGACATCAAATAACATCAAAAACACTACAGAAATCACTGAAGAATAAGGTAGTTTAAGCGTCTGGATGATTTACTGGTTTGTATCCAATAGTAACAGGCATTTTCAGTGTAGTTTTCTTAATCAAATAAAAATTCATTCATATCAAGACATATATGACTGAGCTCCATTTCTGCATACCCGAATTGAACTAAAGGACTCAGAATGCAAGCTATTTATCAAGGAAGCTTCCTGGCATACAGAAAATAAAGAATTAAAAAAAGCAATGTTTCATTCAAGACTGGTGTGGAATAACATAATCATTAACCAACATTAAACACTTATCTGAAGCATTCAAAAAATTTTAAAAACCTCATATTTATGGCAGGTTTATGCTCACTACATAACGGTACATAGACGTACCATGGAAACAAAGAAAGTACTGTAAATCACAATTACATCTCATCAAGGGTGGGGAGAAACTAGACGAGCATGCATTAACTGTTTCCATCAAGGTGAAGAGCACAAAACCTTTATTTTAATGTATTTACTGCCAGTCAAATTTCACCATTTAGCTCACAATACAGGAAGCAATTAAAATAATTGATCCATCTCCTTTTTTTTCCTAGGAGCAGCTTTTTGTTCTGCTTTTGTCTATAGAGCAGATGTATCTTAAACCAGATCAGTACTGAGAAAATTGGCGGAAGTAGGGAGGGAGAACATATCAATACATACATGCACACACGCAAAAATGTGCATGTTAATGAAACTGTGATGTAGACACTCCAACTTGAAAGATAAAAATACTCCCCGTGATGATACACAGTGCACTGTGATCAGAGGGAATGTGTAGAAGAGAATGACAATAAGCTCCTACTGCTGCAACTGCACAGACTGCATTTTTCAGCAGGCCAAGTTTCTGCACGTTGTCAATATCTCATTTACAGGCATCTCTGCAACACTCTGCTCTACTGCAGAAAGGGATAGGTTCAGTTATTTCAGAAAAGGTCACCAGCGGCCGAAGCCCATTGTGCACAAAGCAACCAGAGCAAAAACCTGCAAGGTAAAAGCATGACTTTCCTTTCTGAGAAGTATTAAACATCAATAACCCTGTTACAGACTTAATGAAGCATGTATGTCAAAGGGATCATTGGACTCCTCTCCAGAAGGGTGCCACCCAGCAGCAATACCACTGCATTATGGATTCCATATTGGGGCAAATTTCGGAAACATTCCAAAATGCAATGTACTAGGCAGAGTATTCTATTCAACACTCTCCATTCTTACTCCTTTATGAAACAATAACAGCAGAAAAGGCTGACTTTGTTCAACTACCAGCTAGGACAGTTTCTACCTTTGGCCCACAGGGGTGAGGGGGTGTGCATGGGGGAAGTAATTTCCCTGCTCACTGTGCTGGAGATAAGCTGCTACACCATCAGTCAAGGTGTGCTGAACAAAACAGTTGAAATAAATAGGCTGAAATGTACCTTTTGTCCAGTATGACCATATGGTACCATAATAGAAAATCTGTTTAACTTGGACAAGGTCCTTCATAAAAAGACAAAAGGGACAGGATTGCCTTATTACTCTGATTGAGAGGCTCCTCCAGTATGCTGTTACTCTGCCAGTCTGAAACTTTCCTTATTTTATGTCCTGATATATTCATGGCTGCTCTATACCCACTTGGTTTACAGTCAACATCACTTTCAGTAAGATATTCAAAGCTTCTCTTCAAGTCTATTCACTTTTAAATTTCAGTAGTAATTTATGCTTACAGGCAATAGTAGAACATGGAAAGCTGTTCATTTCCCAGTTTTGTACTTCCCTAATGTTGGATGCAGTGGCTACCAGGAATGTTTCATACTTGGAAGTAAGGTCCTGTCCAAAAGTGGAAACTGTCATTTCCCTCAGCCATGGAGTTAAGGGTGGCATGACAGTCCTAATGTGTCAGCCTCAAGCACAGCATGCTGCCCATGGAAAAATGGAAGTAAATATAAATGCACCTCCCACAAGGGAAAAACATTTCAGTGGTTGCACTAACTTTCAATTTAAAGTTGAAGGAACTTCTGGCTGAAGAAGAGCCTAAAAGGCCTTGCAGCAATTGTTGGGGTTTTTGTCAGAATAAAAAGCTTTCCAAGGAAGGAAGGAAGGAAGGAAAGAAGGGAAGAAGCGACGGAAGGAAGGAAGGCAGGGAGAAGGCTATATAAATATAAAATTGTAAAGACTTCACAAGTACTCCAAAGAAAACAGCAGCTCTCTGGAGAAGAACTGCCACTAACCTGGCTGGAAACCAGTAAAAGTGCTGGCACCACAAAGAAAGCTCATGCTTCCAGTAACCTTGATGCTGAAGTGCTGGGGTCTGACCCCCAGCCCTGAATTAAGGCTGACATATGGCTGGTTCCCACAGCCCTTCAAAAGGAGGGGATGAGTTTGCCTTTTGGCTTTGCTCCAAGGTGCGGCCGGCCTTGCAAGGAAAGCCCTTGGGTAAATGAGCCCCAGGTCCTGCTGTGGGGATAAAAGCTGGGCCCACTTGCAGGAAGGGTGCAGTGTCTGTCTGTGAGGTGGATGCACTTTGCAGAGTTTCCCTGTTGGGGAAGGACCTCCTGACTCTCCCTGCAGCTGGGCCCTGCTCAGGTTTGGTGCTTGTGAACACGGGCCCTGTGGGAACAACGTGAGTTCTCCTCTCTCCTGTGTTATCAGCCTCTTGGCTTGCCTGTCTCTCTTCTATGGGACACCTTATTGTTTTGTTTGTTCCACCGGCTGTTGGTCCTGCTGTGTCGTTTCTGGGGTCGTTGGGGTTGATATCTATTATGTGTAATCTGATTGACTTGTTTGTACCCCCAGCTATCACCCATGTACTGACCCTTTTGTATACAATAGAATCTGGTTACTGGTTCATTCTACTGCTGGCTGTGTCCTTTGTACAAGGATTAGTAATTGGCAAATCAGATGCACCCTGTGAAGGGAGGGCATGGAAAAGTATCGCAAATCTCCAGGCATAAATTCTGGCTACGAGAAGAGCCCTTGGGAGCATGAGCTTTATTATATTGCACTAAAAATGCTTTTAGATTTAGAAGCAGCTTAAACATAGCCACAGTCTGCATAAGCTCAATGCAGCAGTTCTTCACATCTACATTTATTTTCTGGCTGGATTGCATTGCATCATCCTAATACATTAGTCTTACTGCATCTGTTTCCTTATGTGTCAACAGATGAGCATTAGCCACCTTAATAGGACTCTTAACATTTCTTGATTGCATTAGACACTGGCATTGCCTGGACTCACTGATTTGATTTACAGTGTCAACCACTGCATGTTTTATTTTATTAATTTGTTTCAGAGAATGAAAAAGACCAGCCCTACTTCAAAACAGAGGCTAACTCCTTGGTAATGACACTTGATGCTTCTATGTCAGCAAACCTTCTCTTTATCAGATTTGTTGATGAAATCTGGCTGCTAAGAATCAGTCAATTTTTGCAAGCAGGGTAGCAACTTAGATTTCATTTCAGTTGTTCAGTATCACAATTTCTGAGGATAGAAGGGGAAACCATGTAGAAATGCAATGCCTTTAAACAGAAACCCACTACATTACTAATTTGCCGGTCACAATAATTGAACTAGAAGCAAACACAGTAGTTTCCATAAGCTGCTGAGGCAGCACATCAGAGTGACAATAAGATCAAGGGGAGCATTTTCAAGTGGCAGAAGGAGAGTTCACAGAAATGCACAGGTGCTTTTCATCTAGGAGAAGCAGAAGCAGAGTTTCCTACCTAAACTTTTTTCTCTTGCATAGTACTGCAGGTTGCCACACTCACCTGTTACAGACGGACCTGACTGGGGGCTTACCCTGACAGCACAGCCACAATAACAGCAGTGAACAAGACAAAAGCAGAGCCATCTCGCAGCACTATGCACAGAAGGTGAATTCTCTAGTTAGGCTAGCACTCATAATAATTAATTGTAATTAAGATTAAGTATAATTAAGATTACAATCAGTGATTTTCTTCTGTAAAGTCTTGCTTTTTTCCTTCAACAAAGAACAGCTGGAATTCCACTGGTACTTTGCTGCATCTGTGATTTGGTGACATGAGATGAGGTGATGCGAGAAAAGCACTCTCTTGATTTTTCCCTGCACTAAATCATTTTGCATTTTAATTTTTCTGTGGCTGACACTATCATATATCTGCATGAAGACAACTCTTTCAAGACCTACAGAAAACAATTTTCCACATCATGGATATACTAGACTCGCCACACACCCCAACCTCACAGCAGTTCATAGAATCATAGAATGGTTTGGGTTGGAAGGGACCTTAAAGATCATCTAGTTCTAATCCTCCTGTCATAGGCAGGGACACTTCCCATTAGAAGAGGTTGCTCAAGGCCTCAGTTCTCATTATATTAATTGCTAATTAAAAGCAAAGTCCCTTCTGAATGTTGTTGAAACAAGAATCAGTAAAAGTAAGATTTTTAGATTTATAATATGCTCATTACCCATGATTAGATATTGATTTCCTTAGCATGAAGATATATAAATAAGGATCACAATTGAAACCTATAGCCTGTACAGCAGTAGCTTCCGTAAGGGCGAGATCAGCAGAATCAACCAGTTGCATCTTCTTGTGATAGGCAGTAAAATAGCTAACTGACCCCACACTTGAAAGAGAAGACCGCTCAGCCACTCTGACCCTCATCCCAGGAACATCCAGAATCTTACTTGACTAAGAATTGGTACGGAATTGGCCTGGTGTCCAAAACCCACTGTCCTGCAAGTCCCACGCATCCTAAGACAGAACAGCTCATCACTCTCAGTAATTCCACATGCTCTGCTACTACTACCAAAAATGCTGTATCAATATTACTTGTTATGCAAAGATTGTATTTTAAATGCCTATGAAGTCAGGAGAAAGAAAAGGCATCTATTTGTTCCATTCCAGGAACTGGCATTACCTCTGACTTAGAATAAACCAATATTGTACAGAGTAGGTCCCAGTTCTTTATGTGTAATACATGCAGAGATGAAATGTGTGGAGTGCACTGTAATACCTTCTGTAAAATGGCAGGAATGTTTGCCTGTGGAAACGATGTCCTCTAGTGGACAGCATGCTTTACCAAGATACAGGGCTCTGCCATGGGATCTAATGAGTTGAAAAGTCATTTTACAAATGCAGCGGGAAATAAGCAAGCCTGGCCCTGCTGTGAAACCACAGCCATGTTACCTTTCTTCAAGTGGTTCTACCATCTCCTCATCTTGACCTAGCTTTTAAAAACATTGACTGCAGCTGAAAAAGAAAACTATAACTTGAGTCATCCCTGTTTACAGCAGAACTTCACCAGCAGGATCAGCACGAACACTTTGGGAATTATTTTATTCCTGAAATGTATTTGTGAGAGAGCAGAGCAGCTGAACAGTAGGCACTGTCCAGAAGCATCAGTTTAAGAATCTCTCCAGCATTTCCTAAAGGCCCTCTTCTCCTTAACAATGCATGATTACCTTCACAAGGAAACAGGGAAGATGGAAAGAAAGCAAGATGACCTGTATGCCAGCCATACCAGCCCCTCATGCGCACTGGCAGTATCACTAACGTACCAGGCTAGTCCAATAGACCATCCAGGCTCTGGTGTGCTCGTATCACACCTTTTGGGAAGATGCATTCAAGCAGCCTGGGAAAAGAACAGCAGTTTTCATAGGATGTGATTATAGCAGTGGGTTTTCCTGTAAAACTAATTCAATATGATTCACATCACTGTTATAACATTACAGATTTTCAGCTTTGCAGCAGGCCCAGCAGTTTGATACATCTTTTGGTAATAAGCGTTTACCCATCACATCTAGATATAAGAACATGCCACAGACCACTCCTGAACACTACGACCACACCAACCTAGTTAGCAGAGACAAAATAGCACACAATGTTCTCCTAGCTACTGAAAACTCAGTCTTTTACATAGCAAAGTATTAAGAATGTATTTTTAATTGAAATTGACTGTTGCAGAGATTAAAACATTTCCACCTGAAAACTAGTTTTAGAACTGTGATCATTTTGAATTAAAGGAAAGTCTTCCTAGGAAAATTTAAAAAGCACAAGTCATTTTTCCATTTGAAAAGAGATGCTGGGTAGAAGGAATGACCTTTGCTGTTGCCATTGATTGCTGTTGCATAATAATACCTCTTTCTGTTCTGCTGGTTTCAGATGCTTCCTGCCTACCCATTAAGTGATTTAACTGAGCTACCCACACAGTGTTACCTAGTGACTACGCAGTTAGGGCTTACTGGAGGCCAAATTTACCCACTGTTATTTTCTAGTTATGTTTTATTTCTTCTTTGGCAAACATAAAACTGAAAATGTACTTAAAAAGATACGAATTCAGCTACTGAAGCCACTCCTCAGAATTAGGAGCTCAGGTGAGACAAGAGGGAGATGCTGATCCTCCCTCCAATTATTCCAGAGTGAAAACCTAAGTACCCTCACCTGTGCACAGACCACCAGTACATGCCATTATTGTTAGCAGGGGCACACAGAACTTATCCGGTCACACAATTAATCTGTAGCAGAGACTGGAACAGAAATTAGATCTGTTGAAATTAAAGCCACTGCAAGTGAAAGGGGCTGAGGGGGATTGTGTATGAGTGGGAGGCCTCTAGAAGTGTAAGAAGGGCCAGAGGGGGAAAGGCAGAGAAGTAAAAGTGGGAGGTGAGAGGGAGGTCGAAGAGAGAAAGCACAAAAGGCCAAGGTGGGTAGGGAAAGAAAAAGTGGAAGGCCAAGGGGAAGAGTACTCAGAGGGAAAGGTGGGAGGCCAGGCAGGTGCTGCACTGTGAGTCGCCCGTGGTCTTAACCCTTCCCTGCTCAACGCAAATACACGGGGCTGGGCTTTTGAAACTCTCCTGTTGAGTATTTGCTCAAAAATATCCTCTTAAAATGAGCACCATAAGGGTGGGAACAAACCACCAGAAAATAGACTTCCTAGAAATTTGAGATAATGAACAGCTTTCCACCTGTTTGCTTCCCAGAACTAGACTGCAGAAGAGCTGGGGAAGCCTAGGAACTGGCAAGGGCAAGAGGTGGAAATATGCAAGATTTCTCCTACTGTTGGCAGCAAACCACCAGATCATCAAACTATAACTTCCATTCATGAACTTGCAGTACTCTAAGGACAGGCCTCCTGAAATCTGCATACACTTACAGTGTTGAGAATTGCAGACTTGGAAGCATTGTTGGCACTTCAGAAAGAGGACAGAAGAGGAAGAATTACAAGGGACAGAAGTGGGAGCTTTGAGGACAAGCACTAGGAAAAAGTTCCCCATTTAAGAGGTAGCACGATGAAAGGCAAGAAGTCAGGAGCATGTAAATGGAAAAAAGTAGAAGAAATGTAATTCTGAAAGGGCAATAAAGCAAGCAGAGTCTTAGCATAAACACAGTCACGAAGTTTATCAGAGAAGCTGCAGCCCAGAGAAGAGATGTTACAGTACTCTGAGAGCAGCCCTGGGCTGACAGAGGCAGTGTACCAAGACAGGATTTCTAAGAGGCAGGAAAATGGTTGACAGGTACAAAGGAAAAATTGAGAGGTAAAATAAGCATTAAAGGAAGAATAAAGTGGTCAGTTTTGGAAAGAAACCAGCTTGGGACAGGAAGCAGAGAGGAGCAGCAGCTTGAAAACAGTCAGAAAGATCGAGTAGATACCAGGAAAGGCTAGAAAGGGGAAAGGGTCAGGAGCTCCCTTTATTGTCATTGTGGCTGCATCAGTCCCTAAATAAAAAACAGAAGGAGAGCAAAGAGCACAGCTGACAAAGCCAGAGACGCAGAACAAACTCCACATAAAATGCAGGTTCCCTTGTCAAGAAGTCAAGTGAAAGAGCTAACCGAAGGAACAGTCCAGACACCACTGTAGTCAAAAGCATCCAATATAACCAACTCCTCTTTCCCATTCCTCAGTCAGTGTCTTCCATCTCATAGCAATTCAGCAATGATGAGTCCCTGGTTACCTACTCTGTACATCCTTCAGCTGGCAGTCCTGCAGCAGATGGTAAGGACAGGCATATATTTGCTTATTGAGTACAGGAAACAAATCAAGAAACTAAACCATGCAGGTCTCCAAGCGCCTAATTTAAGGTACCAGTGACATTTGCAGTCTTGTACCTTATAGGATTACTAGTGAGATAGAAGAAGAGACAGAGGAGGTTTAATATGGCTGTTCAGGCTCCAAATCCTAAATCAAGCATTCCTGTAAATGTGGTATATCTCTTAGAGCCATTTCTTGACGCTTCAGAAGTCAGCTTCCCCTCATCAGAAATTAACTTCACCCTCCTCCTCAGCAGTATCATCACCTCCTCCAAACTCACTCCTCAAAACCAGAAAAGATATGAATATTCTCTAACCTTTTCCTGCAATGACTGTAGGTGGACTGCCTGCATCACATCCGAAAGACTCTACTTTCACAGTGCAGAGATTTTGGCTTTCTGAGGAGGATCTGGCATTTTTGAGTCGCTGCTGCCTGTTAAAAAATGAAGTAGGAGATGAAGAGCAGATACCACACCACCTCCACAGGGACATGTCAAGGAGTGATCTGCAGTTGCTGCTACGTGGCTTTGCAACCTACAGTCCTGCAAATGTCCAAGCATTTCTGCACAGGGACTATTCCAAGCGCTGAAGATCTGGAACCCACTAGGTGAGATCTGGCTACTCATACGAGTCAATTTGACCACCTCTAAAAGCCCTTTGAAAGAACACACGTCATTCAACAGTGAACAAGCAGATTACGTAGCTATTAGAATGATGGTCTGTATTCGTGATAAGGCTACAGCACTGGTAGGGGTTGCAAGGCAGGGTACACACAAGGAAAATAGCCACATTTCTATGTTTGTGCATATTCCAGCTCATGTTGATAAACTCAATAGGCTCAATTTATAAAAGCAGCACATTTCCCTTGCTCCTAACCCAGATTCGTTCTGTCAGAGCTCCTTTGTGAATGGTCCATTCTTGCTTTTCTTTACAATAAGAACTAGTGACATCATCATAAATCTGGCATCAACCGTTGTATTTTGTCTACCAAAGTGAGTAGAATCACATCCAAGAGAAGTACCATCCTTTAAAATTCCTGTGCAAAGTTGGGTTTGAACAAGCAAGCTATGTATGCAGGCTACCTTACTCAAGTACCACTGAAAGTGAAACCAATGCTTCTTTATTTTCTTATCAAAATCAAAATCACTGCAAACCAATGCAAAAGAAAAAAAAAAAGAGACTTTTCCACCATTTGATTATTTATCTTCCAAAGACGGAAACCAACCATTTAGTTCAATACTATATTTGCATCTTCTAAAATTACTGATCCTCTCATGCTCCTGAGTGCTACATGTCCCTGGGCTGCCACTGATCCATGCACATTTTGGGGGAATAATCAAAACAAAACAAAAAAAACACTGCTGGGCAAAAACTTTGCATGTAGCTTTAATATTACCATGCTGCTGTAAAGCTGTGCTAAGAACTGACACCAAACGCTAGACAAGTTTCACATACAGACCAGCAGGCATTCAGCCATAGCACAGTTAGGCCTTCACCTTCAAAAGCAATCGACCCTGTGTGCAACCTAGAAGGAAAACACTTCTGCAGGAGCAAGAGGTTTCTCCTGTTCTGCTAGCCAGCACTAGCACACTCGATCATGCACACAGAGCATATGCCACCGCTGCAGGGCTGCCACTGCCACGGGGCATCAGCGCTTTGCTGCCGAGCATCCACAAGCCCTCCGGCCCCGGCCCACCAACCTCCGCTGGCCCCGACTCCGGAGGAAGCACGAGTTAAAACGCGCGAACCTGCAAGGCGCAGGAAAGGCTGCATCTGCCTTTCTCTTTCAGCAAGTCCTATCCGACAAGCACACCTTTATTATTTTCAGAAGAGTCCATGGCTGCTGCGCCCCAGTCTCCCTCTCCCAAGGCAGCGGATCCACAAGGCGGCAGCTCCACGATCTGGACGAGACCCTCCCCGGCCCAGCCCCGGGGCGAGAGCCGGGAGGAGGCCAGGCAGCGGGGACCAGGGCGGGTGCCGGCGATGCCACTGCAGCCCCGCACGGCACCCCTGCGGCCACCAGCACCGGCCAACGCAGGCGCCGAATGCAGGGCGGATCCTGCTCAGAGAAGACGAGGAGGGCGAACGCACCTGCGTCTCGTCGAAAGAAGTCTGCATTTACCGTTCCGGTGGGCCGGCACGGTCCCCAGGGCCGCCGGTGAGCGGGGAGCACGCCCGAGCCGCGCCTCCCGCCACCCCGAGCGCCCCTCAGGGCTCCCTCCGCGGCGGCCCCACACTGCCCCAGCCCAGCGCACGGCGCTCGGCACTCACCTGCGCGCGGAGCTTTCGCCATTTCAGGGCTGCCCACTCGCAGCCCAGCCGTCGCCGGCCGCGTCAGGTGCTCGCCCACGGGGCCCGCCCGGCGCGGCAGCACCCCGCGCTCCGCCGCTCCATCTGCTCCCGGCGGAGGCCCCGCACCGCCCACTCGCCTGCGGCGCTGAAAGACGCGGCCGTGAGACGCCGCCGCGCCGCCGAGTCCCGCCGCGCAGCCCGCCCGCTGTGGCGCAGCCGCCGTCGCTAAAGGCGCAGTGAGCTGCTCCGCGGAGAGCGGGGCCGGGCCGGGCCCGCGGGGGGATGCGGCGGCTCGTGGACGGCCTGAAGAGAGCGGCTGGCGAGCTCCGAGCAGTCCGCCGGTGCGGGGAGGGGCACCTGGCCTCGCCTGGCCTCACCGCTGGCCGCAGGGACCCGCGCCGGTGCGAGGCGGAGGCGGAGACCGCCCGCTCCTAGGGGCGGCGGGGCCCGGAGCGGAGCCCCCCCAGCGCCGCAGCCGCGCGCCCGCCGGCAGGGGCCGGGTCCCCCTTGCCGTCGCGGGGCGGTCAGCGGAGGGGGGTCCGCCGCCACACTGTGCCCCGCCCCGCGCCTGACTCCTGTCCCCAGCAGCCGGGCGAGCCAGAGGGCGCAGAGTTCAGTCACCCCTGCACACCGCCCCTGCAACTGGCAGCTCTGGATCTTAGCAGCAAAAATCCTTTGGCTGTCGCCGAGTCCTGTGTCGCTGCAGAGGCTGCAGGGCACTGCCTCTTAAGGCAGCAGGAGGCAAGCAGCTCACAGTCTGCTGAGAGCTGACAAGCGATCTTCCAGGGCAAGTCTTGCTTCCTCACTCAAGAGCCTCGCTAGCAGCGTTTCTCTGGTACCACCACCAACAGATGCCCCATCCCTTGTTCAGCATTTTTTAATGGAAATCATACCAGCAAACTGTACTGGAAGAATATGCTTTACAAAGCAGCTTTTTAATTTTCCCTGCCTCAGATTCTATCATCTAGGAGTCATTGCAGATGTGCTGCCTCACCACCATCACCTCCCCCAAGGAGGTAGAGAGAAATTAGACCTTTGGACAATAGTTCTGGATGTAAGAAAGCATAAGCTTTGTTGTTGTTCATACACACCACTACAATTATTCCAACACATACTCATCCTTAACAGCTCTTTTGCACTGGGCTAGATGCAGTGACTGAAAAGAAACAAGGCTTTCCACTGGCATGGCTGCCTGGGCAGGCAGTTAACTGCAGCCTTTGAAGGCATTAAGAACCACAATGCTCACAATGTCTCCCTCGAGGGGAAAAGATTAATTTATAGTGTCCTGAATACTGAAAGCAGACAACTGCCAGCCCTTGAACAAGCCTCCAGATTTATTTTTTTTTTAATTTCTTCTGAGGACTTGCAAAAGCTTCAGAGATTGCAACTAAGTCCTTTTGGTACATAAAAGTACATTGTGGTTTTGTCATGCATTACAGAGGACATGTAAAACCTCTAGGAGAGTCATAGCCAAAAAATAATATATGAAAAATATACTAAGCCAGGCAACGGCCTTAGCTGGAATGCCTTTAAAGATACTTATACATCCAAGTACCTGTTGAGAAAATAATTTAATTCCAAATATATTTACTCTTAATTTCAAAAACATTCTGTTTTACTGGTGGCCCAACTTCTTTTCCTTACAATAGAGCAGAGAAACTCCTCTCGAGACAAAGCCTCTGACAAAGGATGCTCCCTATCATTACTAGGCTTTCTGGTGTTGCAAGATGTCTATTTATAGAAATCGAACCTTGTACAAAACATGATTTGCATGCTAATTCATGCAGGAAAAGATCAACACAGTAGGAAGTCCCCTGTGGTAGAGGCAATACAGAGCCACCCAAGGATGGGAGCTCAGAGAAGAATGCTATCAACTGACACTGTTGCCCCCCTGAAAACATCTGCCCACTTAATGATCTAAACCTGCTCAAACTGGGCAGGGAAAGTTGCTCTAGCTGTACCCTGAACATCCTAGACAGCAAAGCTGAAGGTTGATTAGTAAGTTAATAGTTCCAGGACTGAATTCAAGCCTGGCTTCTATAGAGTTGTGCCTGCTGACACTAGATCCAATCTGGTTTAAGCAACCTTCAGAGCGAAACCAGGAGTCTGCTGAAGAAGTAAGGGAAATGGGAGATCTGTCCTCTAGACCCAACTGTTCAAACTCAGATGATAATTGCTTTTTTCAAGAACGGGTGATGCTGAGTGCAGTTCCATCAGCAGCGTGGGACTCAAGGAAAGCAGCTGATGAAGGTTAGAGGTGCAGTGAAGGTCAGGAGAACCCTTTAAGCTCAGTTTCTATATCCTCCCTGAAGTCACCATAGAATTTGAGAGGCAAGCCCTAAGGAGCAGACACCACATTGAGTCAGAGAAAACAGCAGGTGGTGGAGTAGCTAACAGCCAAGTGTTGCACGTCAGCCACCCACTAGAAATGGGTTGCACTATGCTGTTTTACTTGGAAAGACTGAAAAATTCTCTGGCAGCAGATACATCTGCCCTGTGGCTGCTTATGTCAGTGAAACAGCCAAAGAAGCTATCCAGGATCCAAGAACAAGCCTTGAGATGGCAACTCTTGGCAACGTAACTTCAAATAGTTTGAGAGGCCTCTCTGCACTGTTTGTATGTCACCCACACCCAAAATAAAAGAGACAGGATATGTCAGAGCCCAGCACTTTAGAGAAGAGCAACATTCTGCCAAAAACCAAAGGAAACAAAATCATAATCCACAGAGGCATAGTAAGACAGCAATGGATGGGCAACTGGTCCCAACAGAGACTACGGTACCCACAGGTACAGGGAATTGTCTAACAGGAAGGTACATGGCTTGGTGAGGGGCTGTGATGTTGCCAAGCTGCTGCTAGCTCTAGTTAATCTGTGATACAAGAAAGGTGTCATACTGCCCTTATTACTAAAGTTGCACTGAGTGACACCAGGATTACTCAGCTTTGCAGCTGAAGCTGGATGTGTGGCTGTAAAAAGTCCACAACAGACATAAGGCAGCCAGACAAATGCCTGGCAATGAAAATTTTCTTGCTCTGCAGAGAAGCAGGGCCTAACCAATGGTCAAGACAGCTGTCAATAACCGCAGAAACAAGAGCCAAGTGAGGCTCAGTCCTGAACCCATCAGCCCCCTCATCTGTTACTTCTTCATTGGCTCTGAACTGAAAGATGCTCTTTCCTCCTCCCTCAAGTCTTCTCAGTAGCCAGAGCCTGCCTGTCCAATTAAAGGTCTATCAGAGCAGGAGCAGATTTGTACTGATCAATGCTGTCAGTGCTGAGGCAGTTAAAGAAATGCAGGCAATGAGAAATGGTACTTGCTGTTTGATCTCCAGTGCTCTCCAGTACTAGTAGCTACATGAGGAGGAAGGCACAAGGTATAAAAAGAGATGGAAAGAAAGTTGATAAGAATTAAAATCGCAGGATTTCATAAGTAATTGATTTAGATCTAGTATTTGTTACCACACTGCAGAATCACTAATCAAGTCTGTTTTCTCTGCACTGTTTACAATTCTTTAATAAAAGGGAGAGATTTACTGAGCACAAGGCAAGCAGCTTCCATTTCCAGATGGGAGACAGAAGTACAGCTCACAAAAACTCCTTGAGTACCAATGAGAGCACATGGAAGATGTGCTCCAGACCATACAGGAAAACTCCCACATTCAAATATGCCCGTACAGTCATGACTTTCCATACCTGGTAGAACTGCAGAAAGAGTGACTCAGAAAAGCAGTCTTCCCTGTCCATTCTAAATAGCACAGCAAGGACAGTGATCTTAGCAATTTTCAGAAGAGCAGTTCCACAGATTAAAAAACCCCCAAGCATTCAGAAGTTCATGAGACATTAGTTTTCCTTATCAAGCTCACTATAATTTCCAGCCTCCTCCCTTTTTGCATCACACTTGGTCTCTTTTAAAATAATCTGCACATACAGAGAAATATTACATGGTATGTCAGGTATAAACAGCCAAGACAACATGTACGCTGAGAGTCAACTGAGCGGAACACAAGACACCAGTCCATTGTAGGAACCCTCACGGGATTTACTGTACAAAGAGTAATCGGTGCCAGATTGGCAGTGCCAAGTTGTTGATGGCCTCACAGCAATCTTCAGCTGGGCCAGAAGACCAGCCTTTTGCTACATTAGTCCACAGACCTGCTAAGCTCAAAGCTGCCATCACTGTAGTGCAGGGGACTGGGTAGACATCTTTCCTCCCAGCCACAGCACCTTAAAACACCAGCCACAAAATAGCAGTGTTCTGTTGCTGTCCTCTGATTTCCAGTTCAAACACAGCCCGTGGAGAGACTCTGTACAGTTACTGATCCCACACAGGCCATGCTGAAGGACTTTGACAACTGCAGGGATAATGAAAGGCTGTTGACTGGTAGAATCGCGAATCTACTGACAGCCATTTCACTCAGAAAATGATCTGGGTTACAGCCTTTCCTTGCCTCCAAGCCTATTAAATCTTATTGTTTCCTAACTTCTAACACATGCACAAACAAGAAGCCAAAACCTTTGTAAAAAGACCCAATAACAAAGGAATTCTAATCAGTTAACACGGACCAGATTAAGTCTTCCTGCAAAAAATCTTTATAGGACACCCACCCTTCCTCCCTCCCCCAGCTCCTGTCTAAATCTTCCACAAGTAATAAGCCCAATTTACATTACACAATGGTGAGGCTGAGATAAACCAAAGGGCTTGGCAGGCCAGATCATGCCTCAGCTTTCAGTCCTGCAGGTTTATTCCTATACAACAGGGTGCCGTTATACACTGATCCAGCCTTTTCAGATCAGGGCTGCATCCACTCTCAACCACATACGCTGGCTCAAGGTCAGGTTAATGTAATGAGGCTACAAGAAACAACACTGAAAAAGATCCTTAAGGGAACTACATCAAGACACCAATGTCAGTCAGTCCCTACTGATTTTAGTGGGAGTCCAAAGGACTAGCAGGCAGCTTTGAATATCACCACAGAGAGCCAGATTCTGGCTCCACAGAGCTTTCAGGTACCAAACAGAGGGTGGAGAACAAGTGCCTAATGCATAAGGAAAGGTTATAATTCTCGGTAGATACAAAGTAGCATTTAAAAAAAAAAAAATAAATCTGTATTACTTAATTCATGAGAAAACCTTCCTCCCTACATTAAACAGCTAACTGAGCATGACTGAGAGCTCCTCAGACATCATTCATTCTCTCTTTATTCCCATCCCTTCCTCCCCCAGTTCTCACACTAATCCAACAGTCTGGTGCACCACATATTCCCCATAGGAAATCCACCTACATCAACCTCCAGGGAGCTGGCCTGCTCCAGAAACCTGAGCTCTAAGCAGGGACCAGTCTCACTCCTCCAGCTGGCACTCAGGCAGCTTTCTCAGCCCCAGAAGGAAACACACAAAATATTCCACCAATGCCTTCTACAGAGTGAGGTGGAAACAGCAAGCACACACTCCTAAGCTGGAGCATTTTCACCCTGGTTACTGTCTCATACAGGCCTAGACCTGTAACACCAGAGTCACTGCCCCTGTGGCCAGTCGGACCCACCCGGCTCCTTTGCTCCTGCACAGAACCATGGGCTCTTGCCTTCTTGTGGCCACTATGAGATTGCTTCATCTTGGCCCCTTGAGCCACTACCTGCAGCAACAGCACCCTCAGGTATTGCCCAGTTTGTCAGGGTGACCCTGTCTGTTGTGTGTGCGCCTCTGGCACTGCTAGACTGAAAATACAAGTCTCCAGTGATGGAAAATGGGGCAAAACAAAAGCACTGACTACAACGTTAATGCTGTAGGACTATATTCTGTGGGTCTTTTTAAGCTGGAATCTATAGCTAGATTTACACACATATATGTGGTACAGTAGGAATTTAAAAGAAAACTCATGCAGCTCATGAATTACCTCTGAATTTAGGAATTTTTACTGCCATGCCTATTTAATTGCTTTAAAAGTTATGCATGTCCAAAAGCATGTTGGCAAATTAGAGTGCTGCTTAGAAGAACACTTAAACCCAAAACGTAAATATATTAAAAATTAGTCCTTGAAAAATACTGCTTAGCAGCAGTGACTGGGTTTGTTCTGTGAAAAGAGACCTCTATATCTATTATCTCTATAATCTTAGAAATAAAGAAGTGTTTTCAATGACAGAAATCATACACCAGCAAAATCACACATCAGCAGTAACATTTACATCATTACATTTGGTGTAAATTTCAAGATGAACAAAACTAAACCAGGCTTCAATAAAAATAAAGTTACTTTTAAAAATGTTTGTTCTATTTAGAGGAAATAAAAATAATCATTTTTAACCTTCAAGATTATGTTACATGTTGAACACTATTGGAGAAAATAAACTTGTCAAAGGAAAAAGGCATATTGGTTTTTGGGTTAAATAAATAATTATTACTCATTGCTTGCTCCAGACATAACCCAAACTAGTATATTGATTACTTGAAATGAAAAAGTTAATTCAATATTGCAGAAATGCCAATTGCTTATTATTTTGTTGTTCTTGATTTCAGTGGAATTCTTAAGAGTATGGAACGTGGGGTTGGATCACTAAATGCCGATCAAATTATAATATTTAAGAAAAAAAAGAACAAAATCTCCATCATGTGCTTCTATTGAAAGGTCTCATTTGTCTGTGCATAATGTACTAGTGATATTCAGAAGAGGTACTACATTCAGATGTTGATTGCAAGAGTACAAGCAGGCTGTTGTCTTATGACTACAGCCAATGCTGTGTTTATACCTACTTAATGCTGTGCCATAAGAATCCTTCCTTTGCACAGCCACAACCCCAAAAAACCTAATCCTAGTATATATGCTAAACACAGCGGTCAGACAATGTCTTTCTTACATGATACTGAAAGCCCTAAACAGCTTTTACTCTGGACTGTTCCATCTTGGCTTTAGAAATATCAATAGTGCTTCATTCTTCCAACACAACTATCAGATATATTCAATGCATTTTACTGAGAAGAATAAACAAACCCATTGCTCCCTTATGAGACAGGTAAGTCACATTCTCTCCATTTTAAAGCAAAATTGAGGCACAGTACAGCTAAGTCCATGACACTGCTTGAACACAGTCCTCCTCACAGTATTTTATTCTATTAAGAAGACCACATATAGAAATGAATGAAGTAATACAGGTATACAAATGGATTAGTATTCCTATCAAAATATATAAACTTCACCTGTAACAGTCTACTTCATTCTATTTAAACACTGGCTAAAAAAAAAAAAAGTCCTGATAAATGTAGTACAATAAAGTCTAAAAAGGTCTAAAAAGGAAAACATCATGATAACAGTTTTATAAAAACCAGAGATGAATTCTTAATGTACTTAATTCATTTGGTAAACAGAATCTCACAGACTTTTTTAAAAAAAAACATAAAAAATGAGATCATCTGATAAGACTGTTAGACTGAGGCTGATGTTGCATTTGATAATGAGGCAGATTTGAAAGCATTTACTGCACTGGCTGCAAAAACTCTGATGTGAACACAGCTTCTGCATAATCCTCACAAACATCCTGCAGCTCTGCTGCCACATCACATAGGGCTTCTTCTGTTAGTTGCTCTGCAAGACTGAGGGAGAGGGAGGGAAATAAAGAAAAGGGAAAGGTTCAGAAAGTCAGATTTCTAATTCCAGTCATTCACTCCGTTGACATCAATGCTCTTATTCTAAAAGGCAAAAATTAATGATTTTTTCATTCTTCCTACTGCTTAGCCCAAGATCTGATGTGAGTTCTGATACGTGTTGTATAAGATATCAGAAATTCTTTCCTCAGACTGGTCATAGCAAAGGACATACTTCAGGCTTACAAGTGTTGAGATCTCTGTTGCTTCCTTTTTTCAAACTCTTAGATACTAATCCTGCTTTGGGACTAAGAGTGAACATACTGTGGTGCTCATCCAAAGGCCACTGAAGCTTCTTATTCATTTAAGCTACCACTGAATCAGGCCTTACTGAGAGCAATAAGGTTTGAGGAAAAGTGAGACAAGAAATTTCAATTTTCAGTGATCTAAGGACTGCACCATATGTTACAGTTTTCCCTTCTGTAAACTATTTTAGTGTAAGAACACAATTGTTTACTGGCATCTTGAAAACTTCTCTTCAGTTTTGTATATATTCTAAAATATCGTAAAGCTAGTCTTTCTAAGCATAGCACGGGAAGAGATATGATTTTACATAAAAAGATTTATAATGCCCTCTGGTGGCAAGAGTAAGTCAATGAAAGATGCTGGATATCAGATGGCACTTGTAGTTTGATTTCAAGTTAACAACATGTATCAGGCAAATGGCAGCAGTAGAGTTCAGCTGTCAGGAGACATTCACTGACATTTAGTCAATCTGACAATCCCAAGAAGGTGCCACTCATTGAACTACCCAGCCTCACACTAATTATAAAAAGGAGTACAGTTCAGAAGGCAGAATGACACTACTGTGAACTGACAAGGCATATTTCAGTGGTTTAGTTCCGTAGATTCAAATACAGTGGTCTGACAACAGTTATTAGACCATGTGCCTACTTATCCACAGTTGGGCAAACCATTAACACACATGATTAACTTCATGCATGCAAGTCATCTTATTTGCAGGACCTGTTCCTGGAAACACTGATGCAGATGCCAAATTGTTACTCAAATGAGCTATATCACCGATTTCAATGCTACTGCATTAAAAATGCATGCAGAAGCCTGATGTCCAATCTGTCAGTACAGACAATTATGGCAAACCACTCCACCTACAACCACTGAAGTTAGTTAGTTTTGTAATTCTTTCTTAATACTCCAGGGTTTTCTTCTTTAATTTCTCTCCTGCCATAGTCAGAAACCTTCTGATTTCCACTCTGCAGCAAATTAATGGCCCCTCCGTGCCAACTGACATTGTGCCAGTACCTCTTCAGTTCTTAAAAGGACTATCAAGGTTCAAGTTCAGCCTGTATTTCCATGCTTTTTTTTGGGCTGGGACTTTACAGACCAATATGTGATTTCTGAAATATATCACACATATTGAAAACAATTTCTAGGCATTCGCTCCAGAAAAGTGCAAGGAAATGATAACCAGTGATATCATTTAGCTGCTGTACTTGTATTGAGCAATCAAAACACTTACTCAGGCTTCAGTGCATGGGTGGGTATTTCAGCTTACACTGCCCAACTTGCTTAGCAGGCTTTGAGAGTGTAAACAATTTTTCTTTGCCAGGAAGTGAACAGCAGAGTGTGTTACTTATTGCTTCTTCACCTCTGCTATTTGTACTAAGGGATGGTAAGGCACCTGTGACACAGTTCCTTCCCACAGTGAACTCCATGAAGCATGAAGACTTATGGAAGAGGAAGCACTGAAATCTGCACTAAGGCCAGTGGTCTCTTTTTAAAGAATATCTACTGTTGTCCCATGAAGCATCAACTTCATAATCCCTTGTGACAAAGATTAAAATTTGCAGTTATTTACAGTGCTTTATTTTTTTCCACTTAGAAACAAACAACAAAAAAAAAGGTAATTTTGTTTTCCTTCAATTTACCTGTTGATGATAAGTCTTCTGAAAATAATTTAAGTTACCCTATATATCACACAATTATTTTTGTGATAACACCATATAAAGATGTAAAAAATAATCATTCCTCCAGGACATTCTGCTCCCACATCACAGAATCACATATCCTTTTGTTTTATCCAACTACCTTAAAAATCCATGAACACCAAGTACCAGTAGAGAAACAGCCCAATAGCTGACTGCTGCTGGCTTTCAATTTGGAATTTAAATGGCTCCCTCCCCACTTCTTTCCTGAGTAAGGTCAGAAAAACCTGTTCATCAGCTGATACACTCACTTCAAAAACACAAAGATAGTTCATATACCTCTCAGCAATCTGCCATGGATTGAAATTGCCTACCGCCTCATGGGAAATAAGCTTTAAGTGATGCTCATATCTCCTGTTATAATCCAGGATGCTCTGGAGCATATGCTCTGGCACAGAGAGACACACGTAGCACTCCTTCTGTAGAGAATTCTGTGTCAAAGGCTGCAGAATGTCATTTCCAGTCTGCAATTTCTCCTCTGCTTCTTTGTTTTTATCGTCACTGGAAATATAAAATAGTCATTAAGCCAGAACTAGATTTTCAAGTATCTTTTTGAAGGATCAGAAAATCTCTCCAAATAGTAACCACAATTTTCTGAAATGAAAATACTATAATAAAGACACACAGCTCATACACACCACAGTTTAGTGTAGGGCTGAATATTGTACTTACTTGCCATCAAAAAGTTTTTCAAATAAAATGTCCACTTCTGGCACTGTGCATCCAATTAATTTGGTTATCTGAATTGGATGAGGAGATGTAGGTCTTTCAGCTATTGGTGCAATTTGTTTTTCTAGAAGGAAGAAAATAACATTTAAAATTGTTTATTTGGAAGAGAAAAACTATATTTACTGCAGGTAAGTCCTCACAAAGACTTGCTTCTTTTAAGGGGAAGTCCTTCAGATAAGTAAAGTATTGAAGGTGACAAGCCCCTAAAATGTAAATTCAACATAGGATTTCAAGAGCTGAGTGTATTAAAGCTGAGCATTTTAGAAATCCTACCTTCAGTGTAAATTGTTTGTTGTGTCAGTGGATGCTTCTATAAAAATTAAACTTGCATGTAGGCTGCAAGATCTAAAAACAATATCACCATCGCTTGAAAGGAATAAGGAAAGAGAAAAATCTTCTAAGCTTAACTAATTTAATATTACCTTCTGTGTACTGCCAGAAAAACCTTAAACTGTCATGGATTCACTGCTACACTAATACTTACCTAACATTCACTCTTGAACTCTAAGCCATTTAAACTGGTATTTTATTAAAACAAAGGAAATAAAATGGGAGAAGCAAACTAGAAGATAAATATCTGCTTGGTCCTGCCTAAGCAAATCAACAGCAGGAACAAACTGAGACTGTTTCACTATACCTTACCTCAGCCTGTGAACTCTTAAGAATAGTTTTAAATTCATCAGCATGAAAATGATTACTGCTAAGTAATTAATGGTGTTTCAAAGGAATCAAATCAAGTGAGAACACACTAAATACTCTTTTCAAGATTAAGATTTACAGATTTTCCAGTGCCTTTCTCAAAACTGAAGACAGGCAAGTCATGAAAAGCTTAACAAGAAAACAAGTGAAGTAGCTTTAGGATAACTCAGACTTAGAAAGTAAATTAGCTGTCTTCTGGAGTAAATTCAAGTAGCTTACAGATGAATCGGAGCGTATGTACTTATGGAATATCATCACCACACAAAAAAATCATTACATTTTGGTAGAAAACAAAATATCTAAGGTAAGGAATGACAAATGCCTAGAAAAGGGACAACATTCACACTTAACATTTAATGATTGGAAGAATGTGTTAAAGATTCCTATCCTTCAGCTGAGTTGCACTAGCAGTGTTTTCCATCCAAATGCAGCCCCAATAAATCACAGAAAATGACAGCCTGTTCTCAGAAGAGATCCTTCCTCTTTAAAATACTGATTTTAGAACCATATTTTAGAAATAGTCCTCTGAAAGGACACACCTAAAAGTGTGTCTGGGTGGTGCTATTTGATCACACATAATCCCATGATTTTGATTTCAAAACATCTGAATTTAAAGGTACAGATTACAGGAAAAACAAGTTCCATAAAAAGACACTTACTCGTTTTGTCTTCCTGAGCCCAGAACTCTGAATCACTATACACAATCTGAGTGAATCTCCTTCGTACAGCCTCCTGGTATCTCTGTTTTTGAACATACAAAACTAATCAATCAACGCACACTTAACAGTTCAGCTGTACTAGTTACCAACCAATAGGAAAGTAGTTCATGATCCTCCTTGGTCAAAGCGGACTTATTTTGTCTAGTTAACATAACACAGAAAAGGGGTAGGGGGGTGAAATCATGGATAATCATCTCATTCAAAATGCCATACTTGAAGACTCAACTAGTCGCCAGTACTATGCAACTCCTCCAATTTCAGATCAACAGTGGTTAGCCACACAACTGAAGGGCCCTCACACTGTTCCTGCCTTACCAACAGTGAATTCAAATGTATGCTTAAGTGCCTCCTATGGATGAGGACACTACACAATGTCAGCTTCACACTTCCGACTTATGAATAGATGTCTAGAAGTAAATGGCACTAAACAGAGTAGTTCTAAGTTACAATAAATTTCACTGAACAGGAAGGCTGAAATGAGACTTGAACCAAAAACTATGGAAAAGCTGATCAAAATTTAAGAAAGAAATATATGAGAAAGTTCAAGTCAAGTAAATTATAATGTCACAAATATTTACCTAGAAAAATGGATAAATAAGAGCACAGATAACCAAGTATTTGTCAGACTTCCCCATGTTGCCCTGTAAAATATTTTGGATTGACAGAGCATATTTCCTTGAGATGCTCATGCTACTAGAATACTAGAATCCTGTATCCCAAAAAATGGAAGAAAAAATTAAATAAATTCATAAATATTCAAATACTTTCCAATCTGTGAGACCATCAACATAATCACCACACTGATTCTCCCATTCATGTATGATGATCTAAGCCACAAAGACTTGAGGTGGGAAGCAAACTCAGGTCTACCAACTCTAAAGCTAGCAATAAAACCATGAGGGCAAACATTCTTCTGTTCTTACACTACGTCTTGCTGGAAGTGCAAACTCCTTCCAAGTCTTTCATTTCATACACTGATCCAGTCAGATCTTGCTTCATTTAAGAATGTAGATACTTACAGATATTACAATTTATGCACAGCAAACAAGAAATTGGGACTAATGAGAACAACCAAGAGAGAAAATCTTACTTCAATTTCTTCCATTCTTTGCAACATTGACTCCAGACTATGAGTGTCAGCCATAGGCAGAGTCTTGGTGTGCAGTCTTTCACGCTGCTCCATATTCCACAGTTCTTGAGCAGTGTCTTCCAAAAGATCATCCAATAGCTTTTCACTCAGAATATCTGCATTTGCTGCAACCTGCTGTCATAAAAAAAAAGGAAAAAACAAAACAAAACAAAAAACCCACCAAAACCCCACACACAGCCAATGCAAAAAAGAAAGGGAAAAAAACCCAACAAAACAACTGAGGAGAAAGAATGCTCACAAATCAAACATTTCTTACAGCAGCTCACAGAAATAATCCAGTTGTCATTCCAGGTTTTTCCTTCAATGAAAATCCAAATAAATTCCTGTTTTCCTTCCACCCACGCAGTAAGCCAAATCAATAAAAGCAGCTTACTGTGTTCCTACCAATAAAATCAATGAACATGGAAAAAGCTTGCTACACAACTAGGTTCCCAAATTGAAGACAAAACTGTCACAGGTTCAGAGATCACCCAGGAATTCAGGAAAGTGAAGTGAAGGCCCTCATCTTACAAAACACTACACACACATTTAACTTGTCATACAGAAACAAGTCTCACAGCAGCTTCAGGTGGTAATGAGTAAATACATAGGATCACAACCACAGCCATAGGTTTCAGTTGTGTCCAATTTAACCGATTAGTTGTGGTACAATATCACTATTCATTTACCTGTATTATTTTATAAGAAAACATTTTTCCCCCTAAGCAACATTATGCGTTCAAGGTCACATCAAGAAAAAAAATATACAAGATATACAAAAGAGTTCTCCCATGGTTTCGTATTGTACATGGTCAGAAGGCACACATGCCCATACAGTGACACTGTTTTAAAGATGTGGCTTACGTAAGTTGAAATTGCTAAGTTCAAGAAATCAGTACTACTTTTCCAGATGCACTCTGCTATATGGCCAAGGTAAAAATGCATCTCATATGTCAAATAGCTTTACTCTGACATACAGATAGAATATACCTTCTCAGCTGTGTGAGTGAAAAGGTGGTTTATAAATGAAGAATCCTTTATATGAGTTTGTTTCCAAGGAGTGAATGATCTTCTAAATAGAATGCAAATCCTCTCATGATAATCAAGCTTTCTGTATTATTAGTCATTAACATTAGTAATCCAAATTTATTTAGTCATTAATTATGGTATTATAAGAATTATTAAAATAATTTTATCAAGTCCAGGCATGTTCAGCATGGAACTGTTATTACCTTTCAAAAACAACTTAAAAATGCATCTACTTGACAAGAAGCTAAACAAAAAAAAATAATGCAGCTTTGCCAAACTTCATTACAAGAATTCAAGATCCATGTACTGAAATGGAAATACACACTCCAAATGTCCAAAACTGTGCTGAGTACATAAATATGACTTGCATTAAGCTGAAAAGAAACTGTATGTTGCTCCTTTATAAATGTTTTACAGCTTTAAAGACATACTTCAAACAGTGGCATGAGCTTGACTGTACTACCTGTGTCCTATCTAATAGAGGGTCTAAGCGCTCCCACAGTGCCTTCTCAACTTTGTCTGCATACTGTATTGGAGAAGCACTTTGTGACCTACACAAAAAAAGCACAAATGACAATGCCATTCTGAAACTTGGTACGACAACAATAATTTAAAAAACTCAAACGCATAAATGTACTTTTTGGGGGACTGGTGGGAGTGGGGAGAAGACCATATCAGATCTGATACCATTTATTAGTTTTTCAAAGTCAGTCATTACCTTAACTTTTCTATTTTTTTCATTTTTCCTCCACTAAGATCACTTAGAACCTTCACTCTTCTTGAAGTTCCTGCTTCAAGCCATGCTAGCCTTCAAAAATAAAACAGTAATATAGAGGGTTACAAAATGCACATTCTAGCAACTAAAGAACTAAATAATGTGATTCTAAGTACTAGTTTAGAAAACTTGCAAAAAACTTTAGAGAGAAAATTAATACTGACTTTAAGACCATATAAGCCAGGAAATTCTGTTGAGAACCAGGGACCTTCAATAATGTTTCTGCTACTGGCAAACAGGCAGCTTCATGGCTATCCACAAATACTACCTAGAAAGATGAGCTCCTTATCTTACTCTGCACACTGCCTACTACAGGTCCAGCAGCTGGATCAGCATTGGATCTCCTGCTTCAGCTGCCACAAACAGCAGTCTCAAAGCAAACTAAATTTGGGGAGCTATGGTCTACAGGATGCTGAATATATCTTAAAATAATCAAACCTGCACTCTGTTACTGGTGAGGACAAAGATACATATTTTGTCATTCTGGAATAGGGAGACAATATTTACCTTCTTGATGCAGTGTGAATATCTATTCTGCATACTGTGTGTTTTGTCAATGCCCTGCCTAGCACAGTTTGGCCTGTGACTCCCAGACAATTACTTGGACCTGATCCAGGAAAAAGCATAAAGCAGCGGTTCTTCCCAGGCTGTATGAATGAGGCCACTTTGTTCCAAGTGGGAAAAGAATACAACTATTCCGTAGTGAGCTGTGCTGTGCCACTTGCCTTCGTGGTCTGATAGCCAGGCCAAATCCATCCTACTTACTAGTAGAGATACAGCAGCATTTCCACAGGAACGCAGAGTAAAGACAGGTTCCACCAGACTGTGAACATACCGCTTGGGTGAAACAGGCGGAGAGGTGAGGCTTGGAGGCACGCAGGGGACTCTGCTCTGCTTCACAAGTGGTTTGTTCTCTTTTAGCTGGAAAGCTATAGTTGTCTCTTGAAATCGGGCATGCTTTCCTTGAGACTGTACCTGTCTTGATTTTAGAGATTCTGGCATTCCCTTAAAATTAATACAATCACATTAAAAACACATATTCCAGTTGCTGAATTTTTAAAGTATTCTGCATTCTGCTTCAGGATTTGTCTTGAAGTCATGCCTGCTGGCTTTGTCGCACAGTTGACATGTGGAGGTTTTACAACTGATTTAAAGGGAAGTACAACTGTGCCTGAACAGAACATAGGCTTAATCCTGCAACTATTATTTTTGCAAACAGTTCCAACTTTTCCAACATTGCTTTTCATGGGGAAAAACTTCTTTTGACATTTTCAGAATTGGACCCCATGTTAACTCTTAATAAATCCAAATAGAATGTTTCCAAGGTAACATTTTACTCAGCCATGAAACTATAATATTGCCATATTTGTATTTGCTACAAGGACACTTAGACTAGTCCCCTCAGTATGAATTATTGGAATGTTTAACCTTCCTACTCACAATCCTCACAGATAGATAGATAGATAGATAGATAGATAAAGGAAGCAGTAAAAAGTTACAGTAACATATACGTATGCATATGTATCAGATCTGATTTTTCAGGTGATACTCTGAAGAAAAAAAATAAAGCACTTAATTAAAAAACCCAACTATTTGCAAAATTTAGCACTTTGAAATACTCTTTAAAGAACTAATTTCTTTGCATTAGAGAAGCCTCTTGCTGGTTGCAAGAAGGACTTACCAGAAACCAGAATTTGTATCGTGAAGTTTTATAATCTGCAATTAATGAAGTAAAGCTGCCTAACTTATATCCTCCTACTGACATTAGCTTTAGCACAACATTACTGCTGAGTGCATTTTTCATGACAGAGGATGATCAATAAGAGGAAAATATTTCAGCTATAATTTCAAGTTGAAAAATAACCATGCTAATTTCAAACATGCAACTAGTTTCAGCAAAAGTTTTCCTTGCCAATTCTGTTATTAATTGTTTCTAGTTGTACAGTGCATTTCCAAGGAACAAAAACACTACTTTCAAAAAATTTTTGATAAAATAGTCATAAACACTAGAAATAATATAGGCAGATGACACAGTTTATTCTTCTCTGCCTCCTAGCTCAGAATAAAAAAATTGTGAGGAAGTACAAAGCTTGATAGCATCTTACATTATATAACAAATCCCAGAGGACAAGTAGAAGAAAGCATAAATGCTTTTATCACTTCCATACCTGTGATTTTGCAGGTAATAAGACACCTTTCTTCTTCAAAGGGCCACTTTCAAGCATGGGATCTTTTTTTACAGCTCTAGCTTTCACCAATGCATCTATGTTTCCTTGTAAAGTGGCATTTCTCTCCAGAGTAGGTGGGTCATTTTCTTCTTGGAATTCATTGTGCAATATATGAGCACAACTGTTAGCCTTCTGAACTGCTGAAATATTTGCAACATGTCAATGTTTGTCTGTATCAAAAATAATAAGCTTTCAACTACAAGTTGAAAGGGTCAAGAATCAGCTTTATTTCTACATTTGATACTTCTGTTATGCTAGGTATACCTAATCATGAACTTTTAAGCTCTACCATAATTAAAAAACAAAATAAAATAAAATTTTAAAATAATAAGAAATGCTTGGATTTCCTGACAAGTATTAAATAACTTGTCTTTCTTGCACCGTTTCAATGAAGAAGAGATTTTGGGTTTTGTGTGCATATACATATTTATACATATATAGATATTTGAAAATACACATATATATGAAAATTGTGGGAAAGCCTTTTGGCATAAATTGCCATATAAGGTCTAGGCAGTGATAACAAAACATTCTTTTTTAGACAGCAAGACATGTGGGAAGCCATTAGATGCTTGCCGATATACAAGCATCTCTCTGGACTGCCAAAGATGAATTAATCTCATAGAATTCTTCTCACTCTTACACCAAGGGGTTGAAAGGAACACTTACTATTCTAGTAAAAAACAGTACGAGGTCCAAGAAAGACACCTCAAAGAAGAAAAACAATTAATAGGCTATATAATAATGTAATAAGCTATAACAGCTTTCATGATGTGTCAAAATACCTCAGGTGGTAAATTTATCTCACGCCATTCCTTTCATGTATGAAGTAAAAGAAAAAGAAAGTAAACCAATTCCCAAAGGTTGCATGATGAACTAGTAGTGAGAAAAAAAACCATGAAGTATTCAGCTTAACTATCAGTTAACGTGCCTCTGGGTACTGAAACTGTGATTACTGTGCAGAAGACATTAACATTAATGAATTGGCAAGACCAAAACACAGTCACCCCTCTCAAAAGTAAAGAAACTGCACAAACCAAGGAATCTCCGAGCCAAGGCTTCAGTGTATCTTTTCACTGCAAACAGTTAAACAATGATCCCTTTGTTAGAGATTTGCTAACAGTCAGCAACTTTGCATCCCAAAATAATACATTTTTACAGTATTATCTAGGTAGATATTTGGAAATATTCTGTATGCACCATTAATGTCAACTTGTAAACTGCCGTTTAGGTGCACACTGCAGAAAAGTAAAAGTACTGCAGCCCACAGTAAAAGAAATGGAAAAAAATAGGAAGAACACAATGATAATAATAATATAGTTATAAAGAGGCATATGAACCTGCAGGTCTGTCATCTCAGGGGAGCAGCTGAAATAAATGCATACAAGGCTATGTGAATCTGATAATTACATTTGGGCTGTTATACACTTCTGACCAACAAAATGTAACATACTACAAAACTGAGCTGCAGATGGTAAGTTAACTGATAAAAATGTATTTAATAATTCAAAATACAAACCAGTCAAGGGACTCCTGGCAGCTAGAGGTTTTTTAGGCTTTTGACCATGCTGTCCCTTTAGAATGAGAGGTTTGTTTTCTCCTTTTGGAGATGTAACCTGCTTTCTGGCTGCAAATGTCTCAGTGTTCCTTGGAGATTTGCCCTGAGATACTGAAATACATTTCTTCACTTTTTTTGGCGTTTGTTTCTTTTCCAGCAGTGAATCCAGATCCTGCACCAAACATTTAGAATTTTAATTACTCTCTCAGTAAGCCTGATGTAATAATGAGAAGCAAATTCAAGAGACTCTTAAGTAGTTGTAACTTTTTTGGTGTGGTTTTGTTTTTGGTTTTTCTGTGGTAGCGATCGTTCCTGATAGCTTGTTCATGCAGAAGCTTCTTCATATTATCAACTTAAATCTTACAGGAAAGGCTTGCACTTTTGTATTTATAATTGACTCCAGCAAATTATCCGCTTACAGCATATTCAAAAAGAAATGGATACAAAGGCTACAGACAAAAAAAAAAAAAAGGCCACATCACTATGGTAAGACAGACAGACACTTCTTCCAATACTAAGTCCAAACTTAAACAATTCTGCCTCCTTTCCTGTTTCCAAGCAGTTAGCACTGTTACTGTTCTCCTAAGCAGTTCAGAACAGTAAAAATAAAAACAGCTCTTACAGTTAGAACAATATTTTACAGAAAATGGCTACTGTATTAGTTGCCTTTTTTCAAATTGCTTAAATACTGGTTTCATAATAGTTCAGGTTACATAGATTCTTACCTAAAAAAGAAAAATCTTATAGATAGGAACTACAGCAGGAAATGTGAATCAGAACTTTTCTATTATACCAACAACATGTTTTAAGACATCAGGTACCACTAACAAAAGCCATTTGAAAGGCATAGAGCTTTAATAACTCTTGTAGATACAGCTTTATCTTCTGCCTGGACAATTCTGCACCCACCATCATGTGGGAGGCTCAGATGCTTATCATTAATCCTGATTACTATAGTATGCATTGCAGAACAATAAACACATAACTTACACCAATGTATAAAATGCAATTCTTTCAGTCCTAAAAACAGCAAACAAATCAGAAACCGGTGCTTTGTTACCACTGTCACTACCAGTCCTCATTCTATCAGGAGAGCCAATAGAGACAGGAATAGCATCAACAAGAACAGCAGCAGGTAGCTTCTGTGTTTAGGATGCAACTCTATTTTAGACCACTGTTATTTAGGAACGTTAAAAATATATTTATACTTTAGAAAATATGGCCTTTAAAAAAAAAAAAACCACACCAAAAAACCCAACAGTAAGATATTCTGCCATTTCATCACTACATCTTTTCTACCTTGGCAAAACCAAAATCTTTCTTCCTACCTCAACTTGCAGCAAAATATCTATGATAACATCAGAAATTGAAGAATCCACTTCTAGTTTGGCAGAACAGAGAGACAGTTGTCGAATGAGACTGCCCAGTTCCTTGTAGTGGGTAGGAATCTGCTGCTCTGTTTGATCTGTAAACTGACCGGCAAATGCTTGCAAGGCTCGTACAGCTCCTCTGTGTGCTGCTGCCAATCTGGATACTGCTCGAGACTGGAAAAATGAAAAATAAATGTTTTAATACCTACAGTTTCTATGAATACTGATATTATTCAAAGAACTGTTGCCAAAATTTCATGGAGAAACACTGAGGCTTGGGATAATGCAGACGTATATGAGGCCATTTATGACAAAACAAAACAGGCATTTAAGTAATCTACTAGAGGTACTACGCAACAGTACTCGTATCAAGTATCATGCTAGCTTCAGGTAAAATAGTCTGGTTATAACATATTCTGATGTTTCTACTACCTATGCCAACAGAGTACTGTAGTCATGGGCTCAACTTGATGTGCAACAATTCCACAAACACAGAACATTTTCCATCCTTCAGTTTTTGTTACAGAAGAAAATACAAGTGATGGAAAAACACAAGAGAACTGGAACAAGACAATACTGGCCAAACAGCAGGCATGATCTCAGTACTGTATTTCTGGAAGATGCTGGGCAAAGAAGAAAATCAGAAATGAGGCTGATGAGACTCAGTGACATCAACAAGAAGTTTAAAAAAGTAGACGAGTAGAACACAGTGTTATTCAGAAAAGAAAGGAGAATGAAGAAAGAATCGGAAGCTATAAAAAATCAGAAGACCAACAGCCTTCCTCTGCATTTTACTGTAGACAGGTAAGAACTGTGGAGAAGAGGGACGCAGCAAAGGCAGTATCAGACCAAGTGAGGCATACTTCTGTGAGAATGAGAAAGGTGCAAGATACAAAGAAAATCTCCCTTCTGTAGAGAGCGCTCAGGTGTACCCTAGACAATCAAACTCCATTAGCTGGAGAACTTTCTGTCAGTAAGTTACTCACAACCTGAAGGATAATTACGTCTTACCTTTTTAGTATGTTTGATTTTATGAGGACTCAGTTTTTCTAAATCATCTTGAACTTCTTTTACCTGTTTATCAGGAAAGGAGGGGGAGAGGGGAAAGTAATTCAGAAATAGCTCCATGTCTATAAATGAACAATTAATCTTCACAGTAACATCTGAGTGAAAGTCCAAATTTTCCAACAGTGATGCTCATCTCTCCATCCAGTTGTGAGAAAAATTACACCATTCAGATCTAAACTAGAATGCCATGGAAGTTCAGAGATAACCCAACTGAATTTCTCATTTCAGTTCGTGTCTGTCAAATTCATCACAATAAACTAGCTACTATACATCCCATCTTAAAATGCTGGTTCTTACCTGTTGCTGGAGTACATACAGCATCCGAGCTGACCGTGCAGCTTGTTTCTGTCTTCTAGTGCAAACTTGTTGCTCTTTATCAGGATCTAAAATTTCTCTCTCTCTCCCTAAAAAGCATGAAATATAAAATTGTATGTCTTAATTTAACCTGTGGAAATCCTGATTAAGCCATAACAAACATAATTTAAGCAATAAGCCTCCTTCATGTGAAGCCAATACACAATGTATGATGTATTTTGCAGGGCTCTCTTACACAGTAATGCAAGCTAGTAATTTTAACTCTACATCAGGTTTCTATTTAGAATTTGACTAAACATTCTTATATAATATAGCTTATTAATTACAGCTTACAAAAATCACGTGACCCCTTAGTTTTATGACAAAGTCGCAAGTAAAGCACTCAAAGTTAGGAATGGTTAAACCTCTGGCTTGTTATTACAGAAGAAGTGTACAGTGTGCAGTGCACACTGGGGCTGGCTGGGATGGAGTTAGTTTTCTTCAGAGTCACCAGTATGGTGCTGTTTTGAATTTATGACTAAAACAGTGTTGATAACACACCAGTGTTTTGGCTATCACTGAGCAGTAGTTGCACAGCAGTAAGACTGGGGGTGTGCAAAAAACTGGGAGGGGACAGAGCCAGGACAGCTGATCCCAACTGATCAAAGGGATATTCCATGCCATGCTCAGCAATAAAAAACCTGAGTTTTGGTGGGGGAAAGGTAACCATTGCTCAGATTGGTTTGGCATTGAATCTACCTGTGGGAGGTAGTGACTGATTGCCTTTGCATTGCTTGGACGGTTTTTTCCTTTCTTCTTCCTCTTTCCTTCCCTTACTAAACTATCCTTATCTCAATCTGTAAGTTTTTTTGCTTTTGATCTTTCTGTTCTCTTCCCTGTCCTGCGGGGGGAAATGAGCACAAGTATGTGGTGCTTCACTGCCGACCAGGGTTAGCCCACAACACAGTGTCAGAAAGCACATTCATCATGCCACTACGGGGCCATAAATTAGGTGAGTCAGACTTGTGAAATGAAATTTTACCAGCTGTTGTCCCCTTTCCCATCACTGAAAAGAATGTGGTTAATTATGATACTGGTTTTTGCAGTCAAAATTTCTAGGCAATAGGCCTACAGACACCAACATTTTTTCACCCACGTTATTAAATAGCCTACTGCTAATTTACTGCCATTGCAGGTTGGATTGGAGCTCACCACAAACACTCAGATATTAAACCCTGCTATTGTTTAAACTGGCTAGCCATTCTAGCTTTTGTCTACTTTTGAAAAAAGTAGATGGTTTTCAAAAATCCAGAACTAAATATGGATCCTAATCCAAGCCAAAAACCAGAAACAAAACCAAACCAAACTACTGTACATTTATATAACATAACTATTGTTCAGTCTTACACCTTTTTTTGTCAGTTCCTCGATTTTCTGGACATAGCTCCTCAATTCCTTTTGCAGCCGTCGGACTTCCTGCATATTTTTATCTTCTTTTTTGTTTACATTTGGCTTGGGGTCCAGTCCTGTGTCATGGGTGGGTGGAGAGTCCAAACCAGCTGGTATTGGCTTTCTCTCATTTGGTGTGTAGAGATAAACTTTTGTGCCAGAGGTGGTAGTCTCCACTTTGGATGGCTGACCAAGTTTCTGCTGATATTTCAAGCAGGTTTGAGAGTTCAATGCATTTTTACTTTCTGGACTTTCAAATACTTCAGTCGTCGGCTGTTGTGACTTCTGGGCCAATAACGGTTTGTTGACAGTGTCTCCAAACACTTGCTGTTTCATTTGTGCTTCAAGATGTCTTCGTTTTATGTCCCTTTTGGCGAGCTGAATAGCCCATTTTAGTCTCTCTTCAGATACTACTGAAAACATGCCAGAGCTTCTTATGCTGGGGTCCTCACTCCCACCTAGATTTCTCTGATCATTGGATGCCTTCAGTTTTTCTATTATAATTGGGCGGGGGTTAGATAATCTGAAAGCCAAGTTCTCTGGAACTGCAGGAACATTTCTATTAAACTGGAGCTGTTCCAAAGTGTAAAACAAACAAACAAACAAACAAAAAAAGCTGATGTTACACTTAACACTTTACACAGATGATGTGCCTCTAGTGTACAGCAGTAAGAAAAATGGATCTTTTTTCATATTAGAATGCATTCTGTCATGATGGTACTTCTTCAATGCATGCAAGGCATTCCATTCACTCAGACAAATGCCATTATTCAAAATTATTTTGAATTAAGCATTTAGATCATCTTGTAAAAACATTAGGCACTTATCTACAACTTAGGGAGGGCACACATGTTGAAAAATCTGCTCCAAAGTGACTGGGCAATGGACAAGGAATGCCCATATAAAGATTTTTTGAAAAAGTTCTGACAATGAAATTAATGAGTTATAACAATTAACATTAGTAATATAAATAGGTATGATTATATCAGACTGATTTAGTAAGGCATTACTAAATTTACAAAGGCAGCAGAAAGAGAAATGATGGAGATGCATGATGAAGGAGAAATGGAAAGCTCAAACATAATACCAGAATAAAGCTTCTACATTCTGTTTCCATGTAGTAAAGTAAAAGGTTAAGATAGTGTATTGGTTTAGGCTGGGACAGAGTTACATTTCTTCATAGTAGCTTGCATGGTGCTGTTTTGGATTTGCGATGAAAACAGTGTTGACAGCGCACCAATGTTTTAGTTACTGCTGAGCGGGGCTTACAGAGCATCAAGGCCTTTTCTGCTTCTCACACCACCCCACCAGCGAGTAGACTAGGGATGGGCAACAAACTGGGAGAGGACGCAGCCGGGCCAGCTGACTCCAACCGACCCAAGGGATATCCCATACTGTATGACATCATGCTCAGCAACAGAAGTTGTGGAGAAGAAGGAGGAAGGGGGGGGGGGATGTTTGGAGTTATGACATTTGTCTTCCAAAGTCACTGTTACACGCAATGAAGCTGCAGAAATGGCTGAAAACCTGCCTGCTGATGGGAGGTAATGAATGCATTTCTTATTTTGCTTTTCTTGTATATGCAGCTTTTGCTTCACCTATTAAACTGTCTTTATCTCAAGCCATGAGTTTTCACACTTTTACCTTTCCAATTCTCTTCCCCATCCCAATGTGGGAGAGTGAGCAAATGGCTGTGTGCTTAGCTGCCTACTATTAAACCACAACAGACACGTAAGTAGTATTTACAGATTTAGTTTGTGATCTATATCCTTACAAAAAGACAGTGTCAAGATTATGTATGACAGCATTGTGAAAGCAAGCATGAAGACCTGACACTCAGTAGTGCGCTATCTCAGGAAGTGGGTCATAATCATCTTTTTGTAACGAAAACCAATTCAGCATTGCTGCAGAAGTCAAACAATACCTGTGTTTGTAAAGCCTTTGCTTCATTCCTGTATAGCTGGGTAGTGAATGCAAACGTAGCATCAGACATAGTTGGCTTGCTCGGTCCCATCACATTGGCTTGATCTTGAAAATCCAGTTATTAATCCTCTGCTTACAACTGCAACTATAAACACCAAAAGAATCATACATTATTTCTGACTCTCAAAAGCAATCCCAGGTCTGATGTGGATAACAGAGAAACAACCTGAGGAGGCATGTAGAAATGGAAAACGTATCATGTGTACTCATACAGGTGGTACACAAAATGGAGAGTACAGACCCATCATTTAATGCAAAATTTACAATTTACTTCGTTATTTTACGCACATCCTGGAGAGCCGAGGAGCACCATCACAGACTATGAGGCTCACATTATGAACTGTAAGAAGACTGCCACAGAACTTTTCTATTACTTACCTAAAAGAGAAATACTATACTGCAATGATAAGAAAACAGACTAGCAACACAGCCTAAGGCAGTGCTCAAGGCAGCTGGGTTCCCATATAAAAAAGTTAGTGTCAAAGGAAAACAGATCAAGGGCATGCTCATACCTAAACCTCTTCACAGAGAAGGATTTAAAATAAAAGCAATGTGCGGAGACTGACAGAAACTTACGACTCCTTCATCTGCCTCTGAGAATTAAGCATGAGCAGGATCCAACGCCTAACTCTGTCAAAACCTTCTATTTTGTTTTGCCGCAGGCGGTCTCTGCGCTTTAGCTCAGCGGCAGGCCCCTCAGTCCCGCTCTGACACAGCTCGGGGCACGGACGCGTTTGGCCGCGCCTGCCTGCAGGTTCTGGTCGCGATGCGCCCCTGGCGAGGGGGACTCCCCTGCGGTGCCACCCCCCTCCAGCCGCCCGACAGCCACAGCCCAGCGACCGACCCGCCCCGCGCGACAGCCCGCGGAGGTCGCGGCCACCCCCGCGGCCCGCCTGCTCCCCGCCTCGCCCCACGGCATCCCGCGCCCGCTGCCGCTGAGGAAGGGCGGGCGAGCGGCCTAGGCCAGGACCTACCGAGGCGCGCTTCAAACCCGCTCTCGGCAACTGCCGCCGCGGAGGCCGCCGGGAAGCGGCGAGGCGGACGTGGTGCGGAACTACGGTGTCCGACGCGGGCCACGGGAGGAGCCCGCGCGTTCCTGCCGCTGCCTCCTCTTCCCGCGGGCGCCATGGGCTGGGAGGAGAAGCAGGTCCGCGGGTACCCCGAGTTCGTGCAGACGGCGCAGCGCTACCACGGCCGGCCCATCTTCGCGCTCTTCTGCGGCGACAAGGATGCCGAGGGCAGGAGCTGGTGCCCGGACTGCGTGACGGGTGAGGCCCGAGGGGCGCGCCGGGGCGGGTGGGACGTGCCGTTCACCGCTGCGGGAGGCCGCATCAGCGGACACAGAGGCAGACGCGGCCGGCGGCGCCCCGGGCAGCGGGGGAGCGCCTTGTCCGTCGGCCCTCGCAGGTCCCCCCGCTGCGTGGCGGGGCGCTCCTGCCCGCGGGCACGCGCTCTCTCGGAGGAAGCTGGAGAGGCCCCTCCGGGAACGCCTGACGTGGGCCACCAGCAGCTCCTAGCGCAGGGCGGCCTCGCAACATCCCAGCATCGCGCCTCTGTACCAGCCTCCTTTGTCGAGGGCCGTGCGCGGACGGGGCGAGGCTCCGGTTTGAAGCTCTAGCTGCAGTTACCAAGCTCGTGGATCTAACTGGCAGCATAGACCGTGACCAGGAGCTGGCCAAAGCTGCTGCCTCGCTAACAAGCTGTCCGTGCTGCTCTTGGTTTTGCTGGCCACATTCCACTGAATGGCATGTAATGTAATATGTTGTTCAGCGGAGGCTGGTGTAAAGCCCACACACAATCAGATAATTCACCTCGGCTTTATCTATCAAGAGCAGAAGTGACCTACCAGTCAGTATCTGCCAACAGTATGAAGGCAGTTCCTTAGAAAACGTTGCACTGAACTTTCTGGATCATATGCCAGAGTACATACGGCAAATGCTTACTGCAGTTCTGAGGGCTTTCATACAGGCAGGAGACAGCAATTACTTTTCTTACTTGTTAAAACAGAAATTGGCCTTTACTCAAAGACCAGTCCCTTCAACGCTGAGCATGTAAATTCTGCAAAGCTTGTGGATAACCAGGTGAAACAAAATACAGATCTTTACCCAAAGCAGACAAAATGTTAATTAGCAGCCTTGTCGGTCAAAGTAGGTATGTGTGATTCTGTAGCACAGTAAAAGTATTAACTAGATTTTAAAAATTACTCTCTAGCTGAACCGGTTGTGAGGAAGGAACTTCATAACATGCCTGATGAGTCTGTATTCATCTACTGCCTAGTAGGAGACAGAGCCTAGTAAGTAACTGTTTTAATGCCAACAACTGATACAGTTTTGCTGTTTGTGGACTGAAGGTTGGAACTGACTCAACTGTCCTTTTCTGCAACGAATAAAGCAAGGGTTTTTTTTTAGTTTTGAGGTCTACACTATCCCTATTGTGAGCTATCTGCATGCTTGTTCTAAGGAGTGGGTTGGGCAGGTGC
This sequence comes from Podargus strigoides, assembly GCA_028020825.1. Classification (NCBI taxonomy): domain Eukaryota; kingdom Metazoa; phylum Chordata; class Aves; order Caprimulgiformes; family Podargidae; genus Podargus; species Podargus strigoides. The sequence goes on along the minus strand of CM051640.1, from coordinate 12,349,821 downwards.
AAGGCAAAGACCTTTGAATCACTCTTTTGAAGGAATTCTAAACAGGCTAACTGCAAACTGCACCTCTACAAGCTGTGCTTAAGCTCTTCTTCCTGAACAGCTGGAAAGATCCCAACAATGAATTCAGGAAGAATCTGAAACTAACAGGAGTGCCTACACTACTTAAATACGGAACAGTAAGTGATTATTGTATGTTCTGGATCTACAGGCAGTCAAATGGGAAACTAGCAGGAGCTTATGGCTGTAAATGAATTAGTCATGCATGTTTTCTCATACTCTCTCTTGTTCAAAAAGAGCAGACAATTAGGAACAGCTCTTCTGCTCCCACCCCTGCACTTTTCCTGGCTCAAACAGTTCAAGAGAACCACTCTGCTTTCTGTATAATGTTGTCTGTAATAAACACATAGTGAAAAAAAAAAAATACATACACTTAGCATGTAGTGGTTGAGGGGTAGCGAAAATTCTTAGCAACATATTGTTAGCTTCCTGACTTGCAGCTCCTCAAATTTTAAAAAATCTAAATTCTGAATTGTGGGAGTGAAACAAGGTTACGTGCAGTATACTCTTGATTCAGACTACAGCTCAAGTTTTAACTTGCGCATATTATTTAAATTAGTAGTTACCTTCTGAGAAATGCCTCTCCCAAGGCCAGAAAACCCTCAAGCATTTTTCAGTTATTCTTACCTTGCTTGCTCCACTCCCCACAGAAAAACAACTGCTGGAGTATGGCTAACTTCAGTATGTAGAAATGGCTCTAGACCAGGTTTTTGAATTGTCCCTAAAACATCTTAACTTTTCTTTCAGCCTCAGAAGCTGGTTGAAGAAGAATGTTTTAAAGCAGAGCTTGTGCGTATGTTGTTTACTGAAGACTAAATCCTCCACTAATCAATCATTTATGAAGAAGTTAATCTCAAGTTACTTGCAGTGTCCTTTCAAGGAATCCTTAAGCTCTTCAAAAACTTTCATGGTTAATTGCTTCAGACTAGTCAAGATAAATGTCATTAAATTCTAGGTCCAAACCTTCCACTAAAATCAAACTGCAACAAAAAACTGTATCTTTCCTTTCATGTTCAAATAAACTTGAGTTTGCAAACAGTCTCTTTCCTAAGGAGCTGAGCTCATGTTATACACTGAAAGAGCTGCCTACAATTACTGAAGAGCAAGACTTAACTGCTAAGTTTTACCTTTAAAAGGGGGGCGTATAGGAGAAACAGAAAAACCTGCTTATTGTTCCCAAATCTGACTTTACATACCTACTGGAGCTGTCAAGATAAATTTTCAGCAGCACAGATGTTTAATGGCTTATTTATTCAGTCTAAGTATAAGATGAAGGCTGACAGTCCTGTTGTCATTGATCATGTTACCTGCTTCTACACAGATACAAAATACAACATGAATACAGCACAAATACAATCTAAGAAAATTAAATCCATGACAGCTGCCAAGATCTGTGTTCTTCATTATTTCTTCTCTCTGCTCCACTCCTGCAGTCCTTGTCTCATCACACTTTGGTTTCTATCTCTAAAGCATGCTGTAAGGAGAACGCTGTGAGACCCTGACCGACAATTATCACCAGGTAAACAGAAATGACAATAGCTCAGCTCAGTTTCAAGGCACAAATACACAATTTAGATTTTGTACAATATCATCACTTCAACTTTGCTCATCCCGCAGTTGTAGAAAGTAGTACATGAGGGAGTTCTTAGCCATACTTTGAGAAACATCATTATTCTCCAGGGAAAATGCTTCCTAAGAACAGACTTGTGAGCTGCACTTTTTGTTAGATATTTAAACGTCAGTGCCCTCAAAACCATATTTTGTTTTCAAAATCAAGAGGAATCAATAACCACAGTAAGTAGTACTCTTACAAAATTGTCCATGCTTCACAGTAAATTGCAGAAGTAGATGTTTATCAGTCTTGTATCTTTTAAAAAAAGTAGAGGGAAAAAAAAGTCGATTGATAAATCAAAAATTAAATGTACACACACCCAGGGCCAAACCTACAAAAGGGTTCATTTCTCTCTTAAATACTTCAGCTGACACAAAGTACACCTTATCATTACTCTTCCAAGTGTTTTTCATTTTACAGAGGTGTTGTTCTGTTGCTGCTGCTCTGCAAGTGCTTGCTGGAGGCGCATTCTTTTCCGTGAATAGTGCTGCCAGTGAAGAATCTGTTGCTCATCAATAAACTTAGCACACTGAGCATTTACCAGTTCTTTGCGGAAATGTTCATATTGAAGCAGCTCTAACATATGCAAACACTGAGGATACCTGAATTTAAAAATAAACACAATTTAATACAAGTTTTCATAAGGTACACTAAAACTGGACTCTCCAATAATTCTGCAGTTCATTATTTTTGTTTTATCATGTATGTGCTTTGCTGAAGTATCAAACCACTTAAGACTGTACCTATTCCACACACTGTAACTTTGTAACTTCAGTGTTAGGCTAGGAAACAAGGTGTCCAATAACAGTTTATAAATGGATATACATACTTGCTTAGAGTAGCTTTTCTAATGGCTAGATTTTATGAACACAAATACATAACAACTACAGTACCTGTTTCCAGAGCTCATTTAAAGAGCATAACCAAGAACTGTATTCCCAAAACTGGAAAGAGTTTGCACACTCACAAAAATGCAAAGTCCTTTGTTTCGTGTAAGCATCAATAATGCAAAATCACTTAAAATGTACTTACTGGGCCTAACTGAAGTAGTTTTGTACCATAATTTTTAACAGTTTTATTTTAAACAAATGGTAAAATGCAGATATAGGCTGCAAAAGGAAGATTCCATGCACAACTCACGAAAGACGAGTTTTTTAATTTGTCTATTCTTGCTACATCTGGACTGATGGAAACGGGAAAATTTATGTTGCATAGAAACACAGTGTACAGGACAAACGTAAGATTACAGGCAGAAATCAAATACTGACATGTTGCTGTTCAGTACCTAACAGAACATAAACATTAAATCATCAAAATGCAGAAACCCAAGTGATTTTAACACTTACTTCAGGTATTTCGCATATTCAGGTTCTTTCCAATAAAGTAAATATTTAAGATAATTCACAAAAGCTTTATCTTTGAAGTAGCCCCTTTGTGCAAGAACTGAAATAAAATGAAAAGAAATTGTCACTTACAGATGCATGAAAAAAATCCACCAAACTTAAGGAATACAAACAGGCACTTCAGTACAAACTTTACCACGACAATCAAATTTTGATAATTCAAAATAAAAAAGCCACAGGGAAAAGTATATTTTATGTCAGCACACTAGACATAATAAACTATTCTCATATGGTATGCATATTTCATTTAAAAGCTTTTTGAAACACAAAATTTTGACTGTAGCATCAAAATTGGCAAGGAATTAAATATAGGACCTGAAACTATTACATTAGTAATAATAAGCGCTAGTAAAAATCTGTTTTCAGGTAAAGGAATACTGTTAACTTCACATTACTATTTAACTACAGACTTGAACTTACTTTTTTTCTTCACCAGATACATATTTTTTTTCATTTCAACCAATAAAACATTGTGTTCTATAAAACCTGCCTGTTAGAAATCTACGCAAATGAAATTATTTAGACTACCTTTATGCTGCAAAAGACCCATTCTCTTCTCTTTGTTTAGCCCTCTCTCTCCCTGTTTAACATTACCAGTAATAAACACCATTAAACTATATTCATTCCTCAGGATCCTGATATTTATTTTTAAGTACTCACAGTTGAGGTAATTTGGATTTGCCAGACACTGAACAAACTCTAATTCCAGCTGGAACCGAAGTCGATTTCCTGTATCATCTGATAAATGAGAAAAAACAGTAAGAAACAGACCCATACAATAGATTTTAAAGTAATTTTCTCAGTTTGAGCTATACAAATAGAGATAACATGTTTCAACAGGAGAAAGAAGAAAAAGCAGCAACTCCCCATAATAAATACAGGTTAATTTAGCAAAGCCTTCGTTACATGAATCAGTATTGGGCCTGCATTAACACTTTGTTTTTACAGTGAAACAAGTGCAAATAATGGAGGAATTCCCACTGACACTTTAGAGTGAAGGAGAAGGGAAGAGCAAGAAGCCTGGAACATTTGTACAGGGAAAATTAGAAAGGTAAGAATAGGGAACTGCAAACAGCCCACTGAAATCCTAGTTGTACATAGCTTTAATAGTAGTGCAAGGCAACTTCCCCACCCCCCCAGACAGATACCCTGATAGAGCAGACTAGTGAGAATACTGTAATGTTCTCATAGTACTGACAGGTTTTGCCTGTTTAGCAGTGGTCATAAATTAACTTAATTTTCTGCATTTATGCCCATGACTGTACAAACTGGGGCTACTATACCAAGAGAGAAGAAAGAATCAACTGACTCTTATTCTTACAATCACTCCTTCAAAGTACCTTCATTTTAAACTTGTTTTCTTTTTCAGTGTCACTGTATTCTAGAAAAACATCTCCCCACTAGTGGTTTAAACAAACTTATTTGATCTAGGCTGGTTATTACATATTCTCCCTTGTTTTCACTATATCATCTATGTTTGTATTAATTTTGAAAACTACTAAATATTTCATGAAAAACATAAGCTCTAGGGGATCCTCACACGAAAAAAAAAAAGAAAGAAAAAAGTTGTTTTGCCAATTAGTAGGCCCAGTACAAAAGACATAGCCAGCAGCAGAACAACAATCCAGTGAGTAAGTTCAATTTCACATAAAGGACTCGGAATATAGGGGATTGCTGGGGGTACAAACAAGTCAGATCACAAATAATAGATATCAACCCCAGCGACCCCAGGAATGACACAGTATCACTCATAATAGATGGAACAAACAGAGACACAAGGTAGCCCACAGAGAAAATGGGAGACAACCAGGAGAATAAGGTGGTTACATATGACAGAAGTAACCCCATGTTGCCTCCCCACAAAGCCCGCGTTTGTACGTGCCAGACCTGACTGGGATCCAGTTGCATGAGGGGTCAGGAGGTCCTTCCCCAACAGGAAAACTCTGTGAAGTGCGTCCACTCCACAGACAGACTCTCCAACCCTTCCTGCAAGTGGTCCCAGCTTTTATCCCCAAACAGGACACCTGGCACTCGTTTATCAAAATGCAGGGCACTTAGGGCTTGTTTACCCAAGGACTTTCCTTGCAAGGCCGGCCGCACCTTGGAGCAAAGCCAAAAGGCAAACTCATCCCCTCCTCTTAAAGGGCTGTGGGAGCCACCCATATGTCAGCCTTAATTCAGGGCTGGGGGTTCAGACCCCAGCACTTCAAAAGTGCAAATGAGATTCTACATGTAAAATTATTTTTTTTTTTTTTTTTACGAACTATTACCAGTCATTTTTCAATCTGTATAAAATAGCCTACACTGCCTTTAGTTCTTTCAATTTCTGTAGCATCAACAAAGACTAAACGAAATATTTCAAGTAGTAGTAATTATTTCTGTAGTACTACGTAAGTCTACAAGAGCAGCACAATGCCCGTCGGGAACACGGGTGACAGTAAGAAGCCACAAATCTCACCCGTGAGGAACACACAGCAAACCCCTCCCGAGGGAGGCCGGCCCTCCACGGCCAGCGCCACGCCGTACCTCTGGAGCCCGCGCACCGAGCCCAGCTCCCAGCTGCGCCCCCGGCAGCCCTGGCCACCAGCACACGCACGCTCCCGAACAGGCTGCCTCTAAACACACCTTCCTTTTCCTAGACAGCCATCCGGGCGCAGCAACGAGCCCCGGGCTCGCGGTGCACCGCGAAAATCAGTGCTCCCACAGGAGGGAGGGTGAAGGACAGACCGGGGAAGGCCTTGTGCTCCCAGGTTTGCAGCTCTGCTTCCTGAATTAAGGGCAAATGTGAAAAACGAGGTCCGGCCGTCATCCGCGGCAAAAGCTATGTAAGAGTGTGGGGAACGCGGGATCAGCGCTACGCCCACGGAGGCGCCCTCTGATGCCCTCACCACCTCCCCTCCCACGGCCTCTGGGAGCAGGAGGGCCGCGGGTACTTCCAGAGGCGGCCACAGAGCAAACGGGTGCCGGAGCCAGCCTTACCAGCGCAGAAACGGGAAGGCCCGCGGATGTGCGGGGCAGCAGGAGCTTGCCCCAAGTCCCCTTCTCCGAGGAAGCGGGCTCAGAACCCGCCCAGCACCTGCCGCCCGCCAGGGCCGGGCCGCGCCACGCCGGCTCCTCGGCGGCAGGACCGCAGGCGGCCTCTCCCCGGGCCGCAAGCGCCCGGCCTGCCCGCCCCTTGCCGCGCTGTCCCGCCGGACCCAGCACTCCGAGCACCCGGGAGGCAGCGGCCACCGCCACCCCTCACCTGTCTCCATGGCGGCCCGCCGCGCTGCGCCACGCGCCCCGGCACAAGATGGCGGCGAGGACGGCCGCTGCCGGCGGACGGACACCGGCGAGAAGCGGCGCTGAGGCGCACTGGGAGGGCGGCGGTTGCGCGGCAACGGGTCGGGTCACGGCTCCTCGCTCGGAGCCGCCGCCAGTGCCGCTTATCAATAGAAGTGATTTTAAAAATCACTTTATTAGAGCCAGCATGCGCCAGCAGAAATGAAAATAAACCCATTAAATGCATGCACAGCAGAATTCACGAAATCTGTTTTTCTGTGGCGGTTTTATGTCCAAGCCTCTGAGCTCATGTGAGAGCCCCCTCAGTGGGGCTGCCGGAGGGCCTGCCCGGTCTCTGCCCAGAGAGCAGTCTGTCCCCAGCCCACGGTGAGTATCTGCATTTTTCGTTCCACTTACCCGGCACTGCCGTTGCTCTGGGGGCAGTGACAAGGCTCAAAGGGCCCATTTTTTGCCATGGACCTTTGCGTTGCTGCCATTGGCGAGTTACCAGGCCCCCAGGTTTCTCAGGACAATCTCATGTTTCAGATCCAAGCTGTTCGTGCTCCAACATCACAGTTTAATTTATGTACAATGTGAGTAAACAACCTTTTGAAGAAAATTAATGATTTGTTCTGTCATGTAAGGGAACTTTTACCGATTCAGTTCCAATCCCGCTAGAAGGTAGCTTTGGGGTCAATGTTCTAGTCATGTTTTTTTTCCCCCAATAGATAAATGCTTGAGCTGGGATGGATAAAAATAAATGATCTTGTGTTTGTATTTGCAAAACATGAATTTTAACTTTGTACTAGACAAGCCACTGTTGATCACTTCTAGAGCAGAAGGAAATGGAGAGACTCGACTCTAAAATACTAAACTATGTTTGATTATTTTTTTTTCTTTCTGCATATAGAACAGAGATTTGAGCTTGCACTTTGTTTTGGTTTTTATAGCAACTTTACAATGAGCCAAGTAGATTTCAGTCAACCTCTGCACTTCATTCATTCATTAGAAGAAAATTGTATCAGAGTGAAACCAGATAACGAACAAATACTCCAGGAGCAGAGAACTGCACTGTTGCATCAGTACCCTGGAGAGGAGCCCAGCTTCTGAGGTTGTAAATTTATTCCAGAAGTTGCAGTTCTGCCTGGTGTTACATACAAAATTTTCAGAACTTGGCTCAAACAAAAGACCCAATGGTTTAGCACTGCCCAGCTAGCTTAGGTTCTCTGCTATGATGGTTGTATTATTAGACACTTCTGCAACAGTACACAGTATACAGACTTACCTGAAGCCTGACTGATTTTTTTTCCTTTGTCCTTTTTTTTTTTTCTTTTAAACTTATTTACTATTTTCATTTGTTGAACTGTTTTCAGAGTCTTAGCAATTTTCTGTAATACTATCTTTTCCTATGCAGTGTGATTATTTTTTCCCCTGAGAACTGGGTTATAAAAACCCTCTAAAAAGGATTTATGCATAGTTTTTCTTAATAAAAGAGGGTTGCTTTTTTTAGACAAGGTTTTAGTGGTTGTGGAATACTACCATTACTATATCAAAACATAACAAGTCACTCCCCAGTAAACACAGACTTTGGGCTAAAAGCAGAGATCAAACAGATCCCACGTGTCTGCATTGCTATTCTGGAATGTGATTTCTCTCCCAAGACTGACTTCAGAGGAGAGAATCCTAAAAAAGGATTGGTCACAGGAATAAATTACTATGTAGGTTTGCCAGAGTTAAGTTAAACATCTCAATTCTTGGCCATCAAAACTAGGAACAAAATTGAAAGGATCATAGTGTAATAACTAATCATAGAATCATAGAATCACTATGGTTGGAAAGGACCTATAGGATCATCAAGTCCAACCTTTATCCCAACATCTCCCTAACCACTGGACCATAGCCTCAAGTGCTACACCCACTCGTTTTTTAAACACCTTCAGGGACAGTGACTCTACCACCTTCCTGGGCAGCCTGTGCCAGTGCCTAACCACCCTCTCAGTAAAGAATTTCTTCCTAATATCCAACCTAAACTTCCCCTGACGCAACTTGAGGCCATTTCCTCTCGTCCTATCATTAGTAATTTGGGAGAAGAGACCAACACCAGCCTCACGACAACCTCCTTTTACGTAGTCATAGAGAGCAATAAGGTCTCCTCTCAGTCTCCTCCGACTAAACAACCTCCCTCAGCCAGTCGTCATAAGGCCTGTTTTCCAGACCTCTCACCAGCCTCATTACCCTTCTCTGGACTCGCTCCAGCACCTCAATGTCCTTCTTATACTGTGGTGCCCAGAACTGGACATAGTAGTCAAGGTGTGGTTTCACGAGTGCTGAGTACAGGGGCACGATCACCTCCCTACTCCTGCTGGTCATACCATTTCTGATATGGGCCAGGATGCCATTGGCCTTCTTGGCCACCTGGGCACACTGCTGGCTCATGTTCAGCCAAAAGGTCTTTGCAGGTCCACAAAGTAACATAATGTTTCTACTAACACCAATTGTTCTATTTTAATGTCTGGATTTCAATCTCTTTTTCCAACTGCCACATAGAACTTCGGACTTCTTTTTTTAATATTAGATGAAGTATCCTCCATCTTGCCAAAAAAGGTCTTTCCTTTAATATTTGATATATTATAAAGGCACTTGGAGGACTTGGGGATTCCTTTTCAAACTGGTTACAAAACATCTCCTGTAGATAAAGATATTGTAGATAAAGATATTCATGTCTGTGATCGAATTCAGAGGGTTTTTCCTGAGGCCTTAAGGGTAGAAACCATTATCTTCCAATTAAAGTTGTCTGTCCCAGTCATATGTAGCATTTTCCACACTGAATACTTGGCAACTGCCAAAAATACGATTTTTAGCTAGACATGCCTTCCACTTATTTGAGTTTAAATTTTGCACTCATGGGTTTCAGAGAATGTTAGAAGCTAGGCTAGGTTCTGGCATTTTTAATCACGTTGATTAGTACTGCATTGGCAATAATGCTTTCCAGAAAACGTAATGGTTTATGGCAACATGTACAATATAGCATTGTTAGACTGGCATAGAGACACAGCCATTCAATGGAGCCACTTCTGGGATGTCTAAAACTCCATTAGGCACAGGAGAAAATAAAGTCTTGTCTGTAGTGCTAATGGATCTTGAAGGTGGGCACTGAGAAAATGAGATGTTGCAAAGGGTTTACACATCTATGACATCATAGTACAAAGCATTTGCATCAGAAAAAAAAAGATCCAGCAAGGCTTCATGATTGAAAACTGATCAAGTGGAACAGTATTTTATACCCAACACTTGAAACCTAAGACATCCCCATTTGTTCATACATTTACCCATCTGCTTTAGAACACAGTGGAAACTTGTATTGACATGGATAATGACATCTTAAAGGATTTTACCCATAGAATGCAAGACAGTATTCTGCAGACTGGAGGGTATCCTGCTTCAAATATGGTTAAATAACAGAGAACAGAGTATGCATTATGTTATATTTATAACAAGCCAGTACAAAGTCTGCAATTTTTTTACTCCAATGTTATAATTGTAATTCAATAGAAACAAGATCATAGTTATCAGAGACTGAAACAATTGTCAGAACATATTTAATTAAAGGCTTCACTGTTCACTGAGTTCTATTTTTTGAGGTCAAGAAACTGGCAGGTGATGTGCATTTCAAAAGCCAGCCTATGACAGTCATAATAGAACAATCTTCATGTGAAGACTGTTAAATACCATTCAATGGAGCTGTAAATTGGGTGAAATGGTAAAAATGGTAAAAATACTTAAAAGACTGTGGCAGACACTGGAATGTGTACTTACGTGACTATGGTACTCCTCTAGCTTCAGATAACCATTAGAAAAAGCAAAGATAAATTCAACATTAAATGCCAAGCGTCAGAAAGCATTTTTTTCTTTAATAAGTTGGTTAAAAATGTCTCAGTCTTCTATTCTTAGGACGTCTGAAAGACAGATGAATTTGAGGTCAGCCACTTGCCAGGAGCAATAGGCGCTGAACCCGAGAACAATGGTCTACAAGGAACATCCTCACAAAGGTATTGCTTGCCATTTGAAACCCTTCTTAAGGTGCTCTAAGGAAAGAATTCTGCAGTGAGCCAGGATATATGGGGCCTGATCGGGAGGAACTCTTATCTTGTTGAATGCCAAACAGGCCAGGAACAAACTCATTCACCAGTAATGAAAGAATGTAAAAGCTTCCAAGGCTGAGATCCATAGGCAAGCTTGCAGAAAATTAACTGAATGTTATCTATTTTATAATTGTTGTAAATATGAATAATTTCACTTATTTTCCATTATATTTTGGATTACCGTGACAGTTATTTAATTTTCCAATAATAGTCCAATAGTGATGTAGTTTGATCTACTTTCTATGCCGTTTCATTTTTAAATGCTTCTACTAAGCAGAAGGGTGTAGGGAAAACACCAGGAAGAATTACGTGTAAAGCTGAGGAAGCAATTGGTGTGAATTTGGAAGTAATGAAAAAAGTATCCCCTTTATTTTATAGTATGTTTCGACTGTGTTCAGCAAGTAAGCAACAGTTAATTTGGTGCTGAAACTAATAGGTGTACTCACATAGACCACGAGTGAGGACATTTTTCTTAATAATCACAAGAATAGAGCAACAGCTCTGCCAACTGGCATGGCAACATATTGCTTACATGATAAAGTATTTTTTTATTTTTAAAAAAATAGGGAAGTTTCCTGGCACTACAGCTGAGAACAGAGGCTTGAGAATGCAGCCTTTTCCTCCAGTAGAGCCTAAAAGCTCAAGAGCCAGATGAGCTATACATGAGATACTGTAAGTTTTAGATATCTAAGTTTAGTTTGGATTTGTCTATACCAGAGTAACAGGTAGGGTTTTTTTGTAGATTTTGTAACTGGCACAAATGTTAATGCTGCACTTTTTTTTTTTGCTATTTCCAAACACAAGTAACAGAAATTAGCAGTGGACTATTGCACAGAGCTTCTCTGACTGCTCAGAGACTGAGTTCTTGTGTAGTGAATGAGGTTAAAACCTCAGGTCTTTCTGGAAGTTTTGAAAGGAGGGGCTGGCTTAATTGTCTGGAGAAAGCAAGCTGTTGGTAGACGAGCAAAAGCATTCATCTTGCTCAGCCCTAAAATGCTGAATGGGCGAAACTGCTGGAACCTGAGCTGCAAGCTCAGATCTGAAGCTCTAGACTTACCTGGGGCCTTGACAAATCAGAGCTCTCAAAGCCAAGTAATACTAATTATGTGAAGAGCCAGACATCAAAATGCTGGGCTTGTAGGTACTACTTTAATGGTAGTGATAACAGAGCATCAGAACACATACTGATGTACAATAGTGATTCAGACTCAAGACTGCCTTTCCCCATGTATAAACTGGATGAGCAGCTGAAGTTTATACAAATCTGACAATTCATGTCAGCTAAGGATCAAAGCTATGAAATCCCAGGAATTAAATTCTGATAAAAATAAGGGTTAAATAGAAAAACCAAACAATTTATTTCTAGTTTTTATATCACCATCTCAACTACTTTACTTAAGAGAATCAGGGAATAAAAAAAAGTCACATTCTTCCATTCTTGCACAGGGTCATCTAACTATACTAGAAATAGCACTGCAGTTACTTTTATAGACAAAGAAAAGAGATCTGGGAATGCACGGTCTCCAATAATGAAAATATGATTAGTGAGATTCCTTCCTACTCTCAAGTAAAACTCTAAATATCCTGTACACTCACCCACAACCTCACCCACTCATGATGAAAATAACTTTAATTCTTGGTCACTGCAAAGGTGGTACACAAATAGTTACCAGTTTGGGGATGCCTACATAAATGCTTGGCAAGAATATAAACCCTCTCTTTAGCTGCATGCTAGCCAACCTGTCAGTGCTTATGGTCAAGATTACACAGCATTGAGGCAAAAAAAGTGCTGAATTCCTTAGGGAGCAAATCTAAATATACCTCTTCCAGGCAAGGCCCATAACCTTTGACTGCCAGGCCTGCAGTAGAGTATGTTTGAATTATGTCTAACACCTAAATTTAAGCAATATGAAGTAACCTAGAGCTTATGAATAATTACACAACAGTATAAAGCATACCTTGACATGTTACTTGCATTATATTAAACTTTTTTTTTTTTTTTTCTGTATTGCAAATATAAAATTTTAAAGTATTTTGAGATTAAATGCTATAAAAACCCCCGGTTTCTCTGAGATGGTTTCTTCAAGTTCTCTTGGTTCCTTGCTCATATCTCACAATTAATATTTCTATTTATTAGCTGTTTTTCCTAGCTCAGTGAAAACTGCCTATTGGTTTTTTCAATATATTCCTTTTCCTAGGCCACTTCATGTATTAAAAAACAACCACTTTCAAACAACAACAACAAAAAAAACAATTAAAAAAAAACCCCGTGTTTTTTTTTTTTAATGTACAGTTTTATACAGAACACTAGAACTAAGAAAAATGTGAAACTGTAAGTCTCACTATAATTTTTGAGGTGCCTGATCTTACCCTGGCCTCAGGGAGCTTCAAGTCACTCCTCCCAATATTCCCACGTACCTCACAGTCCAGGGACATATCCTATGGTATCTGAAGGCTTTTTCCTTCCCCCAGGTCATCTTAATACCACCCAATATGGCTGTCTTTTTTTTTTTTCTTATTCAGTAAGCAAAGACCTGAGAGGTGTTTCATGAAAGACAGCTGCACCTAATTAACTCCCAGAATGTTAGTCATCATCAATTTAAGTCACCCCAAAATAAAAACCAAACAAACAAAGAAAGAACTGGGCCAAGATCTCCTGCCAAATATTTCAAGATTTATTTTTGACCACCCTTCAAACAAGGGTGAAGTTATTCCCCAATATGAGCCCCCAGAGGGTTGATTTTAAAGTGTATTTACAGTATCCTAGAGTGACATATTCAGATTTGCTCTGTATTGATCTGACTAACATCTATAGACAGATATGAATGAAAACAGTCAAAAGTGAGCTCTTAAATGAGGCATCATAAGACAATTGTGTGTGTGTGTGTGTGTGTAGGATGCTCCCAGGAAGTTTATGTTGTTTTTTCCCCAGCTTTTGTTATTCAAAGAGAGCTGAAGTGTCCTCTTTTCCTCCTCGCTCTTTTTCAGAGGAAATTCCATTTTCCCCAATTAAGAATAACAATTCTTAGTGATGTGCACAAAAAAATCCTGGGTTTCTGATTTTTGACTGTATAGCTAAGACAAAATATTGAAGTAAAATAGATACTTGCTCCAGAAATAATCATTCTTTAATTCAAAGATTTTGTTAACTTTGTTTCTAGTGGAAAATTTGATCTTCCACTGGCTTGCTAAAATATTTGCTGAGACCCAACCCATGTTATTGTTCACAAAGAATAGTTCACAAATGAAACTACAACAAACTAGTTTTAGAATCTGGAACATTCAGTTCTTTCAAGAATATGGTTTGTCTATAAAAATAATGTTTTATGAACACTGCAATGTGTTCAAATTCTGACCTGGAACGGTTTATGAAAACTCATTGAAGAGCTGTGTGCTGAAGAAGGCTAGTGAGTAATTTCACGTGAGTAAATAAAGTACTGAAGTAAACATGTGAAGGATAACACCTTCTTTCTTACAGAAGAAATAGTCTCTTTCTTGCAACCCGAATGTGCAGTCCACATTTACACAATAATAAATAGGCAACTATTGACTTACAGGTCTAGAAAAATCTAAATGGGCAAAAAACAGTTTAACAGTATAGTCAACTCTATTTTTAAAGAGCTACCAAGTATCTCGTTAAGCAGTCCCTAATCACCTCAGAGCAGCATGGTATGCCTGCCGTTTACTCTGTGGCTTCAAATGGTGAGGGCTGTACTTACCTCTGATCCATATAGTACGCAGAAATTCCTTAGAATTTCCCTCTGGAAGAAGCAGGTTCTCCTTCACTGTGAAAGCTACAGGTATTAACTAGCCATGCAAAAGCACAGGATAGATAACTACATTATTTTCAGCACATTGGGTTCACAGCTACTACACTGGAATGCTAAACCACAGATTAAATAACAAAGTATTTAAGAGAAATCTACAAAAAAGATAACGGAACTGTCTGCTGATAAATATAGTTTATTTTTGAGGCTTATATTCATGTGCAAGTACAACAACTGGCATAGGGATTTAACAACAAGGGGAAAAGCAGGGAACAATAGACTTAACAGGCAAGAAATGCCACATTCTATCAGCATGGACTCAGTATTGCTTCGCACTGCAAATTGCTGCACAAAATCGCAAGCCACGCCCTCAAAATTGCAAGTCTGCATTTAAAACTAAGTAATTCAAAACTGAAACAGTGAGTTCCTATTACTTCTGGTTTTTGAGGCTTTAGAGTTGATATTCAAAGACTTTCCTCCCATGCTGTCACAATTTTAGGCTGACTTACTGATTCCAAGAAGTCAGGATTCCTACATGACTCAAAGAGGTAGAATTTCAAGAGTAACAGCAAATTTCATACAATTTGATTGAACTCACAGACTTGACTTCAGCAAGAGAGTTTATTCATTAGTTTTCATTTAATCTTTGTCTTCATGCATGAATTAGCAGGACATATTTCTCACTAGTTGTACAGGTTAATAAGCATGAAATACAACATTTCAGCCTGAGACAGAAATGTTGAGCAACTTGCTTAAAGTTCCAAGTGGAGTCCAAAAAAGACTTAATAAACCAGTTTCTGGTTTCTTGCTTTACATTGTCTCCCTTTGATATATATAGTTTCACAAGTCTTTATACACAGTTTCCCAAACTAATTTATACACTTACTCTTAAACAATCCAGACTCACATGAGACACTCTGAACAACCTCCTCTTACTCCATATATATGTGTATAAAACATACACATATAAATGTACAAGCAAAGCCTAGCACACAAAGAGCTGGCTGGCATTATTAGAAAAGCAGTTGGCCTAAACAGCCCAAACACTATTGTCAGCTGGGTGGAGTCAGTGCTGACAGGCAGCCCGTATCATGATTCTGCAGGTCTGAGACATTCAACATTTGCAGAAACAGTATTTGCAACTTCCTATTCTGAGAGAAGAAAGGAAAAGTCAAGGACATTCTATAGGGAGTGAACAAAAAACAGGAAAACATTAATTTAGCTCCTTACAGGCAGCACAGTCTGCTGTTATGCCAGCTGAACAACTGACATAACCGTTAACGACTAGGAATCACACGTATGATAAAACAGGAACTGTTTGCTAGGTCAGTGTGGCTGAGTAACCCCTCATGACAAACTCCACACCTGAGGTCCTCCTGTGTTCTCTGTTGGCTCTGGTAGTGTGTGTTTTGAAGTGCGGGTCACAGGGATTCCTTTATGCCACTACCTTAGGACCATCACAGCTTTGCCCCTAAACCAAAAACCTGTTGGTGAGAAGAAAAATAAATTCCATGCAAGCTGAGTATCTGTCATGATACTTATCCTGCAAAGATGGAAGGGGATGTGACCTAGCTCCAGTAACAAAGCAGTTGTCCTTGAATTACCCATTGTAAATAACACATATATTTACTTAGGGCACTGGAACAGGACGACATGCACACTTGATGCTGAAGAAAAGCCTGTTTGTGCCTATTATAATGGAGAATTTGTACAAGATTAATTCTTAAAAAACAGTTGTGTTTCTTACATTCTTAGAATCTTTTACACTGAAATGAATGAGACGGCTTGTGGGTAATGCCACTGGATTTGGTCCCATCTGAGTGTTTTTAAAGACTGAAACTTGAGTTATCACTTAGCTGAGGAGGAACCATTGATACATCTGAAGGTACTTGAAGTGTTATCCAAATCTCTGCTTTGCACTGATTCTCTGTGGGGTGCACCCTCCTGGATTCACCAGAGCAATACTATGCTACAGTGGAAGCTAATACAGAAACATGTGGTCCCCTGTGTGACATACAAAACAGTCCATGCCAGAGACAGTTTTAGTAATTTTTTATTTGCCAGGCTCTAATTCTGCAGCTCACCCATTTAAATTAAATACAAATCAATCACAGGATGCCATAAAAGTGTCTCAGAAAGAAGCATTTGCTATTAACAGAACAGAGAGGTGACACATCAAATACACCACAGTTATAATAAACCCAGTGTTCTCTATTACCCCATATGTATGTCCCCCCTGCCCCGGCACTCCTGTCAATAAATCACTCTGTGACTATTGATTAAAATAACATTTGTTTTCTACTTGAACTCTTCCCTAATAGAGGGAAGCTCTTCCCTAGTTGAAATGAGGGCACTTTTTCAGAATATTCCTTTCTGCAAATGGGACAGGGAAATGTCTGTCCTATGGCTTATAGCTGAAACTGGTTTTAGAGGAGTTTCGATCTGCATGAACTGAGACAGGCAAGCTCCTGTTACCCACACATGCAAGCTCCACTGTATGTTACTTGCAATAGGGAAGAGCGAGCACCATGAAGTACCTAGCAGTGGTGAAATGCCCTCATACTGTGAAGTCCGTCAGAAGGCAGAAAAAGTCCCTTTCTCAAATTCATTTACATACCTACAGATGCAAATCAGCATTAAGTGTTGACTGCCAAAGCACAGAAGGTGCTTAACTGTTCCTGGTTTCAATTTCTTCAAATACTGTGATAAGCTTCAGGTGATGACAAATGTCTGTGACAAGCCATTTCTTGGCACTAGAACTGGCCTCTTCCTTAGACTCTGCAAGTAGAACAGTGTTTATCCACACGCTCCACCATTCCAAGGAAGAAGTATGAGGCTGCACCACATGCAGCCAGCTGGGTAGACAGGGTGCTATTGGAGGCACCTGGGAACACCACTCAGTGGAGAATTTATGGTGCCCAGCACCTTGAAAGAGCACAGAAAAGGCACAAAAATCAAATTATTGGTGTCATTTTCTGCTCAGAAAAGCACCTGGTCATTTTGTGGAGAGTTTTCTCACTTTTAAAGGCAAAAATGTGAGTATTTTTCCAGTTCTATAAAGAATATTCATGTTAATAACAAAACCATTAAATATCCTACACACACCACTATGCTAGAGGACAGACCTTCTGGCCAGAGAATTCTCTGACCAGTATTCTATGATTCTGATTTTAGAAGTTCTACCTTCCACCCCCTATGATGAGGTGGGGAATCACCATGGGTGCAGAATTTGACCTCTATGTCCTCACAACATCCTAGTGAGGCAGACAAGTACCATTACATCTGGGAAGGGGAAAATGGGGCAAAAAGATGTGATCTCACTTACGTGAGGCTGCACAGCAAGTCTGGGAGCAGAACTCAGGTCATGCCCGCAGATCACTGTAATACATTGCCTCACCCCCCCACCCAACTTCATCTCCAGGGCTGAATAAAAAGCATCCACGTGCCACTGACAAAATACACCTAGTCCAACACCAATCTTTCTGTAGACTACTGCTTCAGCAATGACATAAACACAGGTGGCTAGAAACCACTTTTCTCCCAGGACCTGAATTCCAAAGTACACAAGACAACTCTCATTGCTGTCAGTCAGCACAAGCCTCAGTATCTGGGCCCCTAAATTTTTATAAGGCCTTCAATTAGAGCCTTTTCTCATGCCTTGTCTCCACTCCAAAATTCCAGAGCTAATTAGTAAGGCACATCAAGGGCTAATCCCAGAACTTTCACAATAGGTGTGTAGTCCTATAGGCCACGGGTCATTTCCAGGCTGGCACTAACAAAACACTGGTTGGCATGTGAAACCACATCCTGTGGCTGAGAGGGAAAGGCTCCTGGCCCTGCCAGTGCCCCAGTGCAAGAAATAGAAAGCCAGCCTTAACTCATCATTGCCCAACACATCAGCTGAATCATGACCATCAGGAATTCCATTATCTCAAGCCTTAATAAGGATGTCTAAATGCAGTGAAATTTGGGAGTGAAAACAAGGCAATGGAAAATGTGTTTGAAATTGACTTGGGAGGATTCAACCACATGGCACAGACCCAACTAAAACATAGCATAACAGAACATAACATAACGTAACATACCCCTTCTTTCACTAGACCAGTGACAACAGGGATTTCTCTGTGCAGTGGCTGACTTGTGGATGTAAGTAATAGTTAATGAATTTTCAGCCCCTGCCTGAGTGCAATGTTCAATGCTAATGATTTACAAGTACACACTAGTGATATGATAGTTCAAACCATTTGATAGGACACTCTCCCCTCTCTTTCAAGTTCAATAAATTCTAAATCTCGACACTGATTGGAGGTATAACTTGATCATACTTATGGTCCAGACACATGATCCTTAGGGTTGTGTAATTAAACAGCACTTTTGGCTCCAGCACCACTGGAATAAATTTGAGTTGGTTGATGCCTGAAGTGATGTGTGACTCCCGGATGGCAGCAAACACTTGACACTTGATCTGAAGTGGTGATGAGACTCTATATAGGGCTTTGGGCAATAGGGAGTAGTATTCACGGTCCTTTCCTTGTTTAATATATGAATTCTTCGCTGCTCACTCATCAGTTGTGCTGTTTGCCCAGGCTGGGAATGTGTCCAGCTCAAACATAGGTCTTCCCCATGTGTTGATGGCGAGTGTGACACAGAAGACTCCAATGATGTTCATCACTACTCCAGATCTAACCTGTGAGGACAAAAGTCCAAACCACCAACAATAACCAAACACTACAACGCAAATTGCAGTAAAGCCTATTTGTACATACACAAGAAAGACACATGGTCAAATAAATCACAGAAACAGACATTGTACCCACTGCCCTATATTCTTGCTTAGGCAGAAACATCAGGGAACATACTGTGCAAAGCTTTTAAACGCTTTGATGTATAACTAGTCTATAAGCTCTATGGGATGTACAACAAGTTGCTCTTATTAGTTAAAGAACAGCTTCTGCCCCCTTCAAGTCTCCTGTTAGAAAACCAATAAAGTTCGGGTGTTCGGCACAGAACCTGGCACTGTGTGGTCTGGCAGGCAATCAGAGGACTAGAGCTTAGGGCAACTGATTGTTACCTTCTGCTTTCAGCTCCAGTGGAAACAAGGCTTTAGCTATACTTGCCAAAGCCCCAGAAGACTGGAAAGCACTGACTGCATTTTAACTCTTCAGTGTTTAAGAGACTTATGACTTGTCAGTTTTCAGTTTCAGTTGGGCTGAGATGTATGTCTGTCAAAGCCTGTGAGAAAGTTTACTTCAGAGATGCAAATCTTTATTGCAATATCAACACTGCATAAGAGAGGGGCATAGTGGTAGTTACAGCCCATAAGAGTTTCCTGGTTCTTTGGAAATACTTGGCTAAGAAAATTAAATTGTCACCATATTTCAGGATAAAGGCAATGGAAAGCTTCAGATGAGACTAGGCGATTTTCATCTTACCATATCCAAAACACGGATGTGGCCATAGGAAAACACTATCGCATTTGGGGGTGTTGCAACAGGTAGCATGAAGGCAAAGGAAGCACTGAGAGTACCAGGCAGCATAACGTATAAAGGATGTATTTTGACAGATGCAGCCTGCAATGCAATGGAGAGAATATCATACTGGAGGTTTTCCAAAAGAAAAGCATAAAGAACATTTCCCAGACCACTGACACACAGAGGCTCATTTAGTTTCCTGGTATTATATCACCAGAGTAATTTACAAGCATTTTATTCTGAAATCCACACTTGCTTAAAGATAACTTTGCTCTTGTTTCCTGTCCCACAATACTTAGAAACACTGCTTGATTCTTTCTTGTGGTTTGTTTTGCTGCATGGTATAATTTGGAGTTCTGGTCAAATTTATCCAACGACCTTTTCTTTGACTTCAGGCCACACTTTTCCCAGGGTAACAGAGGGATGGGTTTATAATTACTAGGCATGTGGAGTAACACTCAGACATTACATAAACCCTGTGGGACTCAGAACTTAAGTGCCAATTTAAGTCACTAATAGCTCAGCACCTTGATTGGGATAATTTCACTTTGATGACATGATCTAGAATAAAGTGGTTGTACTTTCCAAATTAAAGAACCAAGTAACCTATTTTTTCCTTTATGCTACAATTTCAATTCTCCTTAGAAAAGGCAGCAAAACTCACCAGGTTTTCCTCTGGAAGTTTTAAAAGTGTTCTGGCTTCTTATGGAAAATGACACATTTCTAATAATCAAGCCTACCACTTTCTGTGTTCTAGCATAAAACCATGAAGATGAAGGAACCATTCAGAGGGATGAACAGAAAGTGTTGGATTTTGGTTTGGTTTATTTGTGTGTGAGTTTTTCCAGTTCTCAGTTGGTGGTTCAAATACAAAATGACCAAAAGTAACTGATATTTGTTGATCTGTATTAAAAAAGTGACTCTCACTTCACTTTCTCCAAGGCCAAGGGACACACCTTACAAAAGGCTTGAACTGGCTTCCTTTTCAGTGAGGGTGCCATGGGACAGGCATTGTGAATTAGCTTCTTTCCCCAAGAAGCTGGGTCCCAGGGTTCAGGCACATAGGTAGGGCAGACTGGAGAAAGTTTGCATTCCCACTTTCTATCTACATATGATAGTATAAACATAGCAGTGAACACCAGCTAAAATCACTATCCATTATGGTATTTTGTCAGATGGATTGCTTCATTACCGGCTTTCAACTTAACATTGGCGCAACATTCAAGACACTAAATATGATACTGCTTTGCTACTAGAGACTGTCAGTTTAACTCTGATCTCCCAGTTGACAGAATAACAGGATGGAAGTGATCTTACCATGGATGAAAAGACAGGTAGGAAAAGGGTGGCTGTGGCGACATTACTGGTGCATTCAGTGAAGACAGCTATTATAAGCGAAAGTACTGTTGCAATGGCCCACGGTGGGATAGATCCTAGCGGAGTCATTTGATGACCCAGCCAAGCTGAGAGCCCAGAGTTCTGACAAGAAAAAAAAAGTGGCTTTCAGTGAGACTTAGAACCTCGAGCTCAAAACCAGGGAACTCATTTACACGTAACATTCCCACCAAATAATGCTAAATGACTCTTGAATGATATAAACACCATCCAGGAAAGTACAATGATCTGTCACAAACACTAGATATAATACTGAGTCCCACTTTCCTGATTTTTCTGGAACCCAAATACTTGCTCACACTTTGGTTAAAAAATTATGGTTTTTGCTAAACAGAAGCAACTATTGCTGAGATTACTGCAAATACTTAATGTGTCACTCAGAAGTTTCCTGGCTTGTTATTTCTAAGGTTTCTGAAGATACCAATGCTGTATGAATGCTCTGTTGTAGGAACATAAGCAGTGATTGACTCTAACACCTTACAAAACCTTTGACTTGATGGCTTCTATTACCCTTGAGCTCTAATAATGTATGTATGGTGTATGTAGATGAATGTAAGGCCAAAGAGCGTTAATTTTCTCCATGGTTTAAAACGACCTAGACACAAAACTTAGACTTAAATATGAATTCCCTCCAAGTGTGGCACTGTTGATAGCTAAGGCTTGCTTTGATTTATATGCATCCTAGCAGTAATGAAGGAAACAATACGGTTCACCTCAAGATTCTTTCCTGTTTTGGAAATTTAGCTGCCTTTTCTGTGAATTTATGAACAAAGGATTAAACCACAGGCTTATGGAATGCAGCATATTGTCTGGCAACAGCCACTGACAAGAAGTTCAAGAAACCCCACTGTACACAACTGTGGAAGTTACCTACCCACAATGATTTTCTTCCTGACAACTTCAGTAGTGATTTGGTTTACATCTGAAGATACATATCCTTTAAACAAATCTCAAATGGTTCTGAAAAATCTTATGAGTGTTATCTATACTTTTATTTTTCTAGCCAGGGCTAGGATTGGGATGATAACAGAAATAAGAAAGGCTGCTTTTCTGGTCCAGCCAGCCAGCAAAGATCCCAAACTAATTGGCAGCCTCCAAGAGGTAAGATAAATTGAAGAAACTTAGTCAGAGCACACAAATTCCTGAAAAAGAGGCACAAACATTCGCTTTTCCTCCCAATATTTTGCTAATTTGGATCTGCCTTCAGATCTGAACATCTCTGCTGGGTTTGGCTTTGGGTGCATGCCCAGTAATACAGGACTAGATAACAAACCAGGGAAGTTCGCCTTTGAGTCAGAGAAAAACAGATGTCAGGACATACTGCGCTTGCATCAGCCAAAGCAAAACCTCCTCCCAGCAGCAGCACAATGCTCCAGGGCATCTTCCTCTGAACCACATTCCAGTCTAGCAGCGGGGCTGATAAAAATGGCTTTTTTATATCTGAAGTGAGAAATGAAAAGCAGAACATGTTTCAGGAGAGTGAAGACATTTTGTCTCCTGTTCTATAAGTTACTAGAGAAAGACCCAACAGGCAGATGCATATTACTGAGAAATCTGCACAGGCTAAGGGTAATACATGTAAGCAGGGACCATGCCCCAGCCCTGCCCAAGAAGTGAGGGAGGTGAGTTACCCTGAAGAACTGCGTGCAAATCCAGTATATGTTTCTGCCATATTAGCTGGAGCTGGCTAATTGTTTCACAATGCTACATTTCCTCTTTTAAATACCTTCTTCAGTCTGTTCAGGGTCAGATATGCTTGGATTCCAGCCTGTGAATTTGGGTTTATTAGCAGGAAGGATAAACAGTAGCAGGGCAATAAACACAGCAGGAGCAGAATCAGTGATATACCTAAAGAAGAAAAGAGAATATGGCTTAGAAAATAGACATCTTTCTCCTAGAAGATGGCTGCCCACCAGCATTGCAGTCACTGCTCTTTGTCATCCTGTTTCAGGCTTGTACATTAGCAAAACGGGTCATTAGTTCATGACTGAGGTCTCTCAGACCTGCCACAACACAGACACAGTAATAAAAGAAACTAGCTACAATACACATTAATAACCCGAGCCACGGATGACTATGGCTCTTGGGAGCAGGGTTCCTTCTCTGCGGTGAAGCCAAGATCCAATAATTGTATCTCAAAGAAAGATGTATAAAGAAATGGCCTGAGTGATAGTCCCATCGTGCAATTTATGTTCTTAATATGTCACAGACATTATGTGAAGAAGCCACTCAAAGCACCAAATCAATTTCCCAGTGAGTTCTAAGCTACTGTTTAGAGGTGATATTACCAAATATTCAAATGACACTGCAACTGACCGGAGCTCATACAAACAAAATACTAACATGTACATCAGTGTGACTAGGACCAGCATTACACAATTTTCTCTTCCTGTAGACGGGTCAGCTTGCTCCAAGTCACTGCCAGTCTCCAGCTGTCATTGCAGTACAAACTGTCAAACAATAGATCAGTTGGTCAAGCCCAGCAAACATGTGGGGCAAAAGGTTGGGATGAATGACCCTGCACTTAAAATGGAATGTAAGAGCAAGGGAATCTGATTCACAACCAAGAGCACACAGGATGAAAAAAACCCTAAAAACTTACTTTTCTCCTTCTGGGAAGAGCGTAGTGGCCCAGCCTTTTACAAAGCCTGGGTGTCTGGAAAACCACAAGAGAACCAGCAAAACAAACATTAGGAGGACATTGAATTCTGCATAAGAGATAGGGCCCAATTTCTTCATTTCTGCCTTCAGCACGTTGTATGCAGCTTTTTCTTTAGCAGTTCTCTCTGTCCCACAGCCCCAGCTTTTTTTAAAGCTTTAAGAAAAAGTGAGAAGAAAATACTGTAAGTATTAACATACTAGAGGGATTTAACCATGCTTGTCTCTCTGAAGCTGTCACTCCGGGGGAGAGGCACAGACTACAGTTGAGGCCAGGAACAAAGAAATGACAACAGTGTCAAAGTATGTCATGGGGACATGCCAGTTCTCACAGAAGAATGGGGTCTATGAATGGATGAAAGTCTCTGTCCAATTTGGAGCAACCTGGGATCAAAACCACAGCTTTGGATCAAGGGCAGAAAACCAGATATGTTAGGTCTCCTAGGGTTGAAATTCTTAGATGTGAAATTGGAAAATATAAAGGCAATTCTGTCTGAACATTAAGCATGTATAAAGCTTTTGCCTGAGTACAACTTGCAAAAGGCTTCCAGCCTCAAAAGCTGCTGTGAAATGGAACTGCTGTCTGCTACAAAATTATTAACTCGTCAGTGCATTTGTTTTATCCAGATTTCTCACTAAACTAATCTGCATTAGATGAGGGGTTTACACAATATCATGTAGTTAAATACTCACTTGAGTCCCATGAAGGAGCACTGTAGCCAAAGCCAAGCGAGTACCAACATCAGAATCATGTTTGGGAATGCAAACCCAAACCAGGAAGCAAAATTCACAATATCATTATTGTTGGGGTATAACCTGAAACGAAAAATACTTTCTGTATGAATGTGAAAATTACACATGTAAATCCAGGACAACCATTACAAGTAATCATAGGCAACATCCATAGCCTAACTAGTGTAAATAGGATAGTACAAATAAAAGAAATGGCAAGAATGACTTACTGATTCATCTGGCCTTTCAATACCATGTTTGGTCCTGTTCCAGTGAGTGTTGCAGTTCCTCCAATACTGGCAGCATAGCACACGCAAAGTGTCATTCCCTTACATATACGCTTCCTCATTTTCTTTTCCTCAGAAGATCTGGGGTCATCAGGGACTTGTCCCTTGCTTATGACTAGACACAAAGAACATGACTTGCCTCAGGTAAAGTTAGGGAGGCAGGGAGTTCAGGACTAGGTTTGCAGGCTCAGTGCTTACTGTTTGTGTATGCCATTTATTTTAATTCAAAAAAACACAGATATGTCCCTAAATATTTTGGACTCGTGTTGATAAGGAGCTGAAGAGACAGCCTGACAATCTAGGTCTACATGATCCAAGGATGCTGTTGTCCGTACTAGTGCCACAGAGCACTCTGTGATCAAGTGGTATTTTTGTGGGCTTGCACATCTTACATAAACGTGGTGTCTGAGCTTTGCACAATCATAGTGCATTCTCCCTTCACAAGTGAGATAAGCAATGAAGCCAACAAAAAGCAGAGATAACGGTTGTATCTAAACTATGCCTCCAAGGCCCAAACAAATATGGCAGTTATGAGTCAATCTCATAACAGCAATGTCTGGCACACAAAAACACCCTTCTTCTACACTATGTCTTCCATGGACATGAAAACCAGAAAACGGGCATGGTGTGTCCCAGGCAGAAGGCTTGAAATATGGGACATGGTATGTACTACCAACATTTGCACTCGTTCTTGCACACAGTCACACAGGGAATCATGGCAGATCAACTTGCTAATTCAGTGAAATCACATCTCCATGAAAATCCCCAAGACAATCCTTCCTCCTCTGAAAGAGAAAGGCACCACAGATCTGATCTTTAATGGTATCTAATAATATAGCCCTCTGTAATAGCAAAGCAACGCAGTGAAATCACAGGGACTGAGTTTGTGTGCATGGTTCAAATCAAGTGAAACCTACTGCAGAACCACAGCATTAACAGAAGGACCTTGTGGAGTCAAGCATCAGAGTAAGATAACACTTTAAAGTGAGTATTTTATCTGCTGAGTCAAATGACACCAGCTCCTCTTTTCCATGTAGCTTTTAAAGTATTCTTCTTTCTTCTCCCCACCTCCATAATCTGGTCAATAAAGAGATATTTATTACCCCAGAACAAAAACAGGTTGCGTTTGCACAAAATTTTTCAAACATTCCCACATGGCTTAGAGCTGAATCCCCATTGATAATCACAAGATTTAGAAAGTGAGTTGCTGGGGCGGGGTGGTGGATAATATTTGCTTTAGGATATACTCTTCACTTCCCTGAGCAGGCAGTTAAGTCTAGGGAAACTAGAGGAGGATGACCCCAGCTTGAAGGAAAGAATGTTACAATCTGCATGGAATCTAGCACTAAGCAAAACAAAATGGCAGCCACCAAAATTGGATGCCACTTTGTAAAACTTAAATGTCATGCATTTCAGGATTTTCAGTCAGTTTACCATCCTCTTTCCTTGGAAAAGGTACAGATATCTCCTTCTAGGTCAGGGAGCTCTGAGCATAGCAAGTTCAGTAGAATCAACTCACTGCTGGGTAGGCCCTTACCAGGCACTGAAGTGGGATCTGATGCATTCTTTTCCTCCAGCTCAATCACTGTATTTGTTTGCCCAGTTGCTTGTTCCATCATGGTCACATCATAGTCTGTGTTGTCCATTTGATCCAGGACAGCCTGGACAATGGGAACCATCATAGCAGTGGTAGCTGTGTTACTTATCCACATGGACAAGAAGGCAGTGACTATCATAAATCCCAGCATGAGGCTGAAAAGAGAGAAACAGGCAGAGGAAAAAGGAGGAAAGAAAAGAGATGCTGCTAGGCTTTGTAGTCAGCAGAGCCCAGACAGGGATGTGTGCAGCGTCCAGCAATACAAAGCAGGGCCAGATTCCCTTCTAGGACAGCTCTGCCACCTTCACTGGAGGAATCCCAGAAAGTCATTTAGCTCCTTAGTCTGAGCATGATTAAGTCTGTCATCATTTTGTCCCCAGTGGCAAGCATCTAGAATTTAGTCAGATGCTGCTTTTGGCTAAAGGACAAGTAAACTGTTCCTGCTGCCAGACTTCACCTCTGGAAACTCTGTACAAGTGCAGCTAAACTGCTTATTGAAGGTTCCCTTCTCTGCTGACTGTTTAACACCATCCCTAGGCCTCTGCTAAATTGACACAGGCAAGGAAGAAGTAATGTAATGCTCTTACAGTGCAGGTTTCACCCCAAGAATCAGCAGGACCCTCAGCGCAATCCTTTTGTGAAGATTCCACTGTTCAACAGAAATTGCAACAATCAGCCCTCCAACAAAGAGCATGTTTGTGTCATTTAGGTACTGCAAGCACACCTGAAAGACAGAGAAGGTAGGTCAGGGGCCCAAATATTACCTCTTGCTAGCTGGACTAGTACATTTAGCCTTCCATCCTCTCAAAGCCATTTTCCACACCAGGCCCCATCCCAACATTGGCAGAAGGGGCAGTTGCAGCCTCGGAGCCCTTGATCTTCTGTTTAAGTGCTGAACTGTCTGGTGCAGGCGCTCTTTGTGCATTGTCACCTTCTTTTTGGATCACCGGGAGTTAACTAAGTATGAAACGATGGCAGGTTCCTAAAACATTGCTAAAGGCTCAAAGTATTGTGTAGGTAGTAGAAATGCTGAGCTCCACAACCCTTTAGCAACCACATCTGCCTTTACCAGCTTGCTGGCCAGTAGTGAACCTAGGTTACAGTACCCAAATACAGCCTCTGACCCTTGGACTAAGCACAAGCAACCAGAATGAGCTTTGGAGGGCACACAGTATACTTGCTGGCATCATGCTGTCTACCCTGCCAGAAGAAGTTTGGCCCATGCATTTTGGAATCTCCCAGGAGCTATGTCAGCACTGTGCTCTCACAGGATGGGTTATGAACACACGAGCTGCTGGCACTAGTGGAATGCTCTCCATCAGGATCCACGCCCAGAAATGGACCTTCCCCTCTACCACCTCAAGCCCCACACTCTTAACATTTTGGGCAAATGTGTATTTGGTTCAGCATCTTCCCACACAGCTCAACATGTTCCAAATGAACTCCACAGAATGGGAGTGCTTTCCTATTAGACTTGTTTGCTAAATATTGTTGGGGAACAGAGCAATAGATATCCCTGTATCAGACCTGGATTGAGCAAGTTCCTTACTGATTTAGAGCTCTGAACTCCAAGCAGAGGGAAAAATACGACAGGCATGAGGGAGGTAACAGCCAGTGGGATCACTTCAGTGCACCAGTACACAGCCATGATGATGATGATGTATGCACATTTGGCCTCCTGCAACATAATGGAAGACACATTTAGGCACAGAAAACTATTCTTAATGATAAGAAACACATTGGTAGCTCTTATAAGGGGCCCAAACAGTCAGCTCCCTGCAGCTTAACAAGTTATGCTGAAATACATAGCAGAGACATGAGGATTTAAACTGGTACTTTTAAAACTTGTTCTGAAGTCACTTGCATAAAAAGATCTTTTTGACCACAGTGTTTGTTCTACTACACCCCCACAAAATGTAGAGTGTGGAAAAACCAAACTACCCCAACTAGGTAAGTACACAGTTTGCATTGTGCAATTACCTCTTGGCAGTTGAGGTAAGCAGATTTCACATCTAGGAACCAAGCATTTCTATTTTGAGTTAATTATTTTTAAATAGATGGCCAAACTTTCCAGTGTGGATGATTAGCTTGTCTGAAATTTACAAGTCTTAGACGTGTGTCCAGGAACACAGCTGAGCCCAGGAACTGTATCACTGAATAATTTAAAAGTTCTTAACTTTTAAAAGTAACTCTTAAACTTTTTTTTTTTTTTTTTTTGTGACTAAGCACATTAGAGGTATTTAATTACTTTCCCAAATCATACTATGCTTAACTAGTAGAGGGATTCCCTAGATTAGAAATGTAACATCTTTTAATAGTGTTGATCGGGCATTTCTGTAACCTAACCTTCCTTGGTTTGTACTTTCAAAATTGTTGGGAGCAGCAAACATTCATTAGCCAACAGTAAACACTGGTTTAAAGCTTAGATTAGTGTTCTGTAGTTCAGAATTTGCTCATATTTAGAGTATGTGTTTATAGGATTTTATTCTAATACAACAAATGGGACTTTATTGCAAAAAAAAAATGGTGTTACAGTGACATTTAAAAATTGCTGCAAGGTGATATTTATAAATACAGGTGTGCTTTCCTTTTTTTTTTTTTTTTTTTTTTTTGAGAAGCTTAAGAACCAGAAAACAGCCTTTCTAAGTAATTTCATTTTTTTTTTCTTCAGGTTTCCAGGAGATTAATTACAGCACAACTTTTGAAAAAAAATAAATCATCAGACTAACAGATATCAGACAGACCCTATTTAAGTCTCTTCCCTTAACAAAGATGAGGTGAGCTCATGATACAATTTATGCTGTACCACAGTAACTAAGTGCTATAACTGACTATAGTTAATCTGTTGCCAGCATGAAAGACAGACAAACAACTCTGAGTGAACAAAATTCACAATACAGAAGAAACACGGGTTTTGTAGAGTGGAGAATAAATAATTTATGTGAAGTTCAAAAACACACCCATGCTTATAAATTAACTCCAACAACCACAGCCAATGCAAACAACCAAATATCTGGAATTAAATATATATCGGTATCTATACCTATTATCTATCTGTGATTTATGGGAACAGTCACAGAATGTTTCTTTGGTGTCTCCGGACAGTTGATAGGAAACAGTGATCTGCCTTCTCACTGAGAGCTGAAAATGCAGTCACTGATGGAAATGTTACTCTCCCATTGTGAAATACTGTAATTTCCCAGATTAGATTGATGACACAATATTCCTACAAATACCAAAAAACTGAAGACAAACTTATTTTTTAAGGGAAATTGTCTTTCCTAGAATTGATCACAGTAGTGCCTAACAGCCAGGAATTCCTCCTTCTGTAAAGTACCAGTGTTCAACTGAAAGGCAGGGCTGATATTACTTAGACAGGTAAACCAGACAGGCTGGCAATTTTGTTTATAAATATGCACGACATTTTCCTGTACTTTAAAATACAATGAGCAATACAAGTCACTCAGAAGAAAGACTGGTTCTCGAATTAGAATAAGACTCTAAAGCTCTAATAGGCTAAAATACTGTAAACTGAGCTTTCACATCTTGCCAAGAAGGCTACAAGACATTTAAGACCCAGCTCTTCACTGGGTTATTCCAGTGTTACGCTGCTGTAACTCCACTGAAAGCAAAAGAGCAAAAAGATGCCATCCCCATCACTAGCCTAAGATGGATGTGAACTGGAGGATATTGCATTTGAAATCCTCTTATGACCACTGCATAACACACAACGCACAGCTCCCGACTGCACCACCACTGAAGAATGCCACTCAGCAACACTCCTTGAAGCATCTCAGAGCCTCAGCAGCAGAATGAGCTGGAGAACCCAGAAGTCCTGTCTTTCAGTCCACTGCCATCATTACTAGATAATGCAGGACACAATTCTAAATGTGCAGGCCAGTTATGCATGCACTTATCTGTGGCCCAAAAAGAATTGTACCTAATTTGCAAGATGGGTCGGATCTGTGGGAGCCCCAAGTCCTGGCAGTGGCACAACCCATGGGATGAATGGAGACTGGCACAGAGCACCTTCTGCAAGCTCAGCTGCCCAGCACCAGCACCTGAAGATGATCTGGGAGTGAAACCCGCAACACAGGCTCCCGAGCTCTGGGACTGAGCAGCTAACTGAGCTGCACAGAAATGCTTCAGGGACGAGGTGGCAGAAAGGCTCTGCCTCAGCCCACTGCGGGGAAGGGGAAATGCCTTGCAGGGATCGGGCTCCGCCTGCTCAGGGGGCAAAGGAGATGCTGTGGTGAGGGTGGACTGGGTGGCCAGTGCTGTCTGGGGCATGGCCCCGCACCAGGGGGACAAGCAGGCTCGGTGCCCAGCAAGCCTGGACTGAGCTCTGGCTGGGACACCGGCTCTTGGGGAGCAGGGCCTGGACCTGGGGGTCAGGCTCCTGTGGGGCAGCAGGGGTCGGACCTGGGGTCAGGGGTCAGGCTCCTGTGGGGCAGCAGGGGTCGGACCTGGGGTCAGGGGTCAGGCTCCTGTGGGGCAGCAGGGGTCGGACCTGGGGTCAGGGGTCAGGCTCCTGTGGGGCAGCAGGGGTCGGACCTGGGGGGCTCTGTTCCCCGCGTGGGCCCCGCTGGCACTTACCCGCGTCGGCACAGCGACCGGCAGCGGCAGCAGCAGCAGCGGTGTGAGGAAGAGGACGGCGAAGGACCGGTACCTCAGCAGGGGCCGCAGGCAGGTCGGGGCCATCTTCTGTGGGGATACACGGTCAGGGCGCGAACAGGAGCAGCGCCCGCCGCTGCCGCCTTAAGTACGGGGCGGCGGGGCCGCGGCGGGCGGGACATGGCGGGGGGCGACACGACCCGCCCGCGCCCTGACGGGGGCCGGCCCGGCGGGTAGCGGTGCAGGCACGGATGAGGAGCGAGCGAGCTGCAGCAGAACCGCCGGCCTGGCGCCAGCCCAACGCCCCTGCCCCGCGGCGGCCGTGCGCCGGCCCTCCCTCCCCGCGCCCGGCCGCAGCAGCCCGGGGGCGCGGTGCCCGCAGCCCCTGCCTGGCACCTGGGAGATGTCCCCGGCCTCTGCGCTCGTGCTCCTGCAGCCCCTCCGTGAACAGGGACTCAGTGGCCGCGTACCAAGCTATCACAGCGGCTGTGAGAAAGTTTTAAGAAGCATTCCTCCTTGCTCAGGGTGCCTACGGAAAGTTCCCGGTAAGGAGGTTCTCATAACGCGCGTTGTGTGCAGGGCCCGGAGTGCTGGCACAGCCTGCGCAGGTGTCCGGCTCTCCGGAGGGGCTGGTGATGCCAAGGGAGGGTCGTCTCTCGTTTACACAGTAGTGAGGAAGGACTGAGCTCCTTCAGGGAAACTGAGCGTTAAAACCACAGGGGGGACTCCCCAAAACAAAGGTCTGTGCAGGCATGCATGGCTCTTGCACTCCTTATTATCTGGTGAGGGACTGTGTGTTGGAGACCTGAGTTAAAAATAACCCAGAAAGGTTAACTCGAAAGGTTGTTTTTAATGTCATTCATTTCAGTGACTGATCCAGTGTAGCCACAGATTCAGAAGTGATGGCATTACTGAAAGAGTGGCAAACTATCAAAATTGCAGAAAGGAACAACTGGAGGGACTGGAAACAAATAATATATTGATATTTTATGTTCTGCTTCTGGCATGTCAACAGCCACCTGAAACTGAAGGCAGCATAAATCCTATCTTGACAATTTGATTCTGTAGTATCTTAGTACAGTCTTACCAAGCAGATACTCACAGAAATAAATAATTTCAGATTCCACAGCCAGTAATGAAGGAACTCTAACTACAGCTTGCACTATTTGTCCTCTGCTGACCAGAGAAACTTGAGTGACAGAAGTTTAAAACAAGACACTCCAAAGCTACTGTTCTGTTTGTAAAAGCAGTGAATGTCCACTAAGGAAAACAGTAGCCAACCGGATCTGTACAGATTCCAAATCTTCAAACCTTTAGCAGCAGTCCCTCTGGGTAACTTACCAACACAGAGGAAACTTCACACCAGTGCAAAGCCTAGCAGAAAGTGGGGAATCAGCCAAAACTTGCATTCCTGTGGACCGTCTCCAATGAAAAAATGGTACCTAGTCAACAAAGAAAAAGGACTACAAGCACTTAAATAGGAAAACGCAAAGAGTTAGCTCTAAAGGAGCTGTACTAAAGTTCACTTTGATACACCAGTGCAAATATGATTTGCTGTCTTCTTCTTTAAATGAGAGGGAATGGAGAAAAAATAAAGAGAAAGGCCATGAATGTGTGTTGATACCTTTAGATGGACTAATCCTGTGAAAGGAGATTTGCTTGTACCTAGGAATGAGATCAGGGACTCCTGTGGGCAATTCAGTTAGCCAGTCCATGCCTCAGTGTCCCCTCTTGTCAAATACAGAGAAGGGAATTAATATTTCCTTATTGTGCAGAATTATTGCAAACTTGCCTTCAGTGTGCCATGCAAAGTACATTCTATGATACGGAACAAAACAAAAAAAAGGATTCACAAAAAAGTGCAAGCATCTGAATAACAGGAAATTGATTGAAAAAAACTGGACTACTCTCTTCTGCTGTTCATATGGCAACTGTCAAGCAGAAAGGTGTACCTTTGGGAGGAGGAGGGGAGGGATGCGAGAAACAGCATTCCCTGGGGTTCTTGGGAACAGCTGACTTGGGACAGGGAAGAGAAGATGGTACAGGCCTCCCAAGGGATTATAGAGCAGAAAGGAAGGAGCAAGGAAGGAGGAAAACAGGGAGGTATCAATCAGGACCAGCAAGTGCCTGACCCTTAAATACTCACTTCCCGCTTCTGGTGAAGCTGCCTGGTCAATAGCAGTTGAATGAAAGAGGGAGATGTAGAAACAACATTCAGTCCAGATTTGAAAGAAAGCATGTCCAAATCTCCTTTGTCTGAGCATGTTTTTACCTGACACCCAGGTCCCAGACTAAGCAACTGTAATCTTTTTGTAAATCAAGACCAGCACTGATAAACTGAGTTTAGAAACCTAAATTTAAAGACTGATCATTCCCAGCAATTTGACTAAAGCAAAAGCTGGGAAAAATCTTAAGCATGACCATGGAAATGAGCAACTTTTACTTATTTACTTCTTTTGCAAAAGCAGGCTCCTTTTCTAGAGGTTTGCTTCAGGAGGAGAGCAGGTTGGTTTGTTGGAGTGCATGTGAAATATTTGTTCATGAAAAATGTCTGGGCTGACTCTGATGAGAAGAAATTGAATTAGTGCCTACTACAGTTCCTGCGGAAGTCCGCTAGGAATTCAGCTAAAACCAAGCAAAGCCACCGGCTGTTGCTGAGCAGGAATGACAAAGTCCCGCACTGAACTGAACCTGTAGTCTTGAAAGGTAAATTCTGACCTCGTACGCCCTTGCTGAAGCCATTCTGCCACTGCACACTTCATATTTAAAATACCTTCATCAGTATTTTATAAACCATGGGAAGTTTACGTGTGTCAATTCATGCTCTACTGTAAGAGCCAGGCGGCCAAGAAGTTGACTGAATTCAGATGTTCAAACCACATATTCACATATCATTGCAAACAGCAAAAACATGGGCAGGAAGAAGAATACCAAGTGAGGACAAGAGAGGAGATGCCTACATTCAGATAAGGAGGCAGAAAAGCTGTGCAATTCATAGTTAAATGCAGGAAGGGGAGAGCATGACTGGATGAAATGGGGGAAGAGAGCAGCTTACAGTGCAGGCCAGGGCTGGGCGCTGCTGTTTAAGGGATCAGCACACACCAACAGACAGAAGCACAGAGAAGCATGTTCGATTTGGCAAGTCTTCCAGCTGTTCCTTGTGTCCCTCAGTCAATGCTTACAACTTGGATACTTTTGGCACTGTCTGGGTATGAGAGTGCTACAGGAATGGAGGCTCTTTCACATCATTTGCCCATGAGCTTCCTCTTCACTGTGCCAAGGAGAGGGCAGACAAAGCTTTGGCTGCTTGCTTAACGGACCTAGTCTGACAGCTAGGCAAAAGGAAGCTGCAGAGAGCCCATCGTGCTTGCAAAACCTCCAGCAGGAGAAACTTTAGATGGTTCAAAGAGAGCATTCAAGCAAAAACCTCTCTCAGCCTGAAATTCAGCTCATGCTAATTGAGCACTAACTGCAGGCCTTCAAGAAAAAAGAATCCTTTCCTCCAGTTTGCACTGCTCTGAACATAGCAGAGACCAGAGTAGTATTTACAAATATGTATGTGAGATGTGTGGTTTCAGAGTCTTTAACTACTGCTTTAAAGACAGTAGGTAAAATTAGCTTTTGGTTGCAGACACCATTTAGAAGTGGAAGACTGCAGCAGCCTTTGGGCTAAATTTTGATACCCTAATGTTGAATAATATGCTGCTCTTACTCTGCTTGGTAATAAGTGTCATATCAGTTTACAAAGGAACTTAAATCTTTGTGTTACAGACTTAGGCATGGGTGGTGACATGAAGTGGAACCAGGAGCTGAATCAGGTCTCTTGTACTTGAATCCCTTTCCCTGGTTACTAGACACCACTGCTCCTATTTGCTGCTGTTCTACCCTAATAAACCAGGTATTTTAAAGCATATCAAGAGCCAAGGGTATGATGCAGTAACAGAGCCAAGCCCAACTTATGGCTCACTACCACTGAGCTGTCGTAGAATCATAGAATGGTTTGGCTTGGAAGGGACCTCAAAGGTCATCTCGTTCCAACCCCCCTGCCATTGGCAGCTAGATCAGGTTGCTGAAGGCTCCATCCACCCTGGCTTTGAACACTTCCAGGAATGGAGCATCCACAACTTCCTTGGGCAACCTGTTCCAGTGCCTCACCACCCTCACAGTAAAGAATTTCTTCCTTATATCTAGTCTAAATCTACCCTCTCTCAGCTTCCACCCACTACCCCTCGTCCTATCATTACAGTCCCTTGTAAAAAGTCGCTCCCCGGCTTTCTTGTAGCCCCCTTCAGGTACTGGAAGGCTGCTATGAGGTCTCCCTGGAGCCTTCTCTTTTCCAGGCTGAACAAGCCCAACTCTCTCAGCCTGTACTCATAAGAGAGCTGTTCCTCTGACCATCTTGGTAGCCCTCCTCTGGACTCACTCCAACAGCTCCACATCTTTCTTGTGCTGGGGGCTCCAGAGCTGGACACAGTATTCCAGGTGGGGTCTCAGGAGGGCAGATTTGCTTGCTGTTACTCAGCTGGTGGATCTGAGATTCACTGGAGTTTAACTTGACAAAGAAAGCAGAACATTTTTCTGTGGAGTTAGTGAGCTGAATAGGTTCAATGAAGTGTACAGTGAGCACCAGAGCCAACTGGGCTACATGGCTGGGAACAGAAACAGCTGGGACAGGAACAGCTGCACCTTTCGAGACAGCATATTCACAGATGAGCTTGACAGCATTGTCAAACCACACAGAATCTTGTAATCTTCCCTTTTGTACTTCAGATACCAGATTCAATGATGTGAGTCACAATAAAGAGTTCCACTCAGAAGTGGGACACTGCTGAAGACTAGTTAACAAAGGCTGACCTGCATTGTTTGGGTTAGTAGAAAGGGACTAGAAATTAAGTCCTTCTGGAAGGCAGGAATTCCAGGGTCATCAGGAAAAATTGCAAAAATAAAGATTTTAGTATAATTTAGGTAATTCCCAAGAAGCTGCTTTTCTGATACATCGTAGTCATGACAAGCCAATCATCCCAGTTTCTTCTGTTATTGCTGGATAGGAATGATCTGTGGCAAGGAGGCTTTACAGGTAGTAGCGGATTCATTTAATTACAGATACATGTATTTTCTGCCTCTAATTCAAATGCTGTCCAAGCACATAAGTACAGTTTGCCCGTGTAAAAGTCCATTTGACCTAGATAACTACTCTTCCCTCTGAAGACAAAAACTCTACTCACATTCTTATTAAAGTTCTTTCATGTTGCAGGCTCCATGCAACACCCAGAGGTACAAAAGTTTTAACAAAATTATATTAAACAAGGACTGTATGACCTATCATACTTGACACTGTGAAGCAAAAATGAAAACTGACCCTGAGACATTCCAGGACTTAGCAGAAAATGAAGTGTCTTCTACCCAGGTTTTTGAAAATCACTTTTAAAAAAACAACCAGCTCAGAACTTACCTCTATGTGATGCTTGACTTAAAAGATGCCTAGAAGAGGTCTTGTACAATAATGTTATGCGCTGGAAGTTTTACACAGAATTTAAATGCAAGGAGTTATTACCAGCATTCAGAGCAAATAACTGTTTCATTACTTTCCGTTTTCCCTCCAGTCAGTACTTTCCAGCCACTGCCAGTCCACTGTGTTGCTTTAGGAGTATCTTTCAACCAAGTTCCCAGTGGAGCATCTGATATTTTTCCAAGAAAAGCTTTTGAGACGCTGAACGAACAGTCCTTTCAGTACAATCCCTGTGCCCAACAACTTTCTACATAAAGCCCTCATTATGAATTTTGAGTCAGTGGGGTTTTCTCAGTCAGTGTGTGCTGCTGATCAGGCTCTCTTGACCTAGAATTGGTATTTCCTGTATAGTTTGCATGCAGCCCTGAAGCACATTCAAATGCTGTGCAGGCTAATGACTACAAAAGGAAAAAAATCAAACAAAGGAAAGAAAATCACATTAAAAAAAATGATTCAGAATTGGCAGCTCTGTAACCTCTCCCTCAGCTGCCATCTTATTAACATATTTGTTCAAAAGCTTTTTCTCTGCTTCATTACATAATTTGTGTTACAAAATCCAGATAAACACTCATTATTCCCAGGTC
This sequence comes from Podargus strigoides, assembly GCA_028020825.1. Lineage (NCBI taxonomy): Eukaryota > Metazoa > Chordata > Aves > Caprimulgiformes > Podargidae > Podargus > Podargus strigoides. The sequence goes on along the minus strand of CM051640.1, from coordinate 12,312,732 downwards.
TAAATAATGGCTTATTGGGCTTCCTTTTTTTTCCTTCTTTTTCTGTCTTTCCCAGTGTCCTGGTTCGGCTAGGATAGGATTGATTTTCCCCAGCAGCTGGGAGGGAGCCACAGCCGGGCTGTTCCATCCCGTGCTGACGCCAGGCGCGGGGTTCGAGGGCGGCTTTTTTCCGGGTCTGTCCCTCGTGCTGTGTCCGTGCAGTACAGCTCTTGTTCTGTAGTTATTGTCACTGTTGTTGTTGGGTTTGTTGTTGTTACACTGTTGTAGTAAATCTTCCTTATCTCAACCCCGGGGTTTGTATTTTACTCCCTGTCCCGTCCCCGTCCGAGGGACCACACTGATTTCTGAGTAACATCTGGGACATCTGTTGTGTATGTCATTACAATGTGTTATGCGAATACTAGTGAATGATTCTTCCCAATACTTCTGCAACATAGAAGAATTAATATTATTGTTCCCTTTTTACAGACTAGGAAGGTACCGGTTCGTATTTTCTGCATCTCCTGTATCTCATTACTCCACACTGAGCAGGGTCTTTGCCATCAGAGAAGAGCCACTTGCATTGTGCTGCTGTAAGGGTTGAGTTGTAGTAGCAGGTGTGAGGAACGCCTGCCACAGGCTGCTGCCTCCCTGCTCAGGGAGCCATGGGCTCGCTCTGCTCCTCGGCAGGTGTCTGCAACGCGTGGGGGGTACGGACATAGAATCATAGAATGGATTGGGTTGGAAGGGACCTTTAAAGGTCATCTCGTCCAACCCTCCTGCAATGAGTAGGGACATGTTTGACTAGACCAGGTTGCTCAGAGCCCCATCCAACCTGACATGCCCAGCTGTTGGGGGGTAGAGAGCGGCCAGGTCAGCCAGCCCTGCAGCCAAGGCTGCTTTAGGCAGGTCCGGGCCAGCAACCCCGCCTGCTGCATAAACCAGCGACTGTAAATTAAACTTATTTGGGAAATAGGTGACCAAAAAAAAAAGTTTGGGTTAGTAGAAAGGGACAGGGAAAAAACTGACACCCCGTAGGTCCTCTGAGGACTAGTGAACTAATCTGTATGTGGAACGTGCACTAAAAACTAATACTTGTCTGGCAGTGCTGCTGTTTCTCCTTTAAAGAATTTTTGGCTAAGGAGCTGTTTGGGGTGGAGTTACTGCAGCAGAGGCTTTCAGTTTCGGTTTTTTTTCCCCTCTTTGCTCTTAGAAGAAAGGATATCCAGCCGAATAAAAAGAAAAATCATGACAGAACAGAGCAGGTTCTGCAAAAATTGGTAAGACATCTTTCTGCCTTTCCATCCCTACAAAGTGTGGGGATTTCAAGAGTTTTCTAGGATTTTCTTTAATGTTATCTAGGTCTCCTGTAACAGAGGGAGAAGAGGAAGAACCACAGGACAGGAGGGATGTACGCTAGCCATTGAATAGTAAACGAAAATATTTTGTACGCATTTTTACATTTACAGGTTGCTGCTTTCTTGCTGCTTTGCTGTGGAGCTGTGGAGAGGTTTCTTCCATAGCCTTCTCCTATGCTGCATGTTCTCTTTTTACATTATATCACTGTGGGTAATTTTGCAGCACCTGGCAGAAGAGTCAGTGCACGGACCATGCCAAACCCAGCAGCTGCCTCAGTTTTCCCCCATGGTTAAGTGATAAAATATTCTTTTTTTTTCAGGGTAATTGGCCATCTCTCATAGAATAGAAGATTGAAGGGCCATGAGGATAGGGTAGCTTGGTGTGTTTCAGTGAGTCATTGGACCAGTGGCATGAATGAAGACTGTGAAGCACTGAAATTAAAATGAAGAGTCAAACTTAGAAAGGTTAATCATGAGCTTAGCCTGAATTTTATTTGGCCACTGAGATAATTTCTCTCTTTCCCTTGTATGTGCTTGGTAGTAAACGAGATGTGTCTGCTGCCAATTTCTCCCTCCACAAGGCCCACTGCTTGCGGTTTCTTACTGTCTGTCCAGAATGTGATGAACCAGTTGTCCAAAAGGATATGAAAAACCATCAAACAGAAGCACACAAGCAGGTGAGGAATGCTACATGTTCTTTGGGGTTTTCTTGCAAATAGCAAGAAGCTCTTCCAGCCACGAAGTAGTACATTCATAGTACTGTGGACTGTATCAATGTCCTGATTTCGTCTGGGATAGAGTTATTTTTCTTCTCCATAGCTGATATAATACTGTGTTTTGGATTTAGGATGAGAAGAATGTTGTTAACACACTGATGTTTTAGTTGTTGCCAAGCAGTGCTTACACTAAGTCAAGGACTTTTCAGCTTCTCATACTGCCCTGCCAGTGAGGAGGCCGGGGGTGTAGGAGAAGCTGGGAGGAGACAAAGCCAGGACAGCTGACCCAAACTAGCCAAAGGGATATTCCATACCATATGACATCATGCTGAACATGCTGATCAGCAAAAACTGTGGGGAGTTGGCAGGGCGTGGGCGCAGCTCCTCAGGGACAGGCTAGGCATTGGTCAGTGGGTGGTGAGCAGTTGCATTGTGCATCACTTGTTTTCTATGTTTTATAATTACTGTTATTTTTCCCTTCCTTTTCTATCATACTAAACTGTCTTTATCTCAACCCCCAAGTTTTACCTTTTTTTTTCCCCAGTTCTCTCCCCGATCTCACTGGAGGGTGGGTGAATGAGTGAACAGCTGTGTGGTGTTTAGCTGCCTATGGGGTTAAACCACAATTAACTGGATTTGAACTTCTGTAATTGTTTGACCAGAAAATCTGTAAGGGTCTGATATGACCCTTCATGGCAGGTTACAGCATCTCTTGATCTTATTGCACACTCAGCTTAAGAGAACAAAGCTTCCACTCTGGTATCTCACTTTCTCCAGCAATACAAATTACAGATCAGGTATGGATACAAGCTCGTAGTGCTTATGAATTAGCCAGGGCATGCAAGTTAAATTATTTGATTAGAGGAAGACAGACAGTACCTGATCTGACATGAATCTTGCTTGTACAAAGCTATGACATCAATTCACTTTTTAAACAAAACTGAACTGGTGGAGTAAATTTATCAGCTTTTCATATAGTGAGGCATTTTTAGTAGAGCATTAAGAACCCTGTAGCTAGAGGCACTATGTTGAAGCATGAATACATAGGCATGACTTTTTATTCTGTCTTACAAGTTTTATTGTTTTAGCAAATCCATTGATTTCAGTTACTTAACACATAAATAGCTCTCATGACAAACCTATAGAAAACTAGCATACCTCCTATGTTTTCAGAGGGACTATTATAATTTAGACTAGCTGAATATCAGACCTATACTTTTAAGTTAAACCTCAATCAAAATTTTGAATACACACTCTTTATTTCACAACACACTTTGAATTTCACATGGGCACCTTTGAGAACTGGATTCTTGCACAGAATTATAGCTTCTTGCAGAATCATCAGATATCTATTTTCATCAAAATCTCATCAAACAGATCAGGCCTGACAGAGAAGCAAAAATTGACCAACAGCTTAGGATGAAAATGACAGGAAGGTCATCTCAGCAGCTTGAGGTTGTACTGACATATGAAAGCACTAACCATTCTCCTGTGCTCCCAGTGAACTGCTGTATGTTTTGCTTGCAGGTCAGATGTAATCTTTGTCACCAAAGCATGCAGCAGTACCAGTTGGAGCATCACGAGTTAAGTATGGAGTGCAGTACTTTTTATCTTCTAGGCCAACCCCTTTGACCAGCCACCAAGAGTCATATTAATGGATTCAACTGCAAAAAAACCCCAGCATGTAAATCCCCGACTCCTATCCTGGACCTTGAAGAAACTTAAACCTCTCAGCAGTTGCAGTGTTTCTGCATACTTTCCCCCCCTTGTAAATAAGTATATCCCGTGGTGGTTGCTCATCCAGTTGTGCTGGGACAGTCTGTTCCAGGAGATAATCTATTACTTTCTTATCCTTGGCACCTCAAGTTGATGTTCTTTGAGGGCTTCTCAGAGACATTTCTGTCCTTCCCCCACACTCATATTACCTGCTTTTCGAAAGGAATGGTTATACAAAGCAAGAGTCAAGGTAACAGCTAAGGGAGAGATATACAAAAGAATTGGCAGAAGCTGGGAAGTGAGAGCAGTCTGTTTATGCTAGGTGTAGTCTAACCATTTCAAGTAACCAAAGCAGTGAAGGCACAACAGGCTTCCCTGGGTGGTGGTAGCTGAAGTATTGGAATTTTCTAGGTGGGCTTGTCCTCTGTTGCTAACCTGTACTGATACAAAACACCTTCACTGCTATTAATTCTCATTTTGCCTTATATTGCCAAAATCATCCCAAGTTAAAGATAGATAGATATGCGATCTCCTAATACAGCTAAGTCTGCTTTTGGTTGTGTAGTTACCCCTTAAAGAAGGCATTCTTAAACAGTCACTCACTGCTCTCACCCAATGCCTTCTTTTAGTATTGACATAAAATTCGCAATTATTTCATCTATTCATGCGCAGACCAAGGAGTGCCACAAACGAGCAATGAAATGCAAGATCTGTGAGCTTGAAATGCCCTTCAACAAGCTGCAGGAACACCTGAACACCTGTGCCAGCCGAACAGAGTGGTGTGGGGAGTGTAAGAAATACATCATGTACAAAGATCAGGACAAACACAAAGATATTTGTCAGAACAGTGGTCTGTCCTATACAAAGGATGTGAACTTTCAAACCAGTGAAGCATCCACTAATGCAACAGTTATTTGCCCCACTGGTAAGCAGAATTCCTCATTGTCATGGACTGAGTCAACTCTGTTAAATCTCAATGAAAATTCTCCTGCCTTCTCTACAATTCTCAGTAATCCAGGCTGGAGGGGATTGTTGTTTAACCAGTGACAGTGAAAGGGCCAAGTGTTGCTTTCTACTATGCTGGTTATTGTAAAGCCAGAGCAGTTCCACTGACTGATAGCTCATTGGCCGTGTTCTTTCATGTCTCCCTTATGTCCTGGAAGTGAAATTCTCTCCGAAAATAAGTGGAACTTCTTTCTGTTTGTTGCACAGGAGAAAATATGATTTAGAATTTCCTCCTACTTCATATATAAACCCAGTGATGCATACCTTGATTTCTTGAAATTGAGAGCAGCTTTATCAGGCCTAAGTTATTGGACAGAGTATGTCAAGACAAAAAATTCATGAATCCTGTCAATGATTCCAGAAAAGACCAGGCATCAGTCAGTGCAGTGGCTGGAAAAATAAACTATAGGGAGCAAAACCCCCTAGCAACAGAATTAGTTAGGCCAGGGTAGGAGTGAAGTGTCTTGAGCCACAAAACATGGGGCTGAAATGGAATTTCCAATATACTGAAGTTTGTGAGAAGTGATGGGGAGTTGGTGTTGAGTGGTGCCGAAAGCAAAATGTAGTTACAGCTCTAATTCCTTGTTGGACAGTGGAATCATGATTCTGTGTTTCTCTAGAACCAGTGACCATAAGTGGATCTGAGCAGCCTGTCTAGATGACTAGTGTTTCTCTCCATTTTTTTTCCTGCTGAAGGTACTGGTGGTAATCTTTGTCAGAAGTGCAATAAGTCATTCCCAGGTGACCTGTACTCTGAACATCTGGTAAGTACATTTGAAACTGAACAAGAGAACAGACTGTGCTTAATTTGCAGACAGGTTATTTATCTGAAAAGCTATATATTAGGTAAGAAAAGAGTGTGTCTTGGCTCTTCAAACTGTAGTTTCGTGATGCAGTCTATTCAGTGGAAGCATCACTGTGAGGTGCTGTCCACCGTCCTTCCCCATGACTCACGTCTGTCACAAAGCACAACATGCCACACAGTTGGGTGTAACACCAATCTTGACCTCATTATGCATGCTGTATTTTAACAGAATAAATGCAGTGCAGCCCATGAACTGACAGAAGTTCTTGCTGGCTGGTCAACTTCAAAACTCAGCAGTGATCCACCACAGACCTCTTCCTCCCTCGCTCCTTCTTCCTGCTCCGAGAACGCAAGGGCATGGAAAGATGTCCGTCCCAAAGGGAAAGAAAGGGACCAGCTATTGGCCTCCAAAACCCTGCTTCAACCCCCAAAGAACAAAAAGATTGGCTTTCCCTCTCCCAGAAGAGGCGGACCTTCCACATCACCTCAAGCTCTTAAAGACACCCAGTCTTTTGACATGCTGGTGACCTGTGCCCATTGCAACATTATTCTGCCACTTCCAACCCTTCAGAAACATGAGGTGAGAATTGACACATTGGACTTGACCTTGTACACACAAAGGGCCATACCTACAGAGTCACTACTTATCTCTATACTGCCTGGGGTCCCAGTGCCCATTTCTGGATTCCATAGTTTCTTGAAATGCCATAGGTACACTCTCTGAGTGTGGAATTTGTTAATTCCATTGGCTATTTATGTTCACATCTACACAAACAAGATCATTGTCTATAGTCTGCTTGAGTTTTAGGAAAATAATAACCATGATACAAGCCATTAATTTTAAGCTCAAATCCTGGAATGTCTGCAGCAACTGTCCTTATTTGCTGAAGGGTGATATTGCTCCTGCTAAGCAAATAGTATCATTGTATCTCAGCTGCATCAGAGATGGAGCTGTAGATAATTTTCCATCCCAACAAAGGGGCCTAGTTGCTTCCTTACTGAATATGACTGCATATTGAATATAATGTTAAATTCTCCTTTGATATGACTATTAATCATTTTTCTAGGTCAAATGCCTACATCTGACATCTTTGAAAAATGCTGTGATGAAACAAAAATCAAGCCATGGAGAAAAAGGTACTGCAGAATTTCAGAAAGTTAGATTACAATTCATCATTCAGAATTATTCTACATTGGGTTAACAATGGGATATTTTGCAGAGGAAGTGCATCTAGAAAAGCTAATACTCAGAATATCACAAAGCTCTTTAGATTCCAACACATAGTGGGTTTCCATGAAGTTGCATTAAGCAAGCATTGCTTCAGAGCCAGTATAATTTCTGTCTCTTGACTCAAGGGTAACACTTGTGGTGCCTCTCAAATTATGCTACTGTGAACAGTGCAGTACCTTCCCTACTGTAAGCAGAGATCAGCACAAAAGATTTCACAGAACAAATGTTCTATCCCAGGTCTGTCTGCTCCAACACTGAATGGAGACTTATAAATTAGTTTCAGAAAATAAGAAGTAAAATTATTTTTTTCCCCATTGTAAAAATTGCATATTCAGTAGAAACATTCATATGATTATGCCAGACGATACCTCCAGTTGAGCTTGCACTGATCCATAGGCAGTAAGTCAGTCTCTTTCCTCACCCTGTCCCAGAGAGGCTGTGAATCTTAATACTTCTCTCTTTGCTAACACCTCCCTCTGCTTTTCAGTTCCTAACCAGTATAGTTTCCTCTCAGTCCAATTAATTAAGTGAAACTGAAAGCAATTGTTCTCAATGTGTCCTTTTTCTGCTTGGCTCAGCAAATGAGTTAGTACTTTTCCCTGTAACTTTCCTCTCCTGGTAAATTAAAGAGAGAAAGCACCTAAGTGAGAAATAGGGGGTTTCTCTGGTTTTGAATTACAGGGCTCTAGTCTTCAAATAAAAGTAAGTACATGGTAATTACATGGATTATTTGACTTGCATTGTGGGGTTTTTTTATTGTTCAACTGAGTGATGGCATAGGAAGGCTGTAAAACCGAAACTTTAAAAACACTCATAACTGGGCTTTGTTTTACAGAAGACTCTTTCTGCGGAATTCATGATTAAATCTGGAAAATAGAAGCACACCTTCAGCTTTAGCAAAAGGCACTGAAAGTGTGATTGCTTTATTGACAAATAAAAGTGACTTGCTACTGTGGATGAAGACCAAAGAGTGACTCAGATTGTTATTCCTTATCAAGAGAGCCATTTAAAAGGTTTCACCAGAAAACTGTAAAAATTATGGGGGCTCAACAGCTGTTGTCATTTCAAATATTTCTGTGTAAGCTTGCCTCAGGAATGTACTTTTCCCACCTGATTCAGCAAGGACAGCAGTTTATTTTAAAATATTTGTTCTGGGAGAGAGAAGGAAATAAGGAATTCAGAATTCCTTGTCATCTTGAGTGTCACCAATTCCTCTTGCCCTCACTGAGAGCTGACATCTTAGTGTGTTTCAGGACATGGCTCAGTGAAAGTAAAAAACATTAAATCCTGCTTTCCTTCACTTCAGTGAACCACTGAACCTGAGGCTAGCACAAATAGCTTAGTCTCGGGAGACTGCAGACACATCCAAGGATAACTGAGGGTGTTCATCTGATATGTGAATGGAAACTGATAGAGCCCAATGGTGGAAAAGTTAAACCTGAAGAGTGAGTGGGTGCTAATGTTCGTGAACATTTGTGAAGCAGCCTTTGCTGCTTGGCATCTTACATCAAACACTAAAACATGCTCACAGAACAGTTTGACTACAAGGTGCCATTTTCCTCTCATTCACCTTTAGCAGTGTTCAGTCTTGCAAGTTGATGGCTGGAGCTAATGTACATATGCTGACCTATAATTGGAATAACATCTTACTCCTCACATCCAAACTTCTTGATATCTGCATTATTTATGCACAAGCACACATTGGACGTGAAGTCAGGCTGAAGAAGTCATATTTCCTCTCCTCTAAGAAGCACAGGGTAGCTTATTTCCTGTAACTGTGCTACAGTGTCACCGTGTGGGTGTTGCTTGTAGTGGCATGAGCTAATCCGCATGACGGCTGGAGACCTGGAGGACCAGGTGCTGTCAGTCCTGCTCCCGGGCTGCACAGCACTGTTACCATTCAGTAATTAATAACTTCAGGCTCCCATCTAGGTTAAAGACAACAGCATCTAGATAGAGACCTGCAAGCCAAGTGTCCAAGGACTGGAGCACTCCTGAAGTCTTCTGTGACGTGCTCTGGTGCCCTGTGTGCCAGTATGAGAGCTAGCTGCTAGAGTTTGTCTCAGCAAGAGGAGACCCACTTGTCAGCCCCCAGAAAATATGAGCCAAATGAAAATACCTCTCTGAAGGATCTTGAAAACAATGTGACTCCTTCCTTCTCCCAAGGTGAGGAAATGGCTGTTACAGCTACATCAAACTTGACCCTGATCCTGAAGGTGCTGTGCTTACCCCATCCAGCAAGGTGCCCCCTGTTCCCAAGCTCTGTGAGCTCCTTGGTGACACAACAAGGCTATTTTTGCAGAATGGCCTCTTTCTAAGTTACTGAGCTGTAGAGGGAGGGCAAAGGACTGTGAAAGCAGCAGTGGCCTACACTGACTGCAGACCTGAGGTCTGAGGGTCCATAATGGGTATGGATAGGGTAGCACAAAGTTAAGGGTGACAAGCAAGCTTCCTTTCTCTGTCACTCTCTTTGGTTTCAAAATTCCCCAGATCTATAATCCAATTTGGTGTGAAAGTGGAAGTAGTTGTGGTCACTAGGTGGCAATAAAGAAGCGAAGTTCCCTGTTCAACAAGAAAAGTTTGTAAGAGCTTGGCCTAGATTTGCCCTGGGAGAAAGAACTGGAAGATATTAGAGAAACTATGAAAGTAAGTGTACAATCATTCTGCTTAATAATGAAGATTTGTTTTGTTATTGTCTGCTTTTTTAAAAAATCAGATAGGTTTTATTTACCAAGCCGAAAATGATTATCAGATTGAAAGCGTAATTCTGAGTAAGAAAAGCTCAGCCTCATCAGGACAGGTACTCAGAGAATATGGCATTATCCTCCTGAATCACTGCTGATGTTTCAAATACTCTGGAATTGCAATGAAGCTAAAGACACATTTTTATTCTTTACCAGTGGCAGTATGCAATCCATTTCTGTATGACCCTTCTTCCCCGGTAAAAGTTCACCTGCATGCCTCTCTGTGCATGTTATTTTTAAACAATCTTTTGTCATAGTGAAAACTTCAACACAAATCTGTGAGACAGCAGAGTGAAGCACACCTTTGTCCATTTCCTAGGTGCTGTATGCTGGTGGCTTCTCCACTACAGTGTGTGCTGTGTGCATCTTAATATTGCTTGAAGGTTAATCTCATTTGAAGGCAAGAGTTTCATGTGTACAAAAAATTGCAAAGCCAGCTGGTGTATCCTACTCCCATATACTGTTGTGATATGAAAGCAGTGTTATGGGAAGCAGAAGGAACTAAATGAAGAAATTAAACTGACAGTATACCCTGCAGTGAGCTGATGGGGAGAAGCTGAATGACCTAGTTTTTGATTTGCCTGCTGCTGCTTCTCAGTGGTTCTGTTGCAAAGGACAATGCGGGATTTCAGTGCTTACTGCTGTCTTCTCTGGGACGTGGATTTTTGATAATCCAGAAGGTAAAAGTCATCTGTTAAGAGCCATTGTGGGGCCCCCATACGACTTCAGGATGTTTAAAGAAAGAATAATCAGCATGTCTTTTACAAACCATACCCAACTGTGTAACTTGTATAGTACCTCGTAACTGACAGCTCTTCATTTGCTGTTAAAGGGCTTTCTGGGTTGCTTGAATTGAGTCACATTGGGGTAAAACTTGGCAGAAATGAGCCCAACTATTTTTTTGTTTATTTAGGAAAAAACCACAAAAACTAAACAAACTATTAGACAGATGACTGGGACTGGTCATCTCCTATGGTATATGAACATATTTTCCCAGCAATTCAGGAAGAAATAAAGTAAAAGTGAAAGTAAACAGTGGGGGAGGTTGAGTGTTAATAGTGAATGAATTGGGTGACTGCCAGTAATTTCAGAGCTGTGTATTTCTTTGATTTCAGAAAGGCACATTTCCCACAGTCCACAGGCCTAGATGCTGTCTTTGCCTGGATGTGTGCAGAAGCGCTGCAGCTACTTACATCAGTTCTTATTAACAGCTGTCAAGAACAATCTTGTTCCCTGGAAGACAGAAGAACATGTTAAAAGGATAGCAGCCTTATAGCTGTGCACCCTTATGTGTTATGCCATTTTGTTCTTGAAGTGTTGCTGGCAGATTCCTCCTTGGATTTAGTGCAAATTCCTTCATGCAGGCCCCTTACAAGGTGCAGGTAAGGAGCAGGTTGATAAACTTGCCAGTCAGCCAGGCCAACAACTTGATTTTAAAAGAAAAATTCAGTAACATTTTCTTGACTTTGTAAAAAGATGGCATTTCATTTCTGCACCCTGAAGTGTAATGATAACTGTTGTGACCGATGATTGCGAAGGCTTGGCAAGCCCGTGGAGATTGTTATTGGAAAAACGTTCAAACTGGCTGTTGGGAAGTTGCACTTGTGAAGTGCTGGGGTCTGAACCCCCAGCCCTGAATTAAGGGTGACATATGGGTGGTCCCCATGGCCCTTTAAGAGGAGGGGATGAGTTTGCCTTTTGGCTTTGCTCCAAGGTGCAGCCAGCCTTGCAGGGAAAGCCCTTGGGTAAATGAGCCCCAGGTGCCCCCATTGGGTAAACGAGTGCCAGGTGTCCTGTTTGGGATAAAAGCTGGGCCCACTTGCAGGAAGGGTGCAGTGTCTGTCTGTGAGGGGGATGCACTTTGCAGAGTTTCCCTGTTGGGGAAGGACCTCCTGACTCTCCCTGCAACTGGACCCTGGTCAGGTTTGGTGCTTGTGAATGTGGGCCCTGTGGGAACAACGTGAGTTTTCCTCTCTCCTGTGTTATCAGCCTCTTGGCTTGCCTGTCTCCCATCTCTTCTATGGGAGACATTGTTGCTTGTTTGCTCCTCGGTTGTCGGCCGTGTTGTATCGTTGTTGGGGTTGATATCTATTAGGTGTAATCTGATTGACTTGTTTGTACCCCCAGCTATCACCCATGCACTGACCCTTTTGTGTGCCATAGAATCTGGTTACTGGTTTGTTCTACTGCTGGCTGAGTCCTTTGTACTAGGGTTAGTAATTGGCAAAACAACTTGTACCCACCAGTGTGAGAGAGGCAGCTGGAGGTCTGTGGTGTGTTAAGATTTTCATAACCTTGTTGTTTAGAAACATGGGTATCTGTCCTACCCATGATACCCATTTGCCTTAGGGCTGGTAATGCCATAGGAGCCTAGGGGACCAGGTGGTATGTATCTTACACACTTGATTTCTGGGCACTACTGGTGCTGGTGTGAGTTTTGTGGCTGGGATTTTCATGCAATGTGGGGCAGCAATTGATGGTGACCATGCAGCATGGAGAGTTCCTGCTGCTGAGTATTTTAGTATTGATATTTTTGAAAAATAGAACCCATATGATTAGGAAAGTTTTAATATACTGATAAAGACCAAATTGAAATACAAGAAACAGAGGAAGTCTAACTGTGTGTGGTTGAACAAATGTCATTGTCATTCTTGTTGAATCTCATGAACTCCAATGTCTAGGAAGTAGTGCAAGAGGTGCCAGCCCAATGCTGTTTGCTGGCAGGCATAGGGTTAACCCAGTTTTGTAGGTGTTTGCAGGTGTGCTGTGTCCTGACTGGGCTCAGCTGTGCCCAGGGCTTACGCTGCAGAGATGGGGCTGTATAAAAGGGATGAAAGGGCTCTATGTGTTCTTTTGGTGCTGCTGGAGAGAGGAGGTGCTTGTTGAGCAGGTATGATCTGTGTTCAGGAGAGGGCTGCTGGTCTGGGTAGCAGAGAGCAGGCTGGAAACTTTCAGGCTGAAGTGTTACAGGTGAATGAAAAACAGTCTCAGGGACTAGATGACCTCTGCTGTCTCTCTGACTCAGTTTCTCTTTCTGTGATTTGTGCTATCAGAGACTTACTATCAGGGGTGTGTGAGCTGGAAAGTGATAGATTCAGCTTGTTGAAAGACCCCTGAATCTAGTCATCAGTGGGTAGTTTGACTGCTGGTGTTGATGGCTGCACCTCCTCTTAACCTCTCTGCAGTTCTGGGCTCCATGTGCTTGATCTGAGTTGCCTTGGTTTCACTGTGGTGCAGCTCTGGCCAGTGAGGAGGAAGCAGATTGGTGGTGGGACTCATTCCCCTCCTGCACCCATGCTGGCAAAAACTGTTGTACTTCTATCTGCTCTTCTATGTTTTGGTGCAAGGCTCAACTTCTCTGCGTGAGGAGTGTACCTGTGGATGATGCTGGGTCTGTGCTTAGCTGGAATCCTCAGAAGGGGTTTTTATAGACTGCTTTCTGTGCTACTTTATGCATCAAAGAATGTAAGCTGTTCAAACTGGTTCACTAAGACAGCAACAACATAACACTGAGAGGATTGTTTAATCTCAGGTTTTTCAGACAGGGTAGCTGTAAATCAAAGGGCAGAAATAGTTCTCTTTAAGCAGAAGTATTTTCCCAAACTTCACTGAGGAAGAGTGTGTGGAATATTTTTCCAGAATCTGTTGCAGAATACACTTTATTTTAAATACCAATTGGATTTTCTTCAATGGCTTTCTCAATCACTGTTGTGTAGTGAAAATATGTAATATATAAGCATATTTTCTGAGATATCAAAGCCTTTAGGCATGTACTTCCTGTCTGGCGAGGGCAATGCAATGTGACAAAATAGGATTTTTAAACTGAGTTGCCTACACATTTTTTTTCTTGCAATACCAAGCAGATAAATGTAAACACACATCATAACACACAAAAATGAATACTATATTGAATATTTCGTTGGAGAAGCAATAAACTGCACTAAAAATTGATGAATGGCAAATATATTTTTATTTAAGCATTTATTTTTATGGCATTAACAAATAGAAAAATATATGGAAATATACAAATAATTTCAGAGACATTAAAATAAAATGAACAACATCAAGTTGCTCATCCTTTGTGGAGACTTTATGTTTCAGTATTGTGGGCATTATTAAAGCACATATGATACGGCTGGTAGAAACACTGGAAATAGATTTAATTCTTCAAAAGCCTGAGCTTTCACTATATTTCCCTATTGAGAGCTTGAACTTTTTAAAATGTTGAAATAAATCTCCTTTATATAGCTTTTATGACGTATCTTTATACATGCATCTTTTATTGGATGTGTAACTGGATATTCTTTATATATTTTTCTTCAGAGTTTTGTTTTAGAAGTCAAAGAAATAGTGTAAACTTTGGTAAGTAGAATGTTGTATAAAAATAAACTTTATCAAAAGATGTTTGTCTACAGTAAGAGTTTAAACTGTTTATTATGGTCTACTTCGAGTTTAAAAAACAAAAGGGACTCTTGTCCCATTGCTGCTTGAATCTTTAGAAGTCACCATGGTGTCTGTGGGCCATCGAGCTGCCTCCACCAGGGCAGTGACCCCCATGGGCTTGCTCTTTCCTGCTGCTGGCAGGGAGCCTGCTTGGGAAGTGCCAGCTCAGCTGGGAAAACAGCTGTATGCCAGCTGTGCTCCAGTGTCTTAAAATGGAGGGTGGAGGATGCAGGGAGTCATCCCAAACACAGCGGTGAACAGTGAGTGTGTGGATGGATATTTACTTCCTGTTGTCTGATGAGTTTGTCTTGCTGAGCTGTGGCTACTTTTCAGAGCACCTATTTATCACCTTTCAGTATCAATCTCCCCTAGCTGGAAGTGAGATGGATAGGAGAGCTTGCTGGTTTATTAGCTTTTAATATCCCAGTTGCAATTAGGTCCCATGAGTTTATTTACAATTGTAGTTTACACTTTTGACTCAGTGGGGGGAAGTAAAGGGGGAAAAAAAAATCCCTTCCTCTATCTTATGAAGGAGCCCATGCAGGAATAAGGCAGATGGAAGAGGCCATCTCTTCTGTGTTTCTTCCATTAATTATAATTTAAAATGTAAGGATAACTAGTTTGTCCTTTCACCCTGTTCGTGGATATTATTTCAGAGCGCTCTTTGCTTCCAGTTGTAATACAAGTATAAAATGCTAGCACTTCCTAATCAGTTAATTTATGAAAAGGAACTTCACACCCATTTCTATTTTGCCTTCTATGAATCTTGCTACTTTGTCTCTCTGTGAAATAATCTATTATTTGATTTATTATTAGTCTCACATCACTGGATTCCACATAATTTCTTAACATGCTGTGGTGATCTGCAGAGCAATGTTTGCTCAAACTGGGCTGTGGATTATGAGTGTCCCAGCCAGGGGAGAAGTAAATGAGTCCTAACCCAGGAGACACCGCAGAAAACTTGCTATAGAAGAAGCTATTGAGGCTGCAACACTTATGAAATGTCTGAGAGTCTGGAGAGATGGAAACAGTCCCACAGCTTTGTCCAGAAGTTCAAAATAAATTGTTGCAGAATTATGATTTCCCCAGGAAAGAAGGGGCAGATGACTATTGTATTCAGATAGAGCTGTGGGCAGATTAGATTTAATGAAAACCTTACATGTAAATTCCTAGAAATGATAGATTTTATTCTAGTGTTACTAGTGAATTTTATTTTGTAAACTTTGCATATTTGTCCACTAAGGTCAGTTGGTCTGGTTTATATATTACATGTTTGTTCTTTTAAAAAATGTTTATACATTCTTTTTATTGATATGTTTTATTCACTTATAAAAATAAATTATGCCCAAGTCTAACAAAGAAATGCAGAGGGAAGTCAGGAGGAGAAATAAAGCCTTGGAAAAGAGTCACTTGCTTAGTGACTGAGTTGAGAAGAGCCTGGTTCTCTGGGCTGTAGGCTGTGCCTCTGCTTTCAGCAAAGAGATTTCTGCAGGTCTTTTCAGTCAAACATCCTTCAGAGGAGGCAGGTCCTTTATCTGCTTGCTTTTCCATTATCTTCTAGCTGATGGATGGGACACTCGTGTTCATGTTGTTTGGATGGTCTGAGCGAAGGCATGGAGGTGCCACTTGCGTCTCCGGGCGGAGGCACTCCTACAGGGCTGAGTGAGAAGTGCCTGAGTTCTCAGGATGTGTTTTGGAAGAGCTGTTCCCATGTGGCACTGTCTGACTGGAGACAGTCTGGAGGGCTTAGTGTGCAGGTCTGTGGGTGGTAATGGGCTGCCCGTCGTTTCGGCACAAGTGATGGACACCTGAGTGCAGGGGGGTCAGGCTGGGCACATGTGCCCTTTAGCTTGCACCAAGGACTGTACAAAGGCTTTGGTCCAAATGTTTCTTCTGCAGCATGGCAAATGCTGCCTGGGCTGCGTCTGGCTCCTGGGGCCAGCTGCCACGTGGCCTTGCAGAAGCCCTCTAAATTGGCAGAGAGGCTTCTCACCTTCCTGTAAGTTTGCTTTTTCATTGCTAATAATAATTCCTGGGCTTGATGCTCAAACGATTTCTCTTTATGTCACTGTGCTTAATTTATAGGTTCAGAAGTGGCAGATAATGTTTATTATGGAGATGACTTTCTTGAACAAGCTCTCTGAAATAACCTCCAAAGATTTGTAAGGAACCTTACATTTGGTAATTAATTATGCAAACCTACTTTTAACATATCTTTAGGTAATCAGAACAAAAGATGACAGTTGTATTTGTTTATTATGAAAATTTACTTATGAATATTGTAATTATACACATTACTGTGTTTGCTGTCACTCATGGCTGGGGTACCTTTAGGCAGTATTGTTTTCCTCCTGTGGTGGTTGTTACAAAGGGCTAACAAAAAGAAAAGGGCTGAAGTTAGAGGCACTGCAGTTTAATTTCAGAAAACACTATTTGCTTGTCCAGAATTGGAAGCTCAGTGCAGCGGTGCCTGGGGAAGTGGGCAGCCTGCCCACCATTTCCAGAAGTGGTACTTGGGGGGCCAAGCACAGGAGAACTGGCAGGCAAAAGCCCTGATGTCCGCCTGTGCCAGGCTTTTGTGGAGGAACGGTGGGCACTCTGGGTTAGACTCTGTCAGTGGTAGGAGTGTAGTCACACTGGCCATGGGGCTGCTGCTGCTTTGACATTTTCTGTCCCCTGGATTAAAGCAACACACTGTTTTGGTGTGTGCATGAAGCAGAACTCTTTCATGAGCACTTAAATTTGCTTTTTAAGTGTTTGAGAGCACTTCCGTTTATATTTGAGATAAAGCTGTATCTACCCATATCAGCTAAGAATTTACCTGTGTTCACAGGTCAGCTTTTCTTTAGTGTGATAAAGTCACAAATCTGACAGTCCCTGGCCAGTTCTTGATCTTTATGAATGTGACAATTAATTATGGACTCAGATTCAGCTTTCTGGCACTTAACATGGCCAAGTGTGTTGTTGTTCTGCAAAAGCAGATGATCAGAATGGGTCAGCTCAGCCTTTGGTCCTCATTTCTTTTCCAGCAGACAGCTGATAAAGAAAACTGCCATTAAATTAATTCAAGTTTAAAAGTTCACTTTATAGTTGCCCTTTGTAGCACAGAGAATGTTCTTAAATTTCCATAGCTTGACACTCACTTGAGGTCAATAATGTATCATTAAACATCTTTGTATGTGCTGCTAATACACATTTTCTGCCCTATCTAGTACTGGAAATGTGAAATGGGTTTGATGCCTGATTACAGGCATGCCTAAAGCTCTAAGCTCCACCTTTAGCCTGTGCTTCCAGTACCCAATTTTCGAAAATACTCTTGAGTCAACTTGATTGAACACTTCAGTGAAATAGTCTCAACACACTATCTGCTTCCCCGCTTTTATTTCTTACCAGCGTTTTCTCTGTGTGCATAAATGGTGTAACTGGCACCTTGAAGCACCTGTCTCTGTTCTACTGAAAGCCTGACTGAAGATGGTGGATTTCTGTTTCTTTTTACTGTTTGTATGAGTATTGTGCCATCCCCTAGCTGTGCTGATGGCCCCATTGTGTTCAGGAATGCGTAAACATGGGAGGGAAGTGATGCTCTGAAAAACATATCCAAATACATAAAGCAGGGAAAAGGTGGGAAGAGGGAAATTTTTTTTCTACCTTTTGTAGAGACCTGGGGCTGAGATACCAATCTCACCTGCATTTTCTGAGGTCAGTTGGAGAACCCAGCAGATCCAGGCTTTTGGCTCATCTCTTTTGTGCCAAAGCCAGAAAACAAGATGAAAACATACTTAAAATGCCCTGAGTAAGGTCATATTTTACAGGAACCAGTTTCTCATGCTTTTTGATGAAAACACTGGCAGTGGGTTTTGTTTATTTGCACCTTATGCTGCACACATGTTTTTCCGTTTGTTTTATGGGGAGTATGGAGGTGTGTGTTGAATCTGTTCTCTGCCACTTTCTAAAATCCACAGCAAAACTGGTGAATAATAGTAATGACTAAGATACAAATTTGAAACCTGGAGGATGTAGAAATGGAGTAAATCTCCATAAGATTGCTTTGAAGTCTTGTTTTTAAGTCTACTCCCACTCCCCAGATACTTAAAACTGTAGAGACAGAGAGAAAACTGGTAGAAACACAAGAGCTGATGCTGGTCCTTGATTTCAGAACCTGATCTGAACAATTTTGATCTCTGCAAGCAAACCTGCTTCATAGATGTCTGCAGGTACTGCTGCTGTCCTGCATGCATCATTTTACTGTCATGCAGTTAGAAGCTACAACTGTGGTGCCACTTCAGCTTTGTAGTTTGCTGTTTTAATTTTGTCTGTTGCTATGGTAGCAACAAATGATTGTAATCACTGCTGTTTTTATTGCAATCCAAGTCATATCAATAGAGATTTTGGAAACTAAACAATAAAAATCTGGCTTAACTGTACACTGCATTTGTTATTGTACATAATATGTTGTTCACAACTATCAGGATTCATATGATATCTTTTGTTCCTGAAGCATTTAGAAAATTCCTTTAACTAAAGGGTTGTCAAATGATAATTATTTTCAATACATACTTACCCAGTGGTCTTCACACAGCTGGATAATATTTCTTTTGCACTGGTTCCTATACCCTTGAAAACAATTATTTTAATAGTCTTTCCAGTTTTCAAGAAATACTGCGCTTTTTTTTTTTTCTTTTTACCTTACATGAATCATAGAATGTAGGGGTTGGAAGGGACCTCTAGAGATTATCTAGTCCAATCACCCTGCCAAAGCACAATCATTAGAGTAGGCCACAGGAATACATCCAGGCAGGTTTTGAAAGTCTCCAGAGGAGGAGACTCCACAACCTCTCTGAGCAGCCTGTTCCAGTGCTCTGTCACCCTCACAGTAGTTTCTCATATTGAGGTGAAACTTCCTATGTTCCAGCTTGCATCCACTATCCTTGTCCTATCACTGGACACCACTGTGAAGAGACTGGCACCTTTGGCTTGACCCCCACTCCTCAGGTATTTATAGACATTAATAAAATCCCCTCTCAGCCTTCTTTTTTTCAAGACTAAACAGCCCCAGTTCTCTGTCGTTCATAGGAGAGATGTTCCAGTCCCTTGATCATCCTCGTAGCTCTCCATTGTACTCTCTCCAGTAGAACCCTGTCTCTCCTGAACTGGGGAGCCCAAAACTGGACACAGTATTCCAGTTGTGGTCTCACCAGGGTAGAGGGAGAGGAGAACCTCCCAAGACCTGCTGGACACAGTTTTAATGCACCCCAAGATACCATTGGCCCTCTTGGCAGCAAGGGCACATTGCTGTTCCATGGACAACTTCCTGTAATCATAGTAGTATCTTAGGTCTAAAATAATACATCTTTAAAACCATAATTCAGTACTTACTCCCATGCTTTGTCTTGTCTATTTAGATTATACAGGCTTTTTGGGGAAGGGTTGTCTTATTTTAAGCAAAGGCTTGTATAAAGGAACTTCTATGCACTACAACATTAATAAACTGTAATATCAGTTTCCAATTTTGAACATCACCTGCTGAGCTCTGAAAAACTTGGGAATAATAGAGGAGCGCTCAAGGGGGCACATGAGCTCCCCCAGTGCCCCTGAGGGGGTTAGCGATGGGCAGCTGGTTCTGCCATCTGCCTGTGCTCACCTGTCAACATCACACAGCCTCAGAGTTCATTTTGGGGACCCCAGCACTGCCATTTGCAAGGGATTTTAGCTAATGTTGTAGCAAAACAGTGTCAAATGCTACATTCTGATGTTTGGGGCCTTTTGGTGTTGATTTCAGCTGAGAGAGGATTGTCCTTTCTGACTTAGCTGCAGAGGTGGGGAGGCTGGAGGCATATGCTGTGGGGCTGGGGAATGGAGCATCGCCTCCTGATCCTGTCCACAGCAAGGAGCCAGAGCAGAGCCTGCAGAATGTGAGTTTTATTTGGGTAGGCTCTAGTACCTGCTCTTCCTTTGTATGCAGACCTGTGACTGCCTTCATTGGGTGTCTGATGCCCAGACACATCATAGTCACTGGGGCTGACGTCTGCTCCGAGCCCTGGAAAGGCTGAGACTCCTCTGTTGGGTGGTGTGTCTTTTCTTACAGCAAGTCGAATCTAGACTGTCTAAATAGGATGCCAGTAAGGCAATTTGCTGTTTAAATGACCCAATGCACATTGGGCATATTGAAGAAAAAAGCCATTTCCTAGTGACTAAATCTCATTAAAAAAGCAATTTTCCAATCAATTACAATGCAATTTAGCTGCTAACTGTTTAATTATCAAAAAAGAAGCTATTTTGTTCTCTGTTCCTATATTTATGAACCATGCTTTAAAATCTCATCTTCAGAGTAGGTGTTTGGAAGAATGTGACTGCTCTATTGATGCAATTATATTAAAGTTAAAATTCTAAGTTTGATGTATTGTATTAGTTTAAGGAAATACTGTTTGCACAAAAGCTTTTGAACTAGGAGATTCATTGATTTCTGCAAAAGCTTGAATCTTTATTGTTATTTTCATGCACTATAAAAATTGTACTATCTTATGCAGGTTTTATTAGAGGTGCATTCTTTCTTCTTTTTTAATCTTGTGCAAGAATTTCAGTCCTGGAAATGTATGCTGAAAATAGACCAAGGTTTGTCTTGCAAGGAAGACTTCTGTGTCTAAAGAGACAGAAACAGGTAGAATGCAGAGGTGATTATAGGATCTGTCTTGTGACTTCTTCTGAACAGGGGGAATAGAGCTGAGTGGTGAAGGAGTGGGGAGGATTCTTAATCAGGAGATAATTAAATAGGCATGTCTCCAAGATGTCATGGGTATTAAAATGGAGTTTAATGGTGATGGTGACTGGATGTCTACATTTTGTTCCTTCTCTCACAACTTTTAGATTGTTGCAGGAAAGTTGTTATGTTAAACTCCTAAATGGGTCAAACCCCACATCACTACAACTTGGCCTGTAGCAATCACTTTGCTAATGTTTGTGTGCCCTTGTACATGTCAGATCAGTGTTTAAAATTATGGTGCAGAAATAATACCAGATGAGGTAATTATGAATCTGCTATTGATGTAATAAAATTTTCAAAAGCCTGTAGTGGTTTTAGGAAGAAATTATTGGTTTACAGCTCAGGAACTTTGCAAATCTCACTATTAAGCACTTAGGAAAAAATGTAGTTTTTCTGAGAAACAGCTAGTTTCCCTCTTTCTTGTATGTGTGGTTATTCTTCATTTCCAGTATGTCTAGGTCTGCAAGGTTCTGTTCATGAGCACAGTGGTATGGCACATATAATTACTTATTGATTTAGCTCAAATGATTAACGATTCAGCTTTAACAGGTCTGGTTTAGTGCTTTGTGTAAACAGTATTGAGGTAATTAAAATGGTTTGATTGCTTTGTGAGAAAGGTGAGAGACTTGCCACACACGTGTTGCAGCTGAGGATGACACTCGAGAAAAACACCATGCAGCAAAGCCCAGCTACCTGAGAAACGCCGTGCCGTGTTTCCAGTAAGCTGTGAGATGCTCACTGGCCTTTCAAAGGGGAGTTCTGTTAGCAAGTTTCCCAACAATTCATGTGCTGAAGTTTCAATAGTGCCTGGGAAGACAGAATGCCTTCAGTCACAATCCTATAAAGGCTTATCCTCAGTTTTCAGATTTCAGTGTGAGTCATCCTGGATGTGTGAGTGGGATGAGTCCTGTGCTTAATGCAGAGGATCGAGTGTCTACAAAGTCAAGGATGTGGTGATTGAAATGTTTGCCTTTCAAGCTGAAAAGCACATCTGTAAGCGAGAACAGAATTGTGGTTTGCAGGTTCAAACTCTGCGTGCCTCCTCAGGCCTCTGCTTTGCAAATGGTAGGGGTGAGCCCAGGTGGTGCCTGAGCTGGACAGAAGCCACTGCCCTTCCTGCAGTGCTGGCAGGGCACCTGGGTACCCGTCACTACCTCTGCTGTCACTGTCTGCTGTGCCTCTGTGGGGGCTGCAGCCTGCTGGGGACTGTGTTGCGCTCCCCAAAAGCACCAAGCACCAAAGGGTGCTTTTTGCTTCTGTCCCATGCCATTCCTGAGGAGTAGCAACAAATGTAGAAGATGAAGTGAGTCCAGGAAATGATTTTTAACTGTGAAATGAGACTTTTATTTCTGCTAAGCTTATCTGTTTAGATTATAGAGCTATGGATTGAAATAGTTTGTACCAGTTTCCCTGCTACCAAATTCCTGTTTAAATAAGATTGCTGAATAATTCAAATAAATATTATTCAATAATTGATAAACTTCATAATGAAGATTGAAGCATAACCCAGTAAAACCTCAATGTGCCTTTATGTTCTTTATTAGCTGGTTCTGCTGGGGAAAGGACTGTTTCTGTGTGGAGGGTTTTGGTTTTTTGTTTTTTTCCCCTGACTGTCCTGTCAGGAAGCAGGGATTAGAGATTTGCCATCTGGCTCAGTTACAAGTGAAGCTGTGACTCGGAGGCACACAGGGATTTATTCTATCTCTGCAGGAGAACCACTGTGAGGGCCAGATGTCGTGGACCTCAGCACAGGCAGACAGCTCAAGGGCCCTGTTTGGGACCAGCTTTCCTCTAAAATTCTGAAGAAGTAAGCCTGTATGTAAACTATATCTTTGGATAAGTGAAGAGTGTAGAAGGCAGAGATTTTTTTGGCTACAAGGAGGATCTTAGCTCAGCTAAGTCTTGGCCTCTGTGCTGAGGCTGTCCCTGGCAGTTTGTTTCCATCTCCTGCACCAAAAAATCATTGCCCTGCCAAGCAAATGCAGGCAGCTGGGAACGGGCAGGAAGTTCTGCAGAGGGAGAAAGCAGAGCCTGTCTGCAGTCACCTTCCTGCAGAGAGAACCTGCAGCAAGAAGCCAAGCCAGGAATTTAGCCCCACAATTTGAGATGAAATGGCTGAGAGATATGTCTCCATCTTCAGTTTGGCTCTGCTGTGTCTAGTTGTCCCAGTGTTTAGAGCAATGTTGTTTTTATGGCTAATACATGAGGCTTATCACAGGTGCTATGACCTCCCTTTTTCTGGCCAGCACACTTGTGATCTTTCACCATCTGGTGAGTGCTGCAAAGACAAGCTGTCACTGTGTGCAGAAGACAGGAGGTCTTAGAAATGGCATATCAAGTGAGCTGCAGCTGTCTAAAAATAAAGAAATCAATAGTGAGTCACATATGCTAATGAAAATCTGCAAGTTGATCAAATATTTACCATGTGGGAGCTATGGTGACTACAGTGTTTTCTGTGACAAACCCTGCTCTGGTGGGAGCTGAGGCACTGCACAGCCACCCCGCTGTGGAGGGGGCAGCTTGCCTGGGGGAGGACCTGCTGGGAACTTCCCTTCCCTATCAATGCATGTCTTCAAGAAGCTGACCTTGATTTACAGAGAAACCTTTATGATGCTGTGGCTGGATATGTGAAGTGTTGGGGTCTGACCCCCAGCCCTGAATTAAGGCTGACATATGGGTGGTTCCCACAGCCCTTCAAAAGGAGGGGATGAGTTTGCCTTTTGGCTTTGCTCCAAGGTGCGGCCGGCCTTGCAAGGAAAGTCCTTGGGTAAATGAGCCCCAGGTCCTGCTGTGGGGATAAAAGCTGGGCCCACTTGCAGGAAGGGTGCAGTGTCTGTCTGTGAGGTGGATGCACTTTGCAGAGTTTCCCTGTTGGGGAAGGACCTCCTGACTCTCCCTGCAGCTGGGCCCTGCTCAGGTTTGGCATTTGCAAACGTGGGCTTCTTGGGGGAACAATATGGGGCTACTTCTATCCTATATTCTCAGCCTATTGACTTGGTTGTCTCCCATCTCTTCTATGGGAGACTTTGTTTCTTTGTTAATTCCACCTATTATTGGTCATGCTGTGTTGTTGCTGGGGTTGATGTCTATTACGTGTGATCTGACTTGTTTGTACCCTCAGAGATCACCCATATACTGACTTTTCTACATACAATAGAATCTGGTTACTGGATTGTTTTGCTGCTGGCTGCATCCTTTGTGGTAGGCCTAGTGATTGGCAAAACAGTATGTCAGAGATGTGCTTGCTCTTTCTCTTACCTGGAAGGGTAAGAGCAGATGAAATCCCTGAGCTCCAAGTTGCTAAGAAGGGTGTTGAGGAGCAATTCTCGATGGGCTCCTATGTGTGTTTTCAGTTGATTTGGCAGAGATTTCCTGGCGAGGATGCAATGCTCTGAATTCCCCAACCTCCATCTACCTTTCAGTAGGAATGATGGGTCACTGCCATTTATTGAACAGGAAGGGGGAGGGAATTTGCATACTGTTGTATGTGTAATTGTATGTTGTATGTAGGTGCTTGCAGACTAGTTTTATTTCCATTGAGTGTGGAATACTCAGCAGCTTGAGACGGAATGCTCTGGCCTTCAAAACACAGGCTAGAAAAAATAAATGTGAGGGTTATTTTATTTCCGAAGTCTTAATGATAAGAGATAAAGACACTAATTCATTGTTTGTTAGCTCCAAAGGTTTGTCACTTAAAGCTGCTTATGAGTCTAACCACTTGCAAAAAGCAGGCTTTCTGGGGAGAAGGGATACGGAGCTCTGGAAGAGGCTGGCTGACTAATATTTGGTGATTGTAGCTTCAGAGTGATGTTTTAAACACAGAAGCACATAATGAATTTCAAGCTGATAGCTGTGAGCATGAACAGAGCTTGGTCTGTATTAATAACTACATTATGCACCATAACAGATTGGCATAAGAAGTACAGATCAGATATATATCTAGGGAAATAATCTGTTTTGCTATTAGATGCCAATAATAAAATGTTGTGCTTCCTCACTGCAATATACAAATCTATTCTGCTTCTCACAATTAAAGGAACCTTTCCCTCCTGAAAGTGTCTGTAAGTCACCACTACATATTATCATTGTATTGAAAGCATGTTCTGTGACAATGCATAAGCAATTTATTTTGATGATAAACTGATTTTCAAATCTGAAGGCATCACTACAAAAGGAAACAGTGCTGAAGAGCTCAAAGGAATGCAAAAGGCAGGGAAGACAAGGCAGTATGGGCTCTGTCTCAAAAATAGAATGGCTGTTTCTGGGTGGACTTTTCTACCTGATGCATTTTTTCATGTAGGTCTTAGAGGTTCTGTCTCTTTCCTTACCAAGGCCTGCGCTGGTTGGTAGGTCTTCAAGCTGATAACTGTGTCTTATGGCTTGTACAATGGGATCTGATTTGGGTGGATCTTGCATCATTATCCTGCAATAATGCTTGAGTTGCTCCTTAATAGTTTACCAATTTGGTTGGAAACAAAGTTAGTAGTCTTAAATGTGCTATTAATCTTACGAGTTTTTTAACAATGAAGAGAGTCACATGTTTTCAAATGCAGCATGCAATGCAGCTGAAGCGTATAATTATCCGAGAAAGAAGGAATATTTGCTGTCTTCTCATCTTCTAAAGTCAGGTGCTGCATGCTAGGGATGAAAAAATGTAGCTGGATGCTTATGAGGAGCTTACAGTCTTTGTGCCTGTGCAAAAGTTTCTCTGCATAACAAAGAACTTCATCTGCCAGGGCTGTTGTGGGGTCTCACTGACTTCAGAGAGTTGGATTAGGAGGATGATAATAATGATGACAGTAGAACAGTGTGCCAAGCTACCCAAGAGTATTGACTAGAGCCCTGGAATGAAAGACCATTTCCACAGAATGAAGAATTAACCAATACACTTCCATTGCTAACATATCTTACCAAGACTTGCTCAGAGTGTGCACAAGTGCAAGGCTTTCCTCAAGAGGAATGAAAAATGACTTTTCAGCTGATGCTGAAATCTGCTGATATAGATGTTCAAAAAAAAAGTTACCTTAATATTCATAAGAACAACAGTTTATTACTGAATTAGCAAAACAAAAGCAAGAAGTGTAGGAAGCTAACCCTTTCAACCTATAGGATTTCTTTGGGACAGAATAGAGCCATGGGGGTTAAATTTCCACATTTGGCAATGATGAGCTGTGGTAGATGGTGGGGAGGGGGGGGGGCAAGTAGAAGTCTGTGTATATAAATAAAACATAAAAACTTGCATGCATCTTTGTAAATTGAAATTATATTTTTTCAAAAAATCAATTACTAGCCAAAATTTCACTGAAATGCTCTTCTGCTGAAGTGAGTAATGCAGGAGATATTATTTGTGATAATTACATACCTGAGTTGGATTTACAAAAACATGATTACTTTATACATAGTTTGGGATGACTTTGATAAACTTGCTCATTTTATGCTATCAATTTAGAGAAGACAGGAACCATTTGTTTATGAAAATTACCATAAATAATGAGACAAGACCTAGATTTATGGCTTAATTTTGTAATTGGGTTTTGCTGAAGAAAAATAAGTCTTTTGAAAGAGTGAACTTACAATTATTTGTGTATACAAAGAAGGTGCAGTGTGTTATAGATGGCTCAAACTGCCTGTCAGCCTTCTTATGTGGGAATTGCATTCAATGCCAAGCTTACTGGGGAGATACAAAACTTAACAAAATTCATTGTAAATGATATGAAAAGATAAAAGATTTGTAAAGGCTCCTGTGTGCAGCTGCATGCATACATCCTCTGAGCCAAGGTCTTGAGATTCAGAGCTCCTGCTTTCTTGCCTGCACGACGTGCAGGAAGGTGCAGTCCAGCTGACGAAGAAAGATTTTATTTGTCTTGTTTTAAATGCAAGGGCCCATACAAAGGGCACCCTGTCCTGTGGGGTCCCAGCTTTGATGCTTGTGTTTTTCTGGGGGAGCAGGTGTTCAGCTGTGGTGAGCCCTTGCTGAGGTCAGTGAAACTGCTGGTTTCCAGTAAATTGGGATGGCAGCAGAAGAGACAAAGGTCAGGGTAACTAGATGGGAGTTGGTCTTACAAGGCAATTTATTCATCT
Source organism: Podargus strigoides (assembly GCA_028020825.1). Classification (NCBI taxonomy): domain Eukaryota; kingdom Metazoa; phylum Chordata; class Aves; order Caprimulgiformes; family Podargidae; genus Podargus; species Podargus strigoides. Next base: position 12,285,894 of record CM051640.1, on the reverse strand, counting down.
ACAGCTGAGCAGATTAATACAACTCCACTTTTCTTCTGTTACACTGTCTTAAGTATCTAGAAGGAAGATATCTCTTTGACTGCCAGAGAAATATTTAATTAAATGTTTAAATCATTACATATACATCTTATAATGAAAACATTTTATCAGACTGTCTTTTTGAATCTAATGGATTCTTTTTTCACTTAAGCAAACCATACATTATTTGGAACATTAATATCTAGGCAGATTTTTAATCTGCTATCAGAACAGAAAAATAAATTCCCAAACAAAGATTAATATTTATTTCTAAGGCAATTCATTAGTGATTAATGATGTAGTGTATCTATTACATCTATCACTTTAGTGGAGCATGCATTCAAAAGACTGCATTAGATAAACAGTGCTGTTTGAATACATTTAGGAGAAAATGAAAACAATTTTTAAGAGGCCCTTCTTTGAAATTACCTTGAAGTGAAAACTGTGTAGTTAAACTCTTCTCCTGTATAGAAAATAGCAGATGATCAGACCCATCTAGCCACTGCACTCCCAGCAGCCAGCCTGTGGTTTCGCCAGCTCCCAGTGGATCCCCAGGCTCTCTGGCTCTGAAACGCAATTCGTACGGATTCCACCCTGGAGTTAAGATACAGCACACCTTGTCACTACTCCATTTACAAATTACCTGATCTGAAACATCACCCTCCCATGAAAGCCAGGGCAGAATTTTTATTACAGAGAACACTTTTTATTGCAAATTATGCCCTTATTAAAATTCATAAAGACTAAATTTAAAGGAGAAAGGCTCAACTTCTTCATTCATCTAAGTCACAGATTACAGCCTATTTGTCAGATTCTTCCTTTCTTAGCTCCTCAGTAGGCTGTAATTGCACAGAAATCCATGAAGGAGGATTTAAAGGCTTGTGCCAAGACAGCATGTAGTGGACACTAACTCCTTTTGGGTAGTGGACACTAACTCCTTTTGGGTAGTGGACACTAACTCCTTTTGGGTAGTGGACACTAACTCCTTTTGGGTAGTGGACACTAACTCCTTTTGGGTAGTGGACACTAACTCCTTTTGGGTAGTGGACACTAACTCCTTTTGGGTAGTGGACACTAACTCCTTTTGGGTAGTGGACACTAACTCCTTTTGGGTAGTGGACACTAACTCCTTTTGGGTAGTGGACACTAACTCCTTTTGGGTAGTGGACACTAACTCCTTTTGGGTAGTGGACACTAACTCCTTTTGGGTAGTGGACACTAACTCCTTTTGGGTAGTGGACACTAACTCCTTTTGGGTAGTGGACACTAACTCCTTTTGGGTAGTGGACACTAACTCCTTTTGGGTAGTGGACACTAACTCCTTTTGGGTAGTGGACACTAACTCCTTTTGGGTAGTGGACACTAACTCCTTTTGGGTAGTGGACACTAACTCCTTTTGGGTAGTGGACACTAACTCCTTTTGGGTAGTGGACACTAACTCCTTTTGGGTAGTGGACACTAACTCCTTTTGGGTAGTGGACACTAACTCCTTTTGGGTAGTGGACACTAACTCCTTTTGGGTAGTGGACACTAACTCCTTTTGGGTAGTGGACACTAACTCCTTTTGGGTAGTGGACACTAACTCCTTTTGGGTAGTGGACACTAACTCCTTTTGGGTAGTGGACACTAACTCCTTTTGGGTAGTGGACACTAACTCCTTTTGGGTAGTGGACACTAACTCCTTTTGGGTAGTGGACACTAACTCCTTTTGGGTAGTGGACACTAACTCCTTTTGGGTAGTGGACACTAACTCCTTTTGGGTAGTGGACACTAACTCCTTTTGGGTAGTGGACACTAACTCCTTTTGGGTAGTGGACACTAACTCCTTTTGGGTAGTGGACACTAACTCCTTTTGGGTAGTGGACACTAACTCCTTTTGGGTAGTGGACACTAACTCCTTTTGGTATGTCGTGAAAGAAGATCACATTTTCAGTTCAGGAAAAGGAATTGTACATATTACTTTCTGAATTTAGAAAAGTGTCCCCACACTAGCACATATCATGGGACAACTAGTCCTGCTAATATAATCCCCCCCAATAATTATTGAGCCAAATATTTGCCCCATGTAAAGTCAGTGGAACTTCGACTTCCCCTGAATAACACCCATTTGTATTAGTTCACCATCCAAACTCTTCATACTCATTTTCATCTACCCTGCAGATAACGATGTTTGCACCTCACAGACCGAGCTGGCTGCACAGGTTAGGATGCTGTAATCATCAGCTGCCTCAAAGGCACAGAGAAAGGGGATTACCTGGTTTTGTACCACGGACTCGTTCTCTGGTTTCCAGGAGCTGCAGCAGCACTATCTGGACTATTTTCAGGCATGTGTGTGCATATATGTTCCCTGGGCATCTGTATTTCGTGCAGGGTCACAGGCTGACACTGAAAAGGGTGTTTCAGAGGGCCCTGTGCAGAAGAGCTGCTGGGGACCACCCAAGCCCCCGGAGCGAGGCCACTGCTGATGCTGTCCTGTCCCCATTCTGACAGTGTCCACTGGGCATCTGCCATGGCCATGCACTGCCTGGCATGGTGGCAGCCCTGCCAAGCCTGCCTGAGGACAGGGGCTATCCTGTGCAGCCCCCCTGCAGGCCAGGGTGGTCGCAGGGAGTGAGGCCTCAGGATCATTACAACTGCATGGCCTCTGGGGCAGGAGCTGCCTGCCCGAGGACAGACCCTGCCCGATGCAGTTTCGCACACGTCCAAGTCCTGAGCAGCTGCTGGTGCTCAGAGGATTGCCAGGGAGGGAGGAATTGGCAGAAAGGACTTTGGAAATGCCCTTTAAAACTGGGGGGGAATCTGCTCAGAACAAATCCCTGCAAAACTTTATAACCTTTCTTGGCAGCTGAACAAAAGCTATTAGAGTCTAGTGGTTACTGTATATTACAAAGGTTATTTCCAAACACTTGGCTAGCACCCGGGGAGAAAATATATGCCTTGTGGTTGACTAGCATCAGAGTGCTTCCTTCCAGAGGATGTACAGCTCAAGTGTAATGAATACAGCAATCATCAGATGCTGTGAGAAAAGGACAAATATTATTGTTCTGATTAAAGTGTGAAGGTTAAATGAATCATTTGGGAGGGCTGAGGCATACTGATATTGAACCTACTGGGGAACACAGAGGGAGGAAAATGCCTTTGTGAATTCTCTCCCTTTATCTTATTGATAGTGTTTTCTTCCCCAAGAGAAGGTCTGTTTTATGCACATTGGTTTTATTTTGGAAGTGCAATAGAGAAAGAATGAAAATACTCTATAGTGGCTTGGTGTTGGGTACTTCTGTTCTTCCATGGCTCCTGTACATTTGTTTGGAAAAACTGAAAATGTAAGAAAACCCTCTCTCCATTTGTGTGAAGACTGTAATGTGTTTATGGTTTGGATTTCTAATGTGTTCTCCATCTCTATCTGCTGAGTTACTTTGGGCAAAGCATTTTCCTTCTCATTCCCCAGCTTCCGCAGCTGCAAAATGGAGATACTGAGACTGTTTAGAGCTTGGGGATGTGTAAGTAGAAAGCAATATAGAAGAACAGCATATTGTGAGCTATAAGGTTTCACTACATCATGCAGTAAGGGAAACAGAGCTACTAAATGTTCTTATGTTTCCACAGATTTCTCTGAGTTCAGGCTTATCTTTAACAGACAAAGCAGCTATTTTACAAGCACGAGTTGCACTCCAGTGCACAGCTCTGCCTCTGAGAAGTAATTGGATTTGGTACTTACCTTTCTTTCGAGCCTTTAGATTTATTGTCCCAGACAGACCATTGGGGGGCAAAACTGTTTTTAATCAGACTTCATCAGATCTTAATTTCACCTGCTTGTACTAAAAATTGTTTCACTGGTTATACCTTGAGGTAAATATGACAAAATCAGCTCTTAATTCTCACATTGCTGTCAGCAGCAGGAAAACTGAAGCTTGTCTGTCATGCCCTAAGGAAGAGTTCTCTGCATTACCATGGTCAGAGCCTGTATGAGCAGAGCAGGGAAAGAAAAATCATATCTGTTCTGAGATTGCTGGTCCACGTATGCATTCCAGACTATGCGTGAAAGAAAACCCACTGAGGCTCTGTCTGGCTGTTTTTCAGTCTGTGCTTCATTTTCTTCTGCCAACTGGCTCCCTGTTGAGTTGCAAGCTGTAATCTTCAAATTAGCTGGAAAACAAGTACCCCCTCCACCCCTCAAAAGTAATATTATTGGAATGGAAATACATGCAGGCTCTGTGTTTTCTGTAAGTCAGATCTCTGTCATTGGAGTCTAAGGTCCACCCTTCAGGATAATTTCCCCTTGTGTGCAAGACATCTCAATGTCTGCTGTTTGGTTTCAGCAGGTGCAATAAGGGCAGAGTGCTGTTATGCTGGGCTCTTGCACTAACAAATACCATTGTTTCATTCCCTGTCTTTTAGATGCTGAACAGACTTGGACATCCCTGACAACTTTTTCACTATTCCCAGTTTGAGGACAGAGTTATAAACCCAGTGAAATATTTCCTTCCTACATGTATTGGTTTTGTTTTGTGTTAAGGAATCGCTCCAAGACCTTAGCTCAAGATAGGATAATCTATGAGGGGCTTTATGTTTGTTATTTCTTAATCTAGTCTCCTTTTTTGGCAGATGATAAACAGAAGTTAAGGCTGGTGCGCAACCCTTGCCCTGGTTCCAGGCACGTTGCTGATTTTTTTTTTTATTATTAAATTTTGTACACGAATGAGTGGTTGTCACCGTTATTTTTATGCCAGACCTTGGCAGCCTGCAGGTGTATGTTGTTGTGTGATGCCTTCAAGATGTTACTGATGGTGGGAGCTGAAATCGTGAGCACCTTTCCGTTAGTGAACACACTGTCACAGTGGGTGGTACCTACACCAAAAACTTTTGTCTTCTGGAGTTTTGTGAGTCGGGTTAATTCTGAAGAGTTACAGCAAGTCCTTAACCTCTGGCAGTTCTTGGGGTTTCGCTACAAAAATCCCATCTTCCTCAGCTACAGGTGAGCAATGTCTGGGAGAGAGCTTTACAGCCCAGTCCCGACTTGTGCGCCTGTCATCATGAACTGGTCACTCCTGCAGCTTCCACGTGAGGAGCAGAACCGCTGCAATGCTTGGGGGTGAGGCTGGGTAGCACCAGCTTTGCTTCTGCAGATGTGGCACAGTGGTGTATGATGCAATTCTAAAATGGTTAATTGCAAGCTGAAAGAAAGCATGAAAGGTAGGGGAGTGCAAAACCCAGGGAATTGCATTTCAAAAGCTTTGGCCATCTATGTAACTGAAGCAGATTGATTTCAGTGGGGCTTGATTCGTGAGCCTCAGCTGAAGACCTGACTCTGAGTTTTTTAGCATTCTTCTTCTTTACCCAGAAAATGCAATAAGACTTTTTTTTTTTAAGGAAAAGGAAATAAAACATTAAAGAGCCCAGTTTTTCTTACAGCTTTGCTGTGACATTTCACAAAGCAGATAATTGTAGAGGAGAGTAAAACACCTGGCATTTTTGAGCAGAGAGCGCTGGGATAATTTGCATATAGGTCAAGAAATACCAATGTTCACTGTTTAGTTTTTCACTGAAGTGCTTAAATAACATCCCATTGAATGGAGAAACAAAGCTGAAAACATAAAGGACAGAGCTGATGCCTACTGCAGGTTCAATTCAACATGGCCTCTGGGGAATTTGGCCCAGTATAAATATCCCTACTGGATTTTTCTTTTTTTAAATGATGCATTTGAGAAAAAAGAAAGCAACATTTCTGTAGAGACAATCTGCCAACAATTTTGTAGAGACAATCAGAACTTGCCTCTGATTTTGCTTTCAAAAGAAATTGCCATGTTGATTAGGGTTCTACTTACTGTGTTGTCTGGGTCATCCAAAGGGATTTGGGACCTGTTGTGATTTCTATTTCCCTCTCCTGTTGGGAAATTCCCATTTCCTGAAATGAATGTTTTTCTTGTTGTAGGAAGTGCAGAAGGTGACCTATGTTCCCAGGCTTATTATCAGTTCTTTGATGAAAGGATTCCTCTGTGTGTGTAGATTTTTTTACGTTTTGAAGTTCTGGGTGCAAAGAAGCTAACAAGAAAATAGAGAGGAAAGGGAATCTGTGCCTGCAAACATAGTGTAAGTGATGATAAACTGTCAGAGCAAATGCTGCCTACGGCTCATCAAGCCTCTTCTACCCTCTTTTCGTATTTATATAGTCTCCATGATACACACACCTTAGGCACCCACAAAGAGACTGGTGTAAGCTGGGAGACTGGCATTAGGATTCTGAGCCACTCTGGGAGGCTGCTGGATTTCAATATGTTCTCCCATATGTTTTAACACTTTTGCATTTCTTCCATCTGTTTCTGGGAAATGTGAAGGAATTTAATGATCTTTTCTAGGGTTATTACACCAACAGCTGTTGTCATTAATAGAGGACATTCTTTACAGCAGTGTGCAAATTCCAGTGATAAATCCAGCCCTGCCACCCTGTATTTCTTTTTAATGAATATAGCATTTGTACTGAAACTGAGGTTATGAATACAGTGAGTTCTTAAACTATTATTTTATAGTACAGCTTTGGCATAAAAATAGGGCGCTTTTTTTTTTCCTGCTCTTGTTCCTGATTGCTTTTGCTATGAAACATTTTATGCTGGGTGAGACAGAAAACTTTTTGTTGTTGTTCCCATTTTCCTGCCTTTCTTCCCTTTTAGTTTGCTTTTTGGCAAGGAGAACAGAAAAACTGGGAAAAAGTTGCTCAAAAGAATGGAATACATCTCAATTGAATGGTCATTTTTTTTGGTAAAGTTTATTTGCAGAAAGAAATTATCTTTTCCTGTTCATTTTAAAGGTTCCTCTGACATGCAAAATTGATGGTGACTTTTAATGTATTTGGAGTGTATTTTTGCCTTCAGTGACTTATTTTCCTGCATTGTAATGAAGACTGTAAATATCTGCTTGGATACACTTTATATCTAATTACACACTATCCTGTTTTTCAATACTTTCACTTAATACAGTAAAGAGCTCTTTTGCTGCATCACTCTGATCTTCCTACTATTTTTTAAAAATAGTAACATAACCCAACATAATAATTACAATTTTGTTCTCAGTGAAATACATAATGTAAGGTAAGGATATTTTGTGTACTTGCATAGTGACCCCATATCTAATAATTTCAGTAAATCTTCTTGAATATTTAATATTCTCTTGAAGGCTTTAAGAGCTGTCTAGCACCTGCAAGTGGGAAAACAGAATATTCCAGGGCAGCAGAATCTTCTTTGGGCAGTTTTGTTCTGTCATGTATGGCTGTCATTCCAGGCTGGTGAAATGCAGTAAGATTTCATGTCCTTAAATCAGATTCAAAACCAGATGTGATTTGAATTTATGTCCCACTTAGTCTGGATTCACAGAGTATATCTGGCTATAGTATAGGAGTCAGAATAAATAGATTTTAACACATTCATCTTGCTGGGCTGCAAATCTAAGTGATTAAATAGTGAAACTGTAAAAGGTATCTGTTTATTGTCAAACACTGTAACCAACTTAATTTCATTCTGGAGAAGGATAAGCAGAATCCTGATTTCTGCAGTTTGAGACTCCAGCAGCAGAGCCTGCTCTAATCCCTTCCCCACCTCTCAAGGAAGCCTGTTGCAGTCTTTGACCACCCTCTAGGTAAAGAAATGCTTCCTAATGTCTGGTCTGAACCTCCCCAGCACAGCTTTGAACTGTTCCCAGGCACCCTGTCCCTGGATCCCAGGGAGAAGGGATCAGCACTTTCTAAGTCCCCTCCTCAGGAAGCTGCAGAGAGCCATGAGGTTGCCCCTCAGCCTCTTCTCCAAACAAGATGAACCCTGTGTCCTCAGCTGTTCCTCAGAGGACATGCTGCCAGCCCTGTCACCAGCTTGGCTGCCTTCCTCTGGAACTGTTCAAGGACCTTCACACAGAGCTTGAGGTGGGGCTACACCAGTGGGAAATACAGCAGGATAACGACATGTTCCTCTGTGGCAGATGTTTTAATGTGGGAGGTATTTGAGTGAAAGCAATTAACAGAAGAAAACCACTGTCTTCTAACATCACTTTCAAAGTATTTGAAGTGTTTCAACTAGTGTTAAAGTTGTATATAAATAGCCAGGAGAGTTTTGATTAATTTCACTTAGGAGTAATCACTGTATTTGTCATTAACAAATGAAAACAAGAAGAAAACACTTTTCTGTTGTCTTCTGTGGCTTATTCATCCTGCACCTTAAAAAACAAAGCACACAACAAAGTAGTTTTTCATCTTGACTGAAATGTATTTTAAAATTAATTGTTTTACTGGCTTGAAAGCTTCATAAATTGGATTAGAATCCCAGAGATACACCAGCCATGGGTAATGGGTGATCTGGCCTGTTTGTTATCTTTCTAATGATTTTCTCACCTAGCATTTTAATTAAAATAAACCCTGCACTGACATCATAAGCAGAGATGGGCAGGAGCTGAAATATTCTCTCTGCCATGGGAGATTTGGGCTGAAATTACCAATTTAAGGGGGATTTACCAAACCTGCACAAAATGCAGATACTGGAACCTGAATTAATTAGCATGGAAATGACTGGGTATGGTTAAATGCATATGTCTTGTTAGTATTCAATATTGCTACCATGAGAGGAAAGAATAAGAAAAGAAAAAGATGGGATAAAATGAGCAAGAACAGGAAGAGGAAAAACAGATGTTTCTTAATCTGTGGTAGTCCTTTTGGTATACTTGCAGACCAATCCAAGGAAGTCATGCTAATGATTGATAATAAATAGTCTTATTGCAGGATATGTATGTCCAAGGGCTTCTGGCTGCATTAGAGGTAGTTAATAAATGGTTATGCATCTATCTAAGGGCTTAATGCTGTCATTTAGCAGTGCAGTTGGTGCCTTCTTTGGGAAAGGGAAAGCAATAACTGAAATTTAGGGGTCTTCACAGACTCTTTGGTATATATTCTTTTTTTTCTTTGAAGCAAAACTCCATGTTAAAAGTAGCAATCCTTTCCCCAAAGAGTGAGTTCTCAGATATTATGATTGTGAACATCCTATAACTTCATGGGTGTCTGGATGATGGGACAGATGTACAGTGACACGGATGGATTAAACACTTGACGTTGACCTCCACAGAGAAAGATCCTGTTTTGAAATATAAAATGGAACTGAAATAGAAGTAGAGCCTGTGTGAAACTGCAGCCCTGGTGTGCATAGTAACTTTGAACAGAAATATTTGCTACTTTTTTTGACAAGCTGGACTTGCAGTCTCCTTTTCAAAGGCAAGAGAAAGCAAAAGGAAAAATGCAACTTGTCTTTAAAGAGCAGCAGGAATTCTGGATCATTTATTCCTTACAGCATTTCCCCTTAAAACAGAACTTTTCTGTGGATGCTTCAGGCTGAGTTTTTAGAATTGGACTTTATTTTCTGCTTCCTAGGGAACTCATTTGAAGGCAAGTTTTCTGGCAAAAGTGGGACCCTCAGAAAGAGGAGTCAGTATCTTCCATTCAATTCCTCCTCTTATCAGGGTAAGATCAGGAAACCTCCTCTTCTGGTCACATTAAACTGTTTTCTCTGGTTTATTTCACATCAGAGACAAATTAAATATACAGCCTAGGCCTTCTGGCCTCCTGACATCACCACCATCTTGCCTTGCTCAGGTGCTGTGGGACTGTGTCCTGCTGGTGCAGTCACTTCCCAGCCTGTGCTGTGGGTACCCTCGGCTCCTGGCTTGTCCTCCCTCCTGCAGCAGCTGTGCTCCTGCTGCTCCCACATGCGCTCACAGTCCATCCCTCTTTAAAGCTAGGCTTAATCTGCAGTATTGTCACTGTTGTGTGGAAAAGTTGTGTAAGATTCATTGCATTTCAGAAATGAAGAATCCATCCTGAAAGGGGAGATTGCATGTGAAATCCACCTGGGCTTGGTAATGTTTTAAGTGTAATGCCTCCAGCATTTTTCACTCTCAAGGTAACAGTAATTGAAAGATGGATTCCTGCAATTTTGGCATTTATAATTTGGCTGAGAAAAGGTCAGCTTCTTCATGGAATCTTGTTTAAACTGGTAGAATGGCATGGAAATGTCACATTGTCTTTCTGATAGTGTCACTGGTGCTTTGATAAACAACAGGTTCAATTGGTAATGCAGAATAAAACCCAAATGCCACAAATAGCTCTGTAAGAGCCTTGCTCGAGGTGCCTAAGGGATCAGTAGAAAGATTTCCCTTGCTTTCACTAGTTTTGAGATCTGGTCTAACTGAAACACTGAGAAAAGGAGAAATCAGTGCCATTATTCAGAAATGCATTCTTTAGGACTGAGGAAGTCAGGACCCCTTCCCTGTGGTTCAGGAGCTGGAGAGGAACCCTCCATGGGAAGACACCCATATGTGTCCTGGCCCTGGGGATGCTAATGGACCATCTGGCCCCAACCAGCCTCACCTGGAACCCCCTGCCCTGCTATTTAAGCTCAGCTTGGGGCTCTACCCCCTTCCTCACTTGTGCTGCAGCAGTACAGGTCCCAGCTCCACCACAGCCTGGGCACTGCCATCGTAGCTGTGTTGCCAGCTCAGCTGGAGGTTTGCGACCGTAGCCTGGTAAGACACTTGGGTCTCCTACTGCTGATTTGTCTTGCATTGGCTAATGCTTCCCCTGATGGTAGTGGCAGTGGGAGGTTAAACCTCAGAGGAATTCGTAAAATCCTGTGCTGGAGGCTAAATACATAAGTATAGAAAGCTAGTATGATGCCTCTTATAGAGCCAACCAGCTACAAGGGCTGGGCTTACGCCCTGGACCTTATCAGTGTTAGTTTTAGTTCCATTGATTTCCACATGCACACACCCCCACCCCACCCACTACCCTTTACACCCTTTTCCTGTGAATTTTCAGCTTCTGTTTTTATGAGGAGAGCTCATGGGAAGAGTGTGCTGGCTGCCTAGCACCTGCTTCAAAAGGAATTTTTGGCTCTGGAAACACTTCTCCAGGTGCCTCGGTGGGCCTCTCCCCTGCAGCTCTTGCTTTGGTTGCATCTTCTGTGCCACTGCAGCAGTCTGCTGCTGCTGCCTGCAGTCTGGATGTATGCTGGAGTAACTTTCAGTGCATGGTGGTATTTGAAATGTGTCTGTGCATTACTGGACAAAACAGCACTGACATTCACAGAAGAGAATCATTGTGGACTGAGAAATGCAGAAATGTCAGATTCAAATAGTCCAAGTGGCAGAGTGGAAGTCCCAAGAACATACTGGGAAAGTAGCACTATAAACTTCCTACATCTGGGTACTCTTTTTACAGGTATTCTATGCCCCTCAGTGTTGCCAATTTGCTTGTACTGAGGTGGTGATGTTTTTTTACTTGCTTGAATATCTTGGGAATCAGCAGAATGGATAGATAAGTACAGGTTTGCAGGTTGTCATAAGCTCAGAAGGGCTTTGGGTTCCTGTTTCCTTTGAACTGAAAGGTCTGAGACTTCTTGCTTCTCTACACTGAAAGCAGGTCTATTAACATTTGACTTTCATACCTAGAACATTATCAGAATGACAAATTTCTTGACAGCTGCTTGCTCAAATTGTCAGCCAGCATGTTCCAGTAAATTGTTGAGAGGTACTTGATGTTGCATGTATAATGAGACTACCTCTTGCTGCAGGTGAGCATGATTGTTCCCATTTTTCTTCCCATTTATATAAAATGGGGCAGTCCTGCTATTACTCATTTGCATAGACATTGCTTGAATTGGAGTTAAGATCTTGAAGTGTAATCTGAATTGCTCTGAATTTGTCTGTTTACACAGAAATAAGTGTTTTGTGTGTTTGATAGTGGTCTGAATGTGCTGCTGTCCTAGGGCTATGCTTAGAGGAAGGACTAGAAAACCTTTCAGTCTCATTATTTAGCATCACTGCTCCTTGGTGAGACTAGTCATTTTTAAAGACCTGGATTCCTCCCTGTCTTAATCCCTCTAGAACAACCTATACTGTTGGATTGTCTGTACTGCAGCAGATACTGCCCATGCTTTGTGTGACTGACTGTGGACAGTGTTGTTTGCCTTGATGGAAAAGCTGCTCCTCAGTTTACCACTTGTGTGTTGTTGGGTAGGAATTTTGGTTTACAAGTAGTTCTCAGAGCATTAATAGTCATAATGACTTCTAACAATTTTAAGAATCTGTGCAGTCTGGATAAAGGCATCTTTATAGAAGATGAGTGTGAAGTGCCACACTAAGTACCAGAAAACTTGTCTCCTTACATACAGGCTTTCTGCCTGAAACTAGCACAACCTATAAACTTGGCAGCAGCTACACTGTCTTTTATCTGGGATGTCTTTTTCTGCCTGTTGCGGATTTCCTTATCACTCTGCTTTAATTGCTGGGCGTTTCTATCTCCTTTTTATGTTACAGCAGGGTTTCTCATACCCAGAGTGATCCAGGTGAAAGGCTCTCTGTGTGTGTGTGTATTCAGGAATATGCAAGTCTTGCTAAAACTTTGTGAACTGGAAACAAACTCGGTGTCCTGCAGCTCACCAGGCTGGAAACATCCGAGTTTTCCTATGATCCTCTTAATTACCATCCATACTTCTATTGCCAAAGAGTGTGTAAATGTACGTGTGCTATGTAGACATCCCAACATATTTCTGAATGTTTTTTTATCTGATCAACAAAATAATGGTGTGCTGAGATTAGATACAGGAAATTTGACCCTTGAAGGTTAGTATTTTTTGAATTAATTGGATGATCCACTGGGGAAATTCTTAGAGGAAGGTAATTACATTTCTTTTTCAGGAAATGGCGTGCTTCACTAGTTTAACAGATTTTTTTTTTTTTTTTTCCTAGGGAAATATATGGTAGAATATAATGTTTTTTAACTCTCTGAAAGAACAGAAGCTTGTTCCTATTGACACAATGTTTCAGAGTTTCTAGAAGCCATTTTCTTGTATGAGCATTTAGACATAATATGAGGCATGGTTTTATTTTCAGTGGTAGATTGACTGTCTCAGAGCATACTTGTCGCATGGTTTGATATTTAACATGTCTGAATGCCTTTGAAAGAGCCCTTTAATGTTAGTTAGCTGCTTTTCCCCCTCCTTCACATCTGTACCTGACCTTCTTAGCCTACCTTGTTCAGATGAAATTCTTCTCACCTGTTTTTCCTGACCAGTTTTTTAAGACCTAAGATAATTTGCCTTTGGATTCTTTGCAGTTGAAGTTTTGCAGCAACATCATGCTGGTGATTTGCGTTCCGTCTATCATCTACAATAATCGTCAGATGCCTTTGTGCATGACTGCTGCACAGGCAGCTGTTTCTCACCCTGTATTTGTACATCTGGTTATTCCTGCCTTTTCCATATTGACTGGCTGGGGAGGCAACCTGAGAAGCAGAAAAGGCCTTGATGCTGTGCATGCTCTGTTCAGCAATAGCTGTTTTGGTCACAAATCCAGTGCACAGCACCCTTCTATTTTATGATGTCAGTTATCCATGTCTTAAAAAAATCCAGAAGAAATAATTAGCAAGATCATCTATAACTTCTGTACGGTCCTTTCTGACTTGGATAAAGTAGAGAGGCTAATGACAGTGAAAGTTATTTTGTTAATCATTGCCAACACATAGAGTTTGGGGGCTACAATTCTGTGTCTCCTGATAATGAACAGACATGAATTCAGTTACTTCTGAGGTGTGATGTTCCCAGACACCCCAGGCACCATGCAAGATGTGACCTCCTGTGTCTTCCTTGTGAATCGGTCTCCTCAAAGAAGAGGGAATAGTACTGTTCCTAAAATAGCAGTGTCTGAACAACAGTAAGTGGCTTTGGTTTTGATCCTCAAAAGCAGAGAAATACTAGGCAGGCTATCCTTTGTATTCAGCACTTATGTGCTTACCAAAAAATTGCTTTCAAGGCTGAGCTTTTAGCTGTGGACCTTTCTGCTGCACTATCATACAAGATGTGTCAAAGTTTAAAACTAGATAATGGCAGAATTATTTCAGCATAGGCAAAATGCTTGATCAGTTAGAGCTGGATGAACAGGATAGCTAACAAACTGTTTTCCACATGAAATTCCTTGTGCCCATATGTACCCAGCCAACAACTCTAAAGAAAACTAGCTTCAGTGGGCAACTGGGGCTTGCAGTTATAGACTATGGTTTGGCTTTTATAGGTTTAGGGTGGCTGCCTGTAGCAGCTCAAGTGTTTTGTGCGCTTTCTAGGATGAAGTTAGTAGGGAAAGCAGCAAAATCTTTTACAAGTGTAGGGTAACCTAGCAACAAGATAACACTGCAGAATCACTTTTTCCTCTTTAGCATCACACCTGTTTAATGAGCCATTCTTGGGCTGACACTTCATGCTTTTTTGTATTACCTATTTATGAAGCTTCTTTTGAACCTGAGTGCTTTGACACCTTTGCTCTGTCAGAAGCACCTTCATATGGGTTTCATGCAGTGCTCTCACTGTGGTGCCTAAGAGTGATGCCTTGTAACTGAGCTCAGCATTGCTGCTGTGCATGGCAGTATACCTCGCTGTACAGTGAGCTGTGCCCCACCTTGCTCCCCAGCATTAAGGCCATGGGGAGTTTCCAGGAGCTCCTTGGACTGGACTCTTAGAGCATAAATTATAAGATCATATGCTTACTGATTGGTAATACTGCAGTGATTGAGGTGTTGAGGGCTAGAAAGAATACTGAAAACTCTGAGTATATTATTAATCACAGAAGAATCTGAGAAACCAGGATACTGTGCTCCTGGAAAAGTCAAATGGGAGCAGCAGGAATATTGCCAAAAGACATAGGAAAGTTGAGTGCCACAGTAACGCCTGGTTTGAGCCCACCCCACTGCAGCTGGCATAGCACTGAAGGTAACCATGTTGTAAATCAAAGTTGTAGTATCTAGTATGACTGAATTGCATATATGTCTCTTCTGTTCCTTTCTCCAGGATAATTGATGTTCAATTTTGATTCACACGTAAGCAGACAAAGTCTCATTGTGATGCAGAGTTCATTATTACAAATCTTCCCAAGCTTGCAAAGCAGGGTAATGTAGGCACAGGATATATGTCCAGCATATAGCATCATGCATGTCAATGAAGCAGTTTAGAAAATAAATAAATAAATTAATGGAGCATAATGCACTTTTGACATCTGGGTTATTGCTGCTTTGCTGTGCTTGATGGTGATAAGCTGATTATGCTACTGTATGTTTGTGTATTCTACAAAGTCAGGGGGCAGTGAAACACCACTTCTCTTGTATCACAGCATCCCTATGACAACCTTTGTGAAGGCAGAGATTTGTGATTTGCCTTTTAGGAAGCAGCTTTCCTGTTCTGGCTCCAGAGAAGTAAACTGGTTTTGGATAAACCTGCAACTTGGACTCCTGCTGTGAAAAGTGGCTTGCCAGCTGCTTCCCTTAATGAAGTGCTACAAGGTATTTCTACACGTACTAGGGTTGTAACAGTGTGAGCTTTTGCAAGGAATTGACTGTGATAAGCAAACCTTCTTTAAAGCTAATCAATTGCATTGCTGTTTGCCTGATAGGCTAATTGTGACAAGCACAGGGACCACTGAAGCTGTTACAGCTACCTGTGAAAATGCTTTTGGTGCCATTAAGATGCAGCAGTAGGACAGAAGGAAGGGGCTGGATGTAGGGTCCCCTGCCTATGACCCAACTTTTTCACACATGCAAAAAGAGTGTGGTGATACTACCAGTCGGGGGGTTGGCATCTCTCTGTGCACTACCTGTAAAAGAATAAGTTACTCTGTGGACTTTGGCACAGTTGGGACTTAGGTTCCGATTTCAGCAAGGATGAGAGAAAAATCAACTGTGAAAGAGATCATACAGGAGCGTAAAGGCTGGGTTACGACTTTGAATTTAAACAAGGATTTGCATTTGCTCTCTGAATGCTGGCCGAGTGGTGTGCCAACAAATTGTCTGAAGTGCTGACCTGGAACTGCAGCGGTGTATTGACATAGGATTCCTTCGTTCAGTGAGCAGCAGGGTGCATGAAACGGGAGAGGAGCCCAGCTATCTTCTAGAAAGGTTGATTTATGTGTTGAGGCAAGAGTAATACATGGCCACTGGAGCTAATCTGTCTGGAGTTCCTGTTTCCCAGAAGCTGAGAAGTCTGAGTAAATCACTTATAGTCCTGATAGAGACCTGAGCCTGCCTTGTGAGCAATCCAGCTTTATTGAAGTCACATACTTGAAGCAGAGGGTCATTAAAATTATGTTGTCGTTCTGCTTGCAGACCTTTATTTTAATACTTAGTGTTTGAAGTCACTATTTCTGGCCTGAGAATGTAAACTTTGATGTAGATGGGAAGGGAGACTGACCTTTCCCTCCCTTGCTCTGAGCTGGGGGACTGTCGGCAGCGTTGGCTGCACTGGGGGCTGTCCCTGAGCTTGAGGCCAGCACCTTCCCTGCAACATGCATTCCCCTTCCTCACTGACTGGGCTGCAGAACGAAGCTTGTCAAAGTCTCTTTTGTGATTTTGGAAGCAAATTCAAAATGCTTGAAACAACTGCAGCTGTGGAGACTGACCCCTTAAACACTGAATTTTGTCATAAAAGTATATTTATATGGATTTCCAGAGGCAGAAAAGTAAGAAGTGCTATGGGCAGTCTGGGGAAATGAAGCCCAGCACAAACTCATACAGCAGAAGCCAGCATCTCTGCTGCCTCTTTGGGACATCCCTTCCACCATGCTCTTCCCAGCACAGGGAATGCACCAGTGTGGGAAGTGCCTTTGCCCCATTCTGCCTGCAGAGACCTCTGTGCTTCACAGGCACACCAGACTGATTTGTGCAAAGGGAAAGATAGGTAAGTGCTCAGAGCTGTGCACCAGGAGCAAAATGCTGGTGAAGTCAGAATTTGCACTTCTCACTGGATACAAAACATACCAGATTTTTTCATCCTTGTTACTGCTTTTCACAGTGCTGGCAATCTTTCCCTTTCCTTCCTAGCACTGTAAGGAAATTCACCATTAACAGCCATTGATGATGGGGTTTCTTGGCCAGCAGCCAGTATTTGCTCTGCAGTAGTCAAATTGTTTCCTTGGATAAATTATAAAGCCTCCAGCAATGCATTAATATTGACTGCATAAAGTCTGAATCTCTGAATGAAAATAAATAAGAAAAAGTAATTGAATTTAGAAGTCCCCAGAGGTATAGATCTCAAGGTCCTCATCAGAAAGAAGATACTTCATTTTAATCCATGGCTTAGGCCTCAGTCAATCACAAAGTGAATTGGACATTGAACATTGCTAGTTTAGCCTATTTAATTATGCACAGACGTCTAGTTCCATTTCATACTGTATTATGAGCCAGGTGCTAAATTGCCTTTGGCTGCCTTCATAGGCCTAAGGAGTTCTTGTGGCTATCCCTAATGTAATTAAACATTTACACTCAATTAAATGAAAATTGTGTAGCCACATCGTGCTAAGGTCTGCTGCTGCTTTCACCCAAACTCTGCTTCTGTGTCATTCAGACAAGCTTTAAAACGTACTCCACAATATTCAGGCACTTAGGTGGCAAAGTTGTTACATTCTCTGCCTCCATTTATAAATATTTTAAGTGTGCCGTCACTCTGTCAGTTGGTATTATTTTTAGTGTAACAGAGCCAAGAAGAAATCTTGAGCCAAGACGACAACGGCAAAACTCCCCCAGCTGAGCTCCAGGTGCCGTCAGGCTCTGGACTCACAACAGAGCTGACCGGGGCCTTTTCTCACCTGTGGTATCCGGGCCTTTCTGGTGCCGGACCCTGGCTGGTCGCATGGGGCCCGGCCGTGCTTCTGCAGGCACCGGGGGCTGGCGCGGCCCGCTCCGTGTCCTCCCCTGCCCGTGACAGTGACAGCGACACCTGGCAGTCTGCCTCAGGCCCTGCCCGGACCTGACCTGGGGCCGCCCCAGGGGCCTCGCAAAGCTCCCGCGCGCTCGTGGCCACGCCCCCGCCGCGTCTGATTGGCTGCCGCGGCCTGCCCGGTGCGGCGCGCGCGGGTCCCCGGGCTCAGGCACGCCATCAGCCGTCGCCTCAGTCGCTGTCGTTGTCGCCGCTGCTGCCTCGCCGAGGGGAAGAGCAAGATGATACAGGGTAGTCTTGTGCGTGCAGTGGCAGGGCTTCAGGTGAGGCTGGCAGGAAGGAGGTGGGGATGGGGGAAGCTGGGCTCTGTACTGTGCTTAACGGTCAGTCACATACCTGCTGCCTTACCCTTACCTACGAGAGGATGAGGGATGGACCGTCACATACCTGCTGCCTTACCCTTACCTACGAGAGGATGAGGGATGGACCGTCACATACCTGCTGCCTTACCCTTACCTACGAGAGGATGAGGGATGGACCGTCACATACCTGCTGCCTTACCCTTACCTACGAGAGGATGAGGGATGGACCGTCACATACCTGCTGCCTTACCCTTACCTACGAGAGGATGAGGGATGGACCGTCACATACCTGCTGCCTTACCCTTACCTACGAGAGGATGAGGGATGGACAGGCAGATGTAGCTATGACACCTGCATTTGCGAGCACAGGGCCCCAGGCCTCCTTTGTCCTTACATGTGTAAGCAGGCTTAGATATGGGCCAGTACGGATGCAGCCATATACTGAAAGGAGGTTGAGGGATCGTGGAACTGAACCTGCAGCCAAGATGTGCTGCTTTCCACTGAAACAAGAATGTTCTGCCTTGAAACAGATCTTCATGTGAGCTGGCACCATGTGGAGAGAGGAGAGAGTCTGACATTTTGGACTCTGTACTGGGACTCTGGAAGACCTCTGGTGGCTGTAGGTTTATGAGAAGGCTGCAGGCAGTTTTCAGCAGTGAGAAATAAGGGCCTGTCATGTCTTCCACTGTTGTTAAGTGTTGAAGTTGTCCTCTTTCCAGTGCTTAATCAGAATGCGTTTCAATACATCTGTAATGCACCTGAAGATGCCAGAATGAAGCTCATCCAAGCTGCTACTTTAAAGTGCTGTTCCAGCTATGTTATAGTGCACAGAGAAAAGAAAAGGCTATGCAGAGATATTGCCTGTTGGTAACATAAAAATGCTGATTGCAGATCAAGGAAATGAAATATGGCAGCTTCCTTGCTTTTAATAATGTAGTGTGACAGGTGTTTCCTTCTTTTCCCAGTATGGCAAAGATCTTTACATAATAAAACCTTGCAACTAAATGGCACCACCATTTTATAATGTCATCGCTGGTGGGGTGATGATAATCTTGAAGCTATCCTGGCTTGACTTTTTTTCAGGTGTTTTGGAAACTGGGCCTACACAGGATTAGCAAGTTTGAGAATGCTGAATAAGCACCATGAAGCTGTAGTTGCTTAGTGCCTTAGGGGCCTCTAGGGCATGAAGTCCATTGAAAGAGGTGGTTTGTAAAAACTGTTGAATCATACTCTAATAAGAGGCTTCTTTCTTGATGCTGTTGGCTCTAATATCACTCTTACTATAATGTTTTCTTTTTCCTTGTGCTGTCAGCTAAGGGTATTGCTGCTTTCTTCCCCCCACCAAGGACTCTGTTCTACCGTGGAATAATGTTCTAGACATGGGCCATTGCACTTCAGATGGCAGAGGGCGTGTGTGAATGTCATATCTGAATATCTGAAACAGCAATTCAGCCAGCATTCTTCCAGTTTTCCAAGTGTGATGCGAAGCAGCAATGTTTCCTTGTTTCCTCTTTTGCTATCTGCTTTATTCCAGAAAGGCTGAGCAGGCTAGGGGAAGGCTCTTAATTTTTCCATGCCTCTCTTCCTGCCTATGAAAAGGGGAGAACAGGGAGGAAGACATGATGTACTTTGTGGGTAAGCATTCAGCAGTATTTTGGTAGGCTGTGGATTCCCATTTTTCTGCTCACTATACAGAGAGTAATCAGGAACTCTAACAGCAACCAGAATTTTACTGGTTTTTAGCATTAGATGGATACAGGCCAAAGATGCCTGTCTGCACAAGTTGCACTTTATCTATCATGAACTCAGTGCAATAAATCCATAGTTCAGGTTTAAGACAGCTCCAAGTGTCAGCTCAGTATTGATTCAGCTGCTAACTTTATTGCCAAAGGACTGACATTATAAAGAACCTTTGGGATGGTGTTTTCTAAGACTTGAAGGACGTGGGGCCAGATCTCTAAGGCTGTATGCATGATTTAAGGAGCAGATGGGTAACTAGTGGGAATTTCCAGGCCTCCTAATGAGTTAGACACCAGTTTCTAAGAGCAATGAGTTGGGAGCTAGGCATGTAATCTGTTTATTGTAAATTTTGAAAAACCTTTTGGGCACAAAGAACTACAGATGAAAATTGATTTAGGAAGACATCTTGCCATTGACTTTTAAAGGAGTTTAGACCCTGTACTACAATTTATCATTACATATCTTCTGGTATAGCCTTTACTTATTAAAATAATTGCATATTATTTGTGCAGGAGAGCCTAGGGGCTCCAGAGAAGGATGAAGCTGTATTGTGTTAGTCAGGACATGCACCAGTTAAAAGATGAACTTCTGCCTGAGGGGGCTTCCTATCACTCATACCAAACTTTCTTATGTGGCACTTGGTATTTCCAAGTTTTAGTGTTACTAGTTTAACAAATTAGATAAAACATAATCTGGTTCAAAAGGAATGATTATATGACAAGTTAAATAAAATGGCTTGAGATGACACATCTATTGTGATGTTGGGTCAGGGTTTTGAAACCTCACGTCTGGCTTGTGTAAAACATATGCAATGGTGTCATCATCACTCTGGGGATATAGCTGTGTGTGCAGGCAGGAAGAGCTGTTAGCACAGCAGGAATGTACAGGTTGAGAACAGCTGGCACAGCAGGACTCCCAAGAGCAGGCTGCAGTCTATGCCAGTCCTGTGAACACTCACAGCAGCAGGTCTGCTACCGAGAATCTTAACATCTTCCCTCTTGCTTTAACAGGCCTTGAACTATTGGGTGCAGCAGTGCTGACACTGCTTGTTTTCTGATCCTGTCACTAAGAAATGCAGCATCTGACTGTGATTGTGTTGCCATGCAAAGATAATTTTCAACTTGCATGCCTGTGTAAGCAGGAGATGCTGGTATTTACATTCATGTTTAGACCCTATAAACTACATCAATAGCAGTAGGCTGCAGTGTGCTTAAAGAGATTTTTCTGGCATTGGAATAATCTATGAAACACTGCACATCATTAGGTGAATCTGAGTAAGGAATGGTTCCTGCAACTACATCTTGTTTTTCAGAAACTTCATTCAAAGACAGAGAAGATACAAAGATGTATTAGTGCATGTTCCAAGCAACAAATGCCTCCTCCAACCATAGGATGAATTAGAAACATGAGGCAAAGCAATAAATACTCCACTCTGAGAAGCCAGTTAGTGGGGGTATACCCATACCCATTTTTTCACAAATTGAAAATCCTAACTATATGAGAGAATAATAAGGCTTATACCTGCTAATTTGAACATTACGTCCTTATTATTATTGGAAAAAGGCTCTACAATGTAGGTATTATCATCACATAGTGCATAGTATGTGTCATTATGAGACTTAGATGGCCACTGTGGGATAATAATTCACACCTTGCTGGGACTTGAAGCTAACATGCAAGTTCCTTCTACAAGGTTGAGAAATTGATGCCACATTGAGCTCTTGTGCTCACTGAATGTGGTGTGAGTGGCAGGGGGCTGTCTCAGAGAGGCCATATTCCAGATCAGTGCGTAACCTTCAGCAAGATGCCTAATTCCTGTAAGTGCCATATTCAGTTCTTGTGCTTGCTGAACATGGGATAAGAGGCAGGATGGTCTCCTTTCATCTGCGCTGTGGTGCTGTCTAGGGCACAGACCAGCTCTTACAGCACAATTAGGACAGTAGGACCTCACCTACCTTAAAGTCTCTGTGTTGTCTGACTTCTAACCACCTTTGATCTCGGCAAAAAATAACATTCTGCAAGTTATGCCTTCTGAGCAGTGTGAGGATGTAACATCACTCAGTGCAAGTGTTGGTATTTTGGCAAGACATTAGAGAAAAAAGCTGATGGTAACAGGAATGATTTTCTTTCCTTGCATGTTGTGTTTTCAAGCTGGAGCTCTGAACTTCCTGAGATACCTAGGACAGAGTATAGTACTGAATGTGGTCAACCCTTCCTGTGTAGCAAGCACTGAATTGTAGGCTGTGTAATCAACAGTAATATATTTAATTGACTTTGCCCTAGGCAACAGGTGCATGACCGTGAAAGAGATAGAAAGGATTGGGCCTTGACTTGTCAGAGATCTGTAGTGCCCCTGGACTGTGATAAATAGCAAGTTCAGAGCTGGCAGCCAGATAAATTGCTGGAGTGAAAGCTCTTGGTCTGAAATGAATGGTTATGAAGTAAGAATTGCTATTAATATTCTCCCACTGATATAATTAACCAGAGTGCAATGGTAACATCTGACCCAGAAAGGTTATTTACCAAAAGGGTTTCCAGTGTGACGCTTGGTGCTTTGTGAGTAGCAGAGTACATTTTTGGATCAAGCCCCTTGCTGTTTCATGCAGTGGTTTCCAGGAATCATGTTCAGAGGACATGAGGCTGCTCATGAGAGACATGAGCAGCCTCATTCAGATGGAAAGTGGTTTTGACTTGCTCAATATCTCCTACTTTCACCTGCAGATTGATTTTGAGTGGTATCAGCTCTAACAATATTGTGACTTTGGCCAGGAGAGAAAGACATGGATATTAGGTAGTCTGTTCCCTGAGAATTGGCATTTTTCAAGATGTAAGGTTAGGAGAGAATTTATAAGTACCTTATACATCTTGGATTGACTGAGCAATCAAAATTGGGATGATTTGTTTCTCTGTCAGCTAAAGATTAGGTTTTTACTGTGTGTTCACACAAGGCTGTGTGTTGCCTCAAAGGTGGCAGATAAGCTTAGACACTGTCAACCCAAAGATGTCTGCTCAGTATCGCGTTACAGCACTGTGATAATGTATATTGCACCATTATCAGGTTAGTCTTGAACTTGCTTCTAGTAAACATGACATACAGTTAATCTTTACCTTAATTAGTAACAAAGGATTTTGTTCGCAGAAGTGATTCTAATTGTCCTTTTGCAATTTCTTATCCCAGAGACAATCAGTACTATTGATTGTAATGTTAGATTCAGTTACTTTGGAAAATTCATTAGCATGTTAATTCTTAACTGCTATATAACATTCAACATTTTTTTTTTTTTAATCAAAGCATGGGCTTGAGTTTTATTAGTTGCTAGTGGCTGGGGAAGCTGAAAGACAAATTACAGGAGAACTACTTGTTTTTCAGAAAGGCAGTAAGGAGGGATGTGTTTGTCATGAATTCATGTTGAAGGCTGGAAGAGAACACAACTGAAAGAAGCTTTATTTCAGCAGGAGCATTGACACTGAAAAAGGCTGACACAGGGAAAAGGTAGGAAATGCAGCTGCCTGTTCTGCAAAGCCATCAGCTCAAGAGTAGTGATGTAAAACCAGAGCAATCTTACAGCCAGATTCTTGCACCTTTATTCAAGTTGAATCTGATATTGCTTGATAGTAGACCCTAATGAAGCACTGATATGCCTAAGAAAGCAAAGTGCACTTTATGGTAAGTGCCAGCACAGCCTCACGACAGCACCTTAGAAGCTTCTTGGCCACGATGGTTGGCATATGGAGGAACTTATTAAACTCTTTTTCTGATGCTCCCATCTTGATTTTCTTTGGATGCATGAATATCTGTGCCTAGACAGTCTCGCGTAGCTTTCTGGAGAATGTGAGAAAAGTTTTTCTTTCCGTGTTTGATGTCATTCTTACTCATTTCTCTACCATGGACTCTGACACCAGGGCAAAGGGATGTTAGCGGTCTGTCCTTTTGTTTGATACAGTCTCCTTTTGAAGATTCAAAGAGGAAGAAGACTTTGAGTATTATCTCTGCAAACAGCGGGTAGATGATAGGGCAGCCCAGAATCAAGGAATGCTCCCCAGTTCTTGTGAGGATCATTTGGGGTTAATTTTGAGGGTAGATTTTTGTGTCACTTCAGGAGATACTGAAGAGGTTCACAATAATGCTTCGTGCTGGTATCAACAATGGCTCCCAACAAAACATGGGTAAGCTCAAGCAGAGATGGGGCATCACTGGTTACTTCTAGGAGTGCTTTGACTTTTATCATTTTTTCTGACATAAATGAAGAGGGTGAAGGAACACAGTTAGAAGGTGGTTTCTACCACTTCTGTGAGTTTAATAGTAGGATTTTTTTTTCCTGTAGATGATAGCTCCAGTTTCAGCTTTGCTAGCTTGTTTTTTTTGGTGGAAGAGTGGGGTATTTGGCTTCCCCCCACAGCTTTGAGTCATTGTGAGAAGCTTTTTTCTGGAGGAACTTCCCACACTTGCCCACCATCTGGTCTGACTGGTTTGCAAGTCATCTACTTCTCTCAGGAACAGATCATTAGTATGGTTTCAGATGTAATATCTCCAGAAGGTAATGCAAACACAGTGTTTTGAAAGAGCGTACCAGTTACTGTCTTACAAAGCAATTTTCCTTTTTGCTCTAGTTGAATGAGTTCTGTGTCTGGGAAGAGTGGGTGATACCTGAATAATGGCTGAAACACCACCCTGCTTTTCAGCCATTTGTAATTGCAGCAGCTTGGTAAATGTTTCTGTCTAGGAAGACTAAGATTTTAAACTCCATTGATATTATAAATAGGGACTGGCTGAATTTCTGCTGAGCCATGGAGATACAATACAGAGCTCCAAATTACGAGTCAAGCAACTTACTATCTACATCTTATATAAAAATACGTCTTGTATTAGTATGGTAACAATGAATAAAAGGAAAAACGTGTAGCATCCATGCAGCTGAAGTGCTTCTGCCAGAGGAGCATGTCATTCCACTGAAGGGTAAACATCATCTTGAAAGGAACAAAAGACCTAGGATGCAGAATATTTATACATTGGGCAGTAGTTGGACATCTAAAAAGATAAGACATCACTTACACTGACTCATAAAGTACCTGCTTGTAATATCTACAGGGCTATTGCTATATTTAGTACCACTTTGGAGCTCTGTTCCTTTCCATGAATCACTGTACATGCCTTGAAATGGTAAAGAGTGTGGCTGAACTAAGGATACCTTAGGGCTTTTATTAACTTTGCCAGCAACATCTCTTCAACAGTAGCTGCTGGTATGGGGAGTTTAAAAAATAAATCCTAAAACCTGTTTTTAATCATGTGGCCAGTAGATGTTGGATCAATACAAGAGTATGTATCTCTAAATGAGTTTGAATCAGATCATGTGTCATTCATATCTAAACCGGGTTTTTTGCAGGTTATGGTGAACAAGAAAGTACTGCAGCATGGACCTTTAGGTAGTGTGGTGCAAACATCCTTGACTGTCTTCCCTGTTCCCCTGGGGTGTCTGGACCCTGAGGTGCAATGTCCTGTCAGTATCAGCAGAGCCCTGCTGACTTGTGAGATGAGGAAGAGTGGAATGATCCAAGCTTTAGATGAGGAAAAATTTCAGTAAAGCCATGCAATGTTGTATGATTTCAGTGATTTTAGCACTCTGACAGAACCTAGGCTGTTCGAACAATTTCAGTAGGTTGTCTCTTGCTGGAGTTCATAGCTATGTGGCACATGATCCTAATTCAGCAGTGCAGATAGGAGTTAGAAGAATAAAGACCAGGAGTCTTATTCTTTTCACTTTGTGTTGTCTACTGTATCTGTGTACAGTGTTAAGTATTACAACTTTGAGTTGAATTTGAAATGCAGTTTGAATAATTCTTGATTCAAAACTAAGAATGAATTGTAGGTGATCGTAGAGAGCCAGACTGGTTGTAATCCACAGTATGATATTTATTTCAGGTGCAGGCTCAGAGGGACGAGATGTTGGT
This sequence comes from Podargus strigoides, assembly GCA_028020825.1. Lineage (NCBI taxonomy): Eukaryota > Metazoa > Chordata > Aves > Caprimulgiformes > Podargidae > Podargus > Podargus strigoides. Next base: position 12,260,105 of record CM051640.1, on the reverse strand, counting down.
GTTGGCCAGATGAGGCAGTTTTGAGGAAAAAAAACCCTCGCCACATCCAGGATGCACAGGATGCAGGCAAGTGATATTACTTAACACAAGAACAATATGAACTGACAGCAGTTGACTTAGATGGTGTCTTATGCACCTCCTGATGCCAGGAGCCTGAAGCTGACGACACTGGATGGGTCCCTCTTGTGATGTACAGCATATTGCGCAGTCCTGACGGCACTGAGGCTTAGGCTCAGAGCAGTTTCCCTCTGGTTTTATTCCATCTCCTGCTGTTTTTACATCCCTTCCTCTGTCACATAAATAGCTTCTGTAATGTGCAGCTGCATTCTGCTCATGCAGAGCTAACTAGCAGCTAACATGTTGCCGGGCTTTTGTCCTCTAACTCCTTGTGCTAACAATTATCTTCTGCATTTCCACTGCAGTTGTCTACTTGCATCATGGGTAAACCAGGTCCCATGCATCAGCTCATCCTTATTCACAAGTCTGTATGATTTCAAAGATAATTCAGGTAGCTGTAGGGTTGTTTTTTTTTCCCCCTAGGGGAGTCTTGCTCATGGCTTGGTGTTTATTTCAAAGTCCAGAATGGAGACATTACAGTAAATACACCTGAAGGTCATGCTGTAGCCAGAGGCAGTACTGCCATTAGCAGCATCAACTAATAATTCACTGCTTTCCTTTTTTGACTTAAGCGATCTGCAGGTGTGGAGGAAAGGATGGTGCTGGAGTTAAGAGCTCGTTTGATGGCCCTTGGCTTGCTCATGTAGGGTGGGAATCAAATGAGAGGTGACATCTCTGCTCACAGGTCCAGCCCATACTCTAGGCAGCACTTATCTTGGATTTTTCTCCTTTCCTCTTTGTGTTTTTTGATACTATGCTGTCTGTGCTTATTCAGCTTTTCCTGCTGCTTCCATGAAGTTTGCTTTCTTGGCTTTTTCTGTTTCCTAATACCCTTGGTTTACAGATTGGGAAATTGGTAAGAGGTAAATTATGTCAATGCCCTCTATGCTCTCTATGTCCATTAGAAAGTTACCTGGCAGCACAAATAATCTCGGAAACCATCCCTTGAATGTGACTTTGCTTTCTATGGTGAGATGTGTCAGCTATCTAGGCTGATAACTGCAAAGGCTTTTTATTTTTTTGCATTTCTCATAGAAAAGGCAATCCTCTGAGTATTTTTCCTGTAATTAGGGTTTATCATTCATTGCTCAGTGCTCTGGTTCTGCTTCTTTCCCAAAAGCAAACCTCTATTTGTTTATCATGTTCTAATAGATAATTATTCTGAAATATTCACATGGGAATATTTAGAAAAGCTGTTTTGTTTTTTTTTTTCACCAAAACAATAGCAACCAACTACGTGTGGCCACTAAAACTTAGGACAATTCTACTGCTCCCTAATATATCAGAAACAAGGCTTCTTGAGCTGTCTTCTCTGAATCCTTGGCAAATGGCCTCTCAGTGCTTGATAGGCAACAACAGCATAACCTCCTAATTTATTTACCCACATAGTTTTCATTTCTCCTTTTCTTCCTCCCATTACCCATTGTATGAACAGGTTGTTTCTAGAGGCAGGGAGCTTGTTATTAATATCAGGTGAACCAATTACTGACACAGGAGCCAGTGGAACTGCTTGAGTGTGGAGAGATAATGAAGCCTGGCATTTCAAACCCAGTGACCTCATTTATCTAAGCTGCAGTGATTCATAATGGAAAAATCCAAGCAACAGACCGAGGAAATACTTGTCACCTTTTTAAACACAGCATTTAAAAAAAATGGATCATTCTCCTGTGCCCCATCACTGCTTCTCATATATCACTAATAGTGGAGACGAAGGCAAATCTATATTGCTAGTTGTGAATGAAATCACCACCACCTGCTGAAGTGAAATGAAACTGCTTGATGCAGTAGAGTATGTTAAAACTTCTCCACTGCTTTAAATGAGAAATCATCAAGGATTTTTAAAAATCACTCTCCTACCAAAAAATTGATGTCTGAATATCTGCAGAATAGGAAGAATCTTTTAGCATTTTTCTGAACCTGTTGGCCATTGAAAAGATGCTTTTACTTGTATACCAACTCCTGACCTGGCATTACTTTCAGTAAATTTTCCCATGATAAAGATGAGGAAATAAGTAGCAGGTGTAAAGGCCCAATTCCTCGGGAGAGGAGTGATCATTCTCCTGTACTTGTGCATGAGGGGGTCTGGTTCCAGTGAGTGTGGGTGCATGTATGCTGTGCATGTGGTGCTCAGTCCTTTCATTGCTGCCCCTTGACATCTCTTCAGCTGTGTGTGAAACCTCAGCTAACAAGGGGCATAGCAGACTTGCAGATCCCTTTGGATTGTACTCACAAGCAATATTAGCTAACCTGCTTGTATTAACTGCAGTGTTTCAAGGGACTGTTAATGTTTTGTGCAAAACTATCTTAATATTTTCTTGGCTGTTTTCTTATTTACATGTCTGCTGTTAATTGCAGTATGCTAATGTGAGGCTGGGAAAGACAATGATTGAGGAAAAATAGGATTCTAATTTATTAGAGGTGTGAGGGGGGGAAAAAGATAATTTGTTTCTCAGTGGAGAGAGAAATCTGGATTTTCCTTTGCCACTTTAGTGGGACATCTCTTGCAGACTCTTTGCAATCTAAATAGAAAACATGTAATTCAGTAAGGCTGTGTGTCATCCTTGTTCTTTCTACTGTGCCTTTCCAAAGCCTGAAAATAGCTGCTTGGGGAGATGTGGTAAAAACATTTAAAATTACATCAGCTACTTTTAGGATCCCATCATGTAAATAAAAACATGCCTCAGTACACCAGTCCTCAAAGGGAAGTGAAATTGCAAGTGATAAATATTTGCAAGTTAGGTACCATTACACATGCTTTGTTTAACAAGCCTCCTTCCATCCCATCTTGCTAAATCTGTCTATTGTGGACTTGACTTACTAGGAAGCAGTAGCAATTTAAATAAAAAATGGCACAGATTAGGGATTGGTGCCTTGGAACTTTAACACGTTTGACAGAGCATCATTAAGAAAGTGAGAAAAATATAAAGCCACAGGAGAATTAATCAGCTTCCTTGTGATGGCAGGAAATTCATAGCTGCTTTTGAACAAGGGTCTTGAGTTTTTATTTTAGTTCCCTTCTGAGCTGCATTTTAAAAAACCCAGTGAAGTCTCGGGAGGCATCTTGAAGCTGTGAAAACTTAATTGTTTGGCTGACTGCAAATGGTATAATGTAAGGATTTGTTTTCTTGATCAAGCATTATGTCTCAATACGTGCCTTTTAGGAATAAAAAAACTATATTAGAAAGCTTGTTACTTATTTTCTAGTACCTTGGGGAAACAGGAAGGTGTATGACAGAAGCTCTCCAAAAAATAAAATGCAAGGACTCTTGACACAGCAGACTAACGGGCTTTTGCCTTGCACTACATATGATTGTACCTCCTTAGAAGCATTCTCTTGGGAGAAGCTGCAGCCACATAAGTGTATGTGTGTATATATATATATATGTACATATAACACTACTTCAGACACAGACCTCATGATAATGGGATTGGACTCCTCCAGCAATTGAACTTTTAGAACTTCTGAATGAAAATGGAATTGGAAAGCTTTGCTGAGAAAATGGAATGCAATTTATTTACTGTGTAATGGGGAAAATATGTCTGGTTTTATGCTGAGTGGCTGCCATGCAACTCTTGTGCTAGATGTCTTAAAATACTGGGTCAGAGGGGGAGCTGCTGGACGGCAGGATTGATAGGAAAACCGATCCGAGGGGAGCAGCAGCCGAGTGTCGCTGTGTGTTGGCTGCGTGCTGGCTGGCAGAGCTGCCCGAGGCTGATCCCAAACGAGTGGGAGTGAGCGTTCCCCGTGGGGTCTGGGGCTGTGGAGGGGAGTGCAGGCGCAGGACCAAGCACTGGTTCCACAGCCATCTGCCAGCTTGGGCTGGTGGAACGCTGGGCTCAGCCTTCCCCCTCATTTTGTCTTCTCTTGGTTTATAATGCATTAAATCACTTAGCCAAGGTCACTGTGGAAATGAGTCGAACCCTGTGTGTGGTGCTGGTGTGTCTGTGAGCCACAGCCATGAGCCTGACCCTGCCGTGGGCAAGGAGCCCCTGAGGAGGTGAACCCAAACCAGCCTCTGCGTAATCTGATGACCCCTGAAGGTGCTCACTTTGGGAGAAGATATTTGCCAAATTGTGATATCTGAAGTTATAGATGTTATGTTTGAAAATACTGTGGCCCATATTTTGATAGCCCATTGTAAGCTTTAAAATACTGTGCAGAAGGCATCCTATCTTATTTTTTTTTTTAGTTGCTGGTAATGGGAATTCTTTCAAGACATGATTTTTGGTGCTGTAGAAGGGCACAGCAAGTGTTATTTTGCAATGTAATTTGTTTTAATTTCCATGTTGATTCTCATGTGAATTTCAGGCACTTAACTATAGCCTAAAGGTTTTTAAAGTCATTGACCTACAAATTCTTGATTAACACAAATACCATCCTAAATAATATGTGTAAAGAATTTTCTGTGGAGGAGCTGCCTTTACCAACTGTCTTGTGGAGAACCTTAACCTCTTTTCCAAATGAAGTGAGGTGAGGTCTGGCTCTGTTGCTCTTGCAGCGGTTACCTGCCTGTCCGTCCTCAAGGCCCTCCCAGCAGGTGGGTTTCTGACAGGGGAGATATCCTGAAACACCTGACCCTCCTTTCTCCTGCTGCCTTGCCTGCTCTTCTGGTGTGTCTGACCCCAGTGCCCAGGGGGCCGTACTTAGGATGTGCTGCAGGGGTTTGCCAGGTGGGAGAGCGGCGGATGCTGCGGTCCATTCCCGTGAGCAGGGCTCGGATCCCCCAGTCATGGTTCTCGCTGTGCAAGGGCTGCCTGTTCCCTGCTGAGTGAGGCTGTGCAAGTTCACTGAGATAGGGGATCTGAGCTCAGTGAAATAAGTATGGACCTGAGCAATTATCCAGATGTTTAGAGGATTCAGTGTACTAGCATTTATCTAGAACATAATTATCTGACTTCACATTGACTACAGGCCATTGAAAGTTCAATAATACAACAGCTAAAACATAATCCAGAAAATAATTTAAAAAGGAGTCAAGTCCAAATAACAAGTGAAATTGTAATAAAGTACAAAATAGTAGGATATGTCCCATTCCACTCCCCACAAGCAAACTGTATAACAATGTTACATGGTTCCTTTTAATTCCATTTTGTTGAAGAGCTGTGGCATAATGATTAATCAATGAGGTGCTAAATGAATTTCCATTTCTGATTAAGCCTGCCACAGGGAAGCATTGCCGACTGCATGTGTGTTAGTGGAAGTGTTGTTCAGCAGGGCTTAATTCATTTTTGTGTCAAGGTCCAACAGTTATTAAAATACATTCTAATTATCTGTGGTAAAAAAAATTTCACCCAAATTATGTTTTCACTGAATCTTCTCTCCTCCTAAAAAGTTCACCTCTTCCCCTAAACTGATGGGTTTTTATGGGACCTGATGGTAATGTGTTGTGTGTTCTTGCCCCACCAAAATTGATGTCAAAGATGCTCACTTCCCTCTAAAAGCACTTTGACAATCCTCAGATGAGACATGGCTGAGAAGTAGCAGTTGGCTGCAGTGTGGAAGAGATTTGTTTTAAACTTCATTAGAAAGCAAAAGGGCTTACGCAGACCAGTACCACAGTTCCTCTTGTACCTGTAGGGCATGAAGAGGCTCTGCTGCTCACTGCAGGCTGTGTCCCTGCCTCTCTTGTCTCTCCTGGCTCCCTCTCATTTTCAGTCCCATCTTGATTCCTTGGTGACCACCTGGGTAAAATACTGATTTCACATTAAATAAATTAAATTGAATTTGAATCTCCCCTTCTTCAGGTTTTGTTGCTCCTTGTCTTTAATACCTAGTGCTGTTTTGCTCAGGAGCAAGCTTGTGTGGAGGTGAAGGGTAACCATAATTTGAGTTTTAATAGTGCATGAGGGATGCACTCCTTTTCATACACAAGACTAAAAGGAAGTCAAGTGGTGTTGATGTTGGCTGACAATTTTTCCTTTTCCCTCCCTTTTTTTTTGTTCCTAAGTGGTAATCTCAGTAAGACTTTAAAGCTGCCTAGTGTTTTATTAAAACAGCTTTGCTAAAAGCCAGTCATTGTGAAGTGCAAATGCATCTTCCTCGAAAGTCAGATGAAATATAACTATGGGCAATGCATAAACCTTCCAGGATGCAAGGGCTGCAGGGAGCCTTGCTAATGAGGTTTGGAGCAAATGGCTTGGTGATGGAGACTCTGGTCCCTCCAGGGAGGCAGAGCAGGTGCAGCTGGGGCTGCCTTGCCTGACTTTTCCCAGCCCTGAGACTGCTCCTGCAGGAAGGAAAAGGTTCTCGGTGTTTGCTTTCTCCACCCATTCAGGGTTACCAGAAAGCTCTTATCACAGGAGTTGCCACTGTGGTCCTCAGCCCTCTAATTTGTGACTGATTCCCCTTGCAGTCCTACAGAAGATGCTGACACAGACATTTGCTATTAGTGGTGATGCTTGGATTTTTAACTGATGGCTCAGCTGTTATGCATGAGAAGTGCCAATGGGGCTGGCTAATTTTGCTGCTCAGTTGCATTATCTGCTCTGTCAGTTATATCCTTCTTTTGTTCCTACATTTTATTTTATCTGATTTTTCTTCTGTTCCCTGATAGTCTTTTATCTTGACTGCTTTTAGCAGCCTGTTCTGAGCATTTAGTGCTCTTTTACAGAAGGATCCTTGATAAGTGGGTATTTCTGGTTTTGTACTATTTTCATGAATCTACTAATTAAAATTAAATTGAATGTAAAATTAATGGTAGTTGAATGCAAAGTTGTAAGCAGTGTTTTCTGTGTGTCTTTCTTTTATATGCCATTACTATTGAACTTAGAGACCTGTGTAAAGTAATGGCTTGCAGCAATTCTAATTTTGAGACCAGAAGATAGAAATCCAAGTCAGGACACTGATGTGGGTGATGAGGCAGGAGGACTGTCTCTTTTTGCATGCTGTGTGCGTGCTGTTGCTGCTGGACCAGGGGGATTGTGCTGCCTTGTAGCAGCTGGAGAAATTGCCACTGTTGGGTTCATTTGCAGTGTGTGATGGATATGTTACAACTTAGCATGTGGGCCTAGCACACCATTTCTGCTCTGCAGTGTATGAGAAACATCCAAGGTGCTTTCACTGGTGTTAGTGAATCAAGTAAGGCAGATAAAACATCTTGTGAGATATTGAGTATGAGCAAGCTCAAATGTAACTCGTCCATCTGTGGGTAGTGTAAGACAGGGAGGAGTGTAGGGTGGCTGTATGAGGACAAACAGACTGGAGGTCACCTGTAAGAGCTCCTGAGTCAGCATATGGCAACTAATCTGTCGTGTGTAGATATTTTCAGTTAGTTGCTGAGCTGGGAAATCATCCGTATGATAGCAAAACCGGTTGTACCCTCAGCTACTGGAAGCTGAGTAAAGTTTGCTGCAAGTTTGTGGCTGAGAACCTGGTCTGATGTTAACACATCTCCCATGCCCCGGCCAGGGAGCTGCTGGGCTGCTGCAAACCCCACTGCAACTTTAAACTGGTCTGTCATCCTTGCAAGGTTAGAGGCATCCAAGGGTTTTGGGGGACATGCTCTGAGCATGTTAGTCCAATATGCTTTGCAGGCAGAGACATGACAGAGCATCACTGACTTCAGGAAGTAGCTTAAAATGTTTGTCCAAGGAAACAGGATTTCTTCTGTCACGTCACAGCCTGCAAATGGAAGAGATCAGGGGTTTGTATATCCTTTACCACTGAAAAACTACTTTGCCTCCTTTATCAACCCCACAGGAGCAGGATGCTGAGACTCGTCCGTGGGCATAAACTGTCCTGTCTCCGCCCTGGGGGAGCAGAGCTGTGGTCAGCTCTTGCAGGCACTTTGTGGCTTCCCAGGGAAAATACTTGCAGGCTGTGCTTAGAGCTGCTGCCCCCTCTGCTGAGCTGGCAGAACTATTTCACCATGCTTTGAAACAGTCCTTCCACAGTCTCCAAGGGGTCTTAACCCATGGTCTGATAAATGCTATGTTTGTCTTCAGGGCCTGATAAAATGCACAATTAAGTCAGAAGGAAGAAGCTCATTAACTCCATTGTGTGCTGCATTGTGTCCTTGTGCAATTTGCAGGGGCAGGATGATTTTTTTTTCTACTGCCTCTCCAGTCACCTTCTGCAGCAAGTTAACAGGCACCTGGGGACACTAGGGATGTGTACATCTATAGGAAAAACATAATTTTGCTGGACTTGTACAAATCAGTATTTTGGGAAAGGTCACTGTTTGATATCCGTAAATCTCTTGAAGATCATCAATATTAATTGACCTACAAGTCACCAGCACTATCTCACAGTTGGCAGGCTGCTGGCAAGTGAACCTGCAGAGACCCCTTCAGGACAACAGACCCTGTAGACAAACACGGTAGGAAACCCAGTGAGAAAGTGGGTTTGAGAGAGTTTACTTCAGTTTGGTTTTAATGACTTTCAAGGGTCCCTCAAGCAAAACTGGAGCAAAAATAACTGACTCGACCTTTGTGTTCTATTAAGTTGTAGTAACATAGTGGTACAGGACTACCATTGTTTCACCTGATTTTATTTTGATTAAAAGTAATAGTAATAATGTTTGTGAAGAACCTTTTCTCCTCTGAATTAGAATTTTAGATTTCCTTCTGCTTCCTTTAGCTTCATCAAGTCAGTGCATAACATCCAAGAAATGTCACTGATAAAACCCAAATTCACTTGATCAATCTCTAGGATCAGACTGGGTAATTTGCAGAATATATTTTAGTTATTGCCCTCTTCTGAAAGTGCAATTTCTTTTTTTACATTTATTTGTGAGCAAAGCACCACCAGAGCTCAGCAACTGTAATCTTTCAGACTGGAGGCCTGAGTCTGAGGGAATTTATCCAGCTCCTTAATTCCCATGTGTATTATGCTGCTAACAGAAGCGATATACACATATACATAAATGCAGACATTGTCACATTACCTCTATAAGCTGGGTGAAAGCTATTAAGAGTGACAGCTTCACTTATCAGTGGGCTCAGACTTGGAGAAATATGACTTGGTGGGAAAGCTTCTGGATCATGCTTTGCCCTTGAAGGCACCCTGCCAGGAGACAGGAGATGCCGAAAGACAGCAGGATGGCTGCCACATGTCCAGGTGGGACCCTGAAAGAAAAACAACCCATCTGATACTCACAAAATTACAAAGATGGCTTTTAGAGCCACCCCAATTAATTTTGCTTTCTTTCTTTAGTCAGCAGAGGTAGACAGGTACATCTGGGGGGTGACAGCCCTCCCCTCTGACACCCCTCATGACTTTGGTTGGTGTCTGACCCATTCACTGGGAGCCTGGGGCAGCTCACTCAGCTTGTTCAGGGAGCCTGAATTTAGATGTCTTGAAACTTTCATTGGCTCGCCATGAACATCCCAGAACTTTTTGGAACTCTGCTCTGAAGCATATGATTATGGAAGAATGTCAAGTTTGATTTTGTTGAAAACATCTTTCTTGTTCATACATTGTAGAGAAACTTTGATACAACCTCAGGCTCAGATGCCAGGACAAATAGAAACATAAATGTTTTGTTTTGTCTTTGAGTGTTTGGCTTGCTGTTTCCAAGCCTTTACCTCAGCTCTGAGATGCAGAATACTTCAATTCAGTCTATGGGGCTTGGGAGGGTCTCTCCTACAACTTCAGTGGGAGCAAACCTGGCAGTAGTCTTTTTCCTGCTTAGATCTAGGAGGTACCAGAAGACTGGTAAATATTTTGCCTGGCCTTGTTTGGTATAAATGAATTTTTTTTCTCACTGGCCTTTTCCAGAAGCCATCCATTGAGCAAGGGCAGCTGAGCAATTTGCATTTTCATCTTTCTCTTTTTCTAATCTTCTCTCCATTTTTTTTCTTTGTGTAAAAAGACTGCAAGTACTTCTGACATATTTATCAAGTCTGTCTTTTAGTAAGAATTGTCTGTCAGCTTGCCAGACAACCCAGTTAGAGATACAGAAGCAGTTTAAGGATGAATATCTCAGTCTAAGAAAAGCACCAAGGAAAGAGCATGCCTGGTTTCTACTGTCCTGAAAAGTGCTATTCATTGCAGATGCTCCTTTCACATCAGTGCCCACAGCAAGGAATAACTGAAGCCCAGGACCTATGTTCAGAGGTTTGGACAGGTAACCTCAGAACCAGTAGCTGAATTAAGGTATTCCAGAGACAGTTAATTTGAAGCACTTGACTTACCAAAATAGCTGCCCTGCCTTTTGGCAGTCTGGCCTCTTGTAGACTGTCAGTATGATACAATCCGTTTGCTCTCTATTACTACCAGACTTAATTTCAAGCTGCATTTAATTCATACCTTATGAGGGGTGTGTATTTGACAGTTAATTGAAATGGGTCCATTGTTTTTGCTGTGAATCTATGATGGAGATATACCACTGCTAATGCCCATTTCAGATTTTCTGGGTTTTGCTGAAGGAAACTGAGGTCCTGGAAGCAAATAGCAAGTATGATGAAATAATCCACAATTTTGCATTCCAGTCATAAGCTTGCAGAAGTTACAGCTGTCAGAATTCATGACTCCAATTCTAAGATAATTATTATAAATGTAATCTATTCAGTGCCCCAGGACGTTTGTCCTGATAGGCAGTGAAATGGCCCTATGGACATGCTAGAGACAGCATTTTTGTGCCACTCTTTCAGATATTGTTCTACAGAATCAAGAGGCCTGTCATTCAAAGCCATCCTTCTGGGAAGGTACTAAGGGTATAATTTCTCTAAATTAAACTGCAGCATTTGTACCCATTAATGGGGAAAACCCCCCCACCTCTCTGTGTATTCTGAATGCCTGATTGATCATCTCAAATGGATGTGTGCCACCGTGTTGGCTACATGGAGAAGTTTCTGTGTAAAGCTGTGATCACAATGACACATTTCTGAGCAGGTTTTTATGAACAGACTGTGATCAGTTTGCAGACAGCACATGATAGTGTTTAATTATAGCCAAAAAATGAAGTGCTTGAGATGATATTGGAAAAAGCATCACAAAGACGATACAAGAAAACTTTGAGATACAGTCTTTATTTAGCTGAAGTATTATTGTTACCATTGATTTTCAGTTAATACTCAGTATTGACCACTACTATTAAGAAGATAGCAACATACAGTAGCAGATTTATGGCTCTTTACAAGCTATTGATTTTTTTTTTCTTACTATGCAGCTGTTTCCATTAATAAGGCACACATGGAAATACTCTCTAAGAATTCATTTCTCCCCAGTTCAAGGAGATGGTGTGTGAGAATCTATTTTCTCTGGAGATGTCCTCTGCAACACAAGGCTATGAGTCGTCCTTTCATAATGGTGAAACAGTTGGGCTCTCCAGTCTAAGGTGCTTTCAGGCTGCTGGGGATGCCTGGGTATAGGGAGAACTCAGGCTTCCTTTTGGCCACTGCCTTTCTCTGGATAGTCCTGAGAAGTTTCTCTGCCTGGAGTAAATCCTCAAATTAACAAAAGGCGTATTGTCAGAGGCCAAGCTATAGCTGGTGGAATTTAGATAATTAGAAGTAAGGAAACTGCATGTGCTGCTCAAAGAAGAAATGACTCCTGAGCAAGTCATGTAAGGTTCTGTTTTGTAAAAACACAGAAAATCTGAGTTATATGAGTATCCCCAAATGTTTTTAATCCAATAAAAGTAATAACAGTAATAAAACCCAAAACCAAAAAGTAATTGCAATATCAATTAGGAGTTTAACATGGGGTCAGGAAGAAGGTATTTTTGATTCCTTGCTCAGACTGAACTATCTGTTTTTAAAAGTATGGTGAAGTTGTACAGTTGACATTTTTGGATATCTTTGTTCCATAGCAAGCAGAGCTGCTTTTCACAGAACTGAGCAACCTGTCACAGGAGGGAACCAGAACTGTGATGCTGGAAAAGAAAAGCTAGGTCAGAGCTGTCATGACCTGGTACAGTCAAGTCGAGTTCTTAAATCCCTAATTAACCACTAGGACCATCCTGGTTTCCACGTGTCCTGAGCTGCTGCACATCCTGTAGAAATTTCCTAAATTTCAAATTGTGAAGGAAAAACATTTTCTGGAGAACCCATAAAATTGCAGTCTGCCTATTTTTCTCTTAAGACTCTGATTTCTTCCATTGGTTTTGGTTATTACTAGGTATTTGTCAATCCATTTTCAGCAGCTGACAAGCTAGATGAAATTGGAGTAACCCCATACACATGTATCTGCCAATAGTCACTTTTAAACATGGATGAAGCTGTCAGGGCACATCAGATGTCTCTCCTGAATAGAAGAACAAAGCTAACCACGCAAGCTACTATCAGGCATTGATCTGAAAAATGCACGTTGAAGAGGCTTAGTCAGGATAGCCCTCAGTAGACAGAAATCGGGCCCTACGTCTTAATCACGTTTCAAGGAATTTGGTTACTCCATGTTTTTATTACAGAAGAGACTGGTGGGAAGTAACATAAAGTATCTGCTTTAGCTCTCCCTGGTATGCCAGAGTTGTGGTGAGTGGAAGCTCTTCCCTCCCTCACCAGCCCGTGCTGCTGCCTGGCGCTGCCCACCCCGGCACTGGTGTGTGCTGGAGCCAAAGCCATAACTTGGAGATTGTGGAAGAGGCTCCCTGACCTTCTTGGTCAGCTCTTCCACCTCCCAGAGCAGCAACAGCAGGTGTGCCTTGAGTGCCCATGCTTGGCTTTGCTGCATGCCCTGGGGAGGGTGTGGGGAGTGTCTCGCCCAGCATTGCTAAGAGGGAAAGATCTTATTTTTCCCTCCCAGAAACTGAAAGTTAGGAAGCATTGGTGGGCAGCTAAGGGCATCTTGTGTCATTCTCTGAACGCTCAGAGAACACCTGCAAGGTGAACAGAAGTGAGAATGAGCAAACGTTCAGGTTGTTCTCAGTGTTATGTTGCTGCCATGTGAAGAAGCCAGCCAGTTTTTTTCTGGCTAAGATCATACAAGTTGATGTGTAGTGAAGAGGAGGCTTTATTGGATGTGGTACTTTAAATGTTATTACAGGAACAGCTCTGGCAATGGCATACCAGCACTTAGTTTATTGCTAAATGCTGTGGGTCTTACAGTGTTATGTTATGAAAATGGTATTATATTAAATGTATTGCAGTGTGTGGCTTTCACAAAGCTCAAGAGTAATTCTTGGAAAAGCAGGCTTGTTCTGTCCCTATAGAGATCACAATTTATGGCACTAGAACTGCACTTTGGTAGTGAGGGGAAACTGCACTGTTCATCATTTTCAGTCCTTCTGTAGTATTCAGGCTGAGAACAACAGAATAAGAAATCTGCAATGTAAAATTATAGCCACCTCTGTACTTCTCATTATAGCTCTGCTCCAATTATTGCAACGCAGTTACCCATGTTGTGGCAGCAAGAAGCTCAGAAGGCTGTTGTTCAAGTACAGGCTTTTTGAAGGGCTGAAATATTTCTAGCCTCCTGCAAGCTTGTGCATTCTGTTTGTGTTCAAGTGACCAGTTCTTCACTTCTGTGCTTCTCTACTCTTGAAAATGGCCTGCAGGAATCAGCCATCAATGGTGGAATGCATGTTTGGCTTGATGTTGCTTTGCTGATGTTGGTAGACATGCTTTGATTTACTCTGTCTTAGGATCATGTTTAGGGGTTTTTTTGTGTCCTGAAGGCGTTATGATTTTGGTTCTTTCTGTTTACCTCTGTCCTTGCTATAGAATTCTACAGCTAAATTTTATAAAGGCTGTAATTTGCTACTGTATTATGTAGGTTTTTACAGTAATTTCTATGTTCATTGATTTCAAATCCTCACAGATAGATCTTTAAAATATTTTTGATCCAGAAAATGTCTTGCTCAAAACTCTAGCTGGTTCTGTACAGAACACTGACAAGCCACGCAAATGGATGTAGATATAAGAACAAATTCTGTCTGGTTTTTTGTGGTTTTGACCATACGATGCACTTGCCTTGTTTCATCCCTGTCACACCATGGGCATGTCTTATGAGTTGACACCTGGATTAGTTGTTTAATTACACAAATGAAACTTTGAGGCTTTGGGTTTTTTTGGCTTCTCAGTCTTGCTGAGTGTTTCTGTAAGTGGCAGGTATCATCTGCATGGTGGGGCTACTCGGTGTGACATTTCCACCCAGCCAAATCATTGCATTAGTTTTGCCTCAATGCAAAAGTTCCAGACCAAGCCTATCTTCTGTTTTCCAGCTGTATGGCATTAAAGACTAGAGGTTTGCTTTCTAGCACCCAGAGTGGTGTAAGATTTGCATAGCACCTAGATGACATAATACCAGATATTAAGCACTTGTCCTCAATTTCATGCTAGCGCTGCATATCTAGGTGGCTACTTCTTGTGTCTAACATATAGTAGAGAGCAGTTCAACAACCAACCCCTTCAGATATCTGCCAAATATTGCTAAATACCCATGTGAGCCAAAGCTCACTGGCGTTAATAGGAAACCATTTTCAGGACCATGCTGTAATTCACTGAAACAGATTAGTGTCCAGTGTCTGCTTCATATTGCTACTCACTCTGCTGCTCTGCTGTGGAGGGAGTTTACAAGGTGACACAATATTGGCAGAAAAGTGCATTTATTTTCCCTATGAAAACTACATGGGAAGGCTTAGACCATATTTGCATCCTTTAATGGATGCCCAGCATGGAATAGTGCATTGGAATGTTTTTGTGCACTACAAAAAAGCAGCTCTGTTCTAAAAAGCAGATCAAACTTTTAAGCTGCCAACAGTAATGGGCTGGGAATGATCTACACAGCCTGTGCAGTGAGATGACAAGCTAATGGCTACGTTCCCAGTCGTCTTTTCCAGTGAACTCTTAAGTGCGTGTACTTACATTAAGAGAAGCAATGATATTACAGGAGAAATGAATTTACCAGTGTTTCATTTCCTTTTGAAAACACAGGACTTCATTTGGCTCTGAAGCCTTTTGCCCTATTTTGCTGACCTTCGGAAACATTTTGCAAAATTCTCCTTTTCTGTCATCTAAAGCTTGTGCCTGGGCAGTTTAGCAGTCATACTCCATGTTACTGCTGTGCATGCTGATAGGGGCCAGCCTTTACTGGGTCGGTGAAGCCAACTGCTTCGTCACGCTCGCCCAAAGCCCATTGCCCCATGGAAGGGGTGCTTGCTAAGGGCAGAGCTGTCTTCAGAATTAAACAGGTGCATATTACTGAGACTGCACTTCATGTTCTCCATATCAGGTTGTTCATACATTTTAAAAGATAGTGTATTAATGTTGCAATAAATTATATCTTACTACCTTACCATTGTGTTAACTGTTCCTAAAATGCTAAGAATAATTTTCTTATTTTCTTATTATTTTTATTCAAGACCAGGCTGGATGAGGCATGGAGTTTGAGGGTCAAAGTCTCACACCATTGTTTCTGTGGAGCAGCCACAGAATGCCAGCTCTTGAGTTCAGTGAATCAGTCACTAATGACAAATGCTAGGACCTCTCCTGTACATCACCAGTTTGTAGGCTGAAACATATTTTGTCTTTGGAGGGAGCCTAGCGGTCCTGCAGTGCTCAGAAGCTTGGGACTTAATGTCATGAATTAATAGTGTTTGTACCTCTCACAATTACATTTGATTTCTTTATGCTATTTGATAGCTCTGTGCTATGATGATAGTGGTGTTCTTTCCCCCCCTTGATGATGATTCTATCTCCTGTTCCCTCAGCTCTAACACATACAATGCTGACCTCAAATTGAGCTGGCATCTTCCCGGCGATATGTATTTGTGTCAGTCAGGAGGGTGCAGGAGCTCTGCTCACATGTTTATGCTCCATTACTCACCCCTGCGTTGTAGGAAGGAAAGTTGCTTCCTTCTGTGCTTTTCTCTGGGCAATTGTAATTCTACAGCTCAATAGCTTTGAATTTATTCAGCCTAGCTGGATATTATCGGTTTATTTTTGTGTGGAGAGACAGAGCCAAGGAGAGAAAGGGAGGAGGAAAAAACCCTGTCGCTCTTGTGGGGCTTACAGTGGGATTTACACTGAAGCATGAAGTTCCTCGTATAAATATTTTAGGACTCTTATCTCTGCAGATATTAATCTTGGAAATACTCCCAGGGAAACAAGAGCAGCTTGTTCTCAGCCTCTTCCTTGCCTCCCCTTTCCGCGCCAAGGGCTGCAGGGGGTTCCTGTGGCTCTGGCTGCATCTCTGGAGGCTTTCCCTGCCTGTGCAGAGCAGGGAGCTGAGCACAGACCAGGACCAAATCTGGGTCGCAGGAACTGAATGGTGCCCATGGCCAGGTAGGAGGTTCCAGGTAGGCAGGGAGTGATGGTGGGTCACTGTGCAGAGGTTCCCCATCTGTAGCTTGGCTTGAGTTGGTAGTGACCATGGTGTCGGGCTTCTGCCAGTATACCTTTGGCCATGGGGTCTCCTGGTACATGCTAAGCTTCAGGTACATCCACCCTGGCCAGCTGGGACAAAGACCCTGCCCATGGGCCTTGGAGATGCTCTGTGGTTCAAGGTCCTGCCAGTCTGTCTGGCATAGCAGTACAGGAGAGCTGCCTGCTGGTGGCTGGGCTCTGCTCCATTGCTGCTGGTGGATTAATCCCTGGGGCAGCAAGGTCTCTCACAGCTGTATGGGCTCCTTAGGCATGACTGTGGTATCACTGCTATCTGAATCGACATATCACCTCTGGGGCTTGTAATATAGCACTGAAATTTGAAAGGAAGCGTTAACATTTAAACAGGGCCTTGTGAAAGCACCTTTGCATAGAAATTCCACCTCAGGGTTATTGATGGGTTCTGATTTATTCATGAGATTAATAGTGTTGTCTGGGTCATGCAATCCATGCAGTCACAGCGCCAAGAATTCATGGTTCATGGACATCTTCTTTCATACTTTGTAAGAGGAGAAAAATGAGCTATGCGACAGGGAAATCAGAAGTAATATTAGAAATTTATCAAGGATTTGGTGAGCATTCAGAGCTTCAAGCCCTTTTTGTTCAATTAAACTTTTGAAAAGAAACATAAAATGGATTTTTTGTACTTTCACTGTAGAATTAACAACTTGAAGCAAAGAAATTTGGCAGCCAGGTGTTTCATTGTTTTGGTGCTTTCTGTAAGAATTCTATTTGCAAACAACAGGAAAAAATGAAGACTAAAAGGAAAAACAGAGTGAAGAATAACTTAGCAGATAACTGTAGCATGAGGATCCGAGGTAGATATGTGTATTCAGGATTGCACCTTAGTGCACGTAGTTTGGTAGGAAATTATTCCACTCACGGGGGTGCATTGCAAGTATGTTTGAAGTGACAGGGGTCCAAACTATGGCATTGCATGTGATTCAGTGTAGTATTTTTCTCACATTTCACACCCCCCGCCCCTATGAATATGTCAGAGATTAACGTGAAGGTCAACGCAGAGATGTGTCTGTAGTGATATTGGTGCAGGAATGACTTGAAAAAGTCATTCATGGTATGGCTGGAAAAGTGCAATAGCAGGTACAGGCGCCAGGAAAACAGATGTGAACTTGTTCGGGGTGTGAGCACCGTTCTGTTGTGCTGCTATTCAACCTCAGGTCTTCAATATCTCTTGTGTGACTTCCTGATCCAGCAAGTGATATTTGTCTCTGTCCTTGAAAGTTTCTGCTTTCTCTTCTCTGCTAAATGACTGATTATCATTAAGTCATCTGAAATGGTTAATTTGCATCCAGAGAAGCAGGCTTGCAACAAATTGCAATGATCACAATTCTACAGTGTCTGTTACAGACCACGTAAGTCCATTTGCAGCACTGAAGGAGCCATAAAAATACTTGTCACAGCAGCTACCCTCAGAGGAGGTGACAAAAGAGCAAGAGGTGTCCAGGCTTGGGCAGATACAAACACCTGAACTGCATCCCATTGAAAGCGTATGCAGCTGCATGTTCACATCCTAAGCAGCCAGAACAGGTGGAAAACAACTGCAAGGTACCCAGGAAATTAATTTGCAAGATAAAAAGATGCACCTTCTGGGTGATCACCCTGGAGCTGGCTCTTGTGCACAGTAACAGGCAGCATCCAGGGCAGCACTGCTGCTCCGCAAGAAGCGGTGTCAGTAAATAGTTTGTGTTCATGCACCTTTAACTTGCCACAGGAGGGCAGACCTTCTGTATCCATTTATAACAAATAGAAGAACGCAAGGTTTTTCAAAACTAAAGGGGCATTTAGGTGGTGTTACTCCTAGGATAAGCTAATTTGTGCCTTGTGCAAGCTGGCCATCTCCTAGGCAACCTGATCCTCAGTACTGTGGAGCTGAGTTGTGTCATCATGTGCACATTACGGGGAAGCAGTGGAGATCCTAGGACAGTGGTGTTAGTGAAATGCTAATGATCCATCATGGCATTTCCAAAGCAGAAGTGCTCCTTTTTGGCTACATTCATGATTTTTTGCTGGCTTCAGAGTAAGCTGGCCAAGCTAAGTCAGTTCACGACACTGCATTTGCTAAACAGAAGAAAAATAAAAACCCAACCAAACACCAAGAAGCAAATATTTAAATGTGGTGTAACTTCTACACACCACAAGTAAACATTGCACTGCAGGTGTTGAGGATTAGCAAGGTTTAAGGATATGCTTAGAAAACTGTTACAAATGTTTGGAGAAGTTAGGGGTTGTTTAAGGCAAAAGTTTACTTGACCTCTTTTCCTTGTTGATCCTCAGAAAACCACACTCTTAATTAATTTGTCAAACACCTTCACCACTGGCCTAGTTTACTCCTCCATTTGCAGTAGCGTATGTTCACTTTGCTCACAAATAGCAGAGTGAACTCCTTCTAAAGAGCCATTTTTGCAAAACATGAATATCACATAAGAACAAAATTGATTGCTGAAATAAAGGGTGATAGCAGCAATATTTTATATTTATACACTACTTCCAGGAGATCTGGAGAAGAAGTCAGAAAACTTGAAAAGCATGTGCAGTTTACTGAAAGATGGATAGCCTTTCTGTGTTTGTAGCACTATTAGTTATTTATAATGTTTTCCATCCATTACGTTGAGAGTTTGCTCATTGAAAAGCAGCTTGCCTTCTGGAGAGCAGAGTCGTTTGCAAGATGGAATGGAGCTAAGGCTACAGCAATCTCCTTGCATAGCAAACAGAGAAGAAGGGAGAAACGCTGGACTGGAAAAAAACCAACCTTAACTTTCCCTCCCCCAGTGTAAAACTACTGGAAAAAGTACTTTCTCCCTAGGAAGCTGTACTGTATGAAAGGAGACGTTAATGAGCAGTGTTCCCTTCGGCTGAGCAGTCGGGATAGACAAAGATGTGATCCTGTGGTTTGAACTAATCAACTGTCAGATTTTTGATCTTAGTGGGACTTGCTCTGACGTGTGTTCATCCAGACAGGCTGATGGGTTTGTTGTACTGTGCTAGTGGGTGCTATTTTTCTGGGTTAGATATCTGTGTCATATGTTTCTGAGCACCTTCGTGCCATGTATCATAACACTTTTGAGGTCAAATATGCTCATCTTTGATACCCTTCAGTTGCAGGCAGAACTGATCTTGCTGTTTTACAAATTTTAAATGGGACTCCAGAGTGCATAGGCTGCAGGCACACTCTCTCCAGTGTGTTTAGGGCTCCAGGTGATTGAGATATTTCAGATGACTTCAGTGCTGTGCCAGCACCTGATGGCACACTCAGACCTTGTGTCCAACAGCCAAGTCTCAGCTCTGTGCATCCTCATCCCCCTCTGCTCCTGCAGTGTTGGTCATACCTGAGCCTTTGCTAGCCTGACATGGAGCCGTCTGCACTGCACCACTGCTGTTCGTGAAGCTTCATGACACTCTGAAGCCTGTTTGTCAGCAAGTGTCTCATCCCCTCACTGTGCTATCAAAATAGCTGTCTCTCGGGAGCCTTAATTCATTCTGTTTAAAACACAGTATTATCATAATCCCAGCTTGCTCTCTTTTCCTCAAGGTCATTTCATTAAAAAGAGCCTGAACAGGCTTAAAAGCTGCCATAGATGTTAAGCTGGCCTCCAGGTCTGCTGCCATGCAAGGTCAGCAGACACAGAGGGGATCCCCAAGTTACACCAGGAAAATGCATGTTACAGCCATTTTCCAAAGCAGGTGAAATTCAGAGATCCTTGCAGGACTGTCTCTGTATCTGCATCTCCAGCTGTGGGCCAGCTGCTTGTCCCCTGCCCGGTGGCTGCTCCCTGGCAGCCACCCCCTTTCTGGGGCTGGAGGACAGGAGGGGACAGTGGGTCTGCAGAGTGAGAGCAGGCTGTCTAAAGGCTGGAGATCTTGTAACTGTACTCCAGTTCATTTTTACTCAATGTATGTGCTTCTGTTGTGATCTCAGAGAGACTGAAGAACGATAGTAATAGTTTGCTCTAGGACTGAAATGTCTTTTCCTGCTGCTTTTGCTCCTTCTCCCGTCTCTCGTGCATAAACACAGCCTTAAACGCTTTTAAGCATATGCTGAACAGTGCATTTATCTACTTTCATCTATCAGTTATATTTTTCTTTGGGTGGCTAACCCAGCTTCCTCAAGTTAAAGCCATCCAGTTTTTTTTCCTTCAGAATAACATCTCTTTTCTTGTTGCTACACTGAGCATATGAATTTTAGGCTATTGGGAATGCAGCCTCTATTCCTTGCTGTTTTTAGGAAAGAATATTTTCTTCCTGAGCACTAGCTGCACCATAGACCCTGTGCACTGTGTTCCTGAGGAAGAAAAGGGAGCACTGAAAAGACCAGTGAAGGGACCAGGGACTGCCAAACTACATATGCCTTTGAAATATTAAAAGAAATCTCTTTCCAAGTGGTGCATGTGTGGGATTTTGCTTGATAGCCTGCCTTGGGATCCGGCCGCAGCACCGTGGGGTGACCTTCATAGCAGTGGCCCTGGTCCCTGGGCAGCAGGAAGGGGCAGTGGGCTTCTTGGGCCACCATATCTGTGTCAGACTTGAAGAATTGTGTAAAGTGCAAGAGTGTCATAAAAATTGCCAGAAACCTGATTGCGAAGTGTAAAGAGGGAAGAACCAAGTACAAACCACTATGATATTTATTAACCTTCCGTGGCGAAGATGCTGTGTGCGCTTTAAATATTTGCTATCTCCCAGCTGGATCATTGCTCGTTAATTTAACAAGGGATGGTTTAAGGAGCAAACAAAGTGTGAGTTTGTAAGAAGTACAACTGTCCTAATTTGGGATGCTGGGGTGGGAAAATAGACAAAAGGCTGGTGTTGAGGTTAATGAGCTAACATTGCAAGGCCTTGAAAATAACCACTGTGTTTGGTGCAGCTGTTGTCGCTGGCTTGGCAAGGGGTAAGATTCCCCCCACACACCTGTGTGCTGTGAAGAGAGGTGACGATGCTCAGGTGTGTGGAGCCGGGGTCACCTGGCTGTCCACTGTGCCACTGAGTGTTGTGGGAGAAGCGCGGGTGCTCCTGTCTCTTGGCACCCCGAGGCAGCCCGCAGCCACTGCCTCCTTAGCTGTCAGCTCTGTAAACAGGGAGATTAAATGGAATTGCTTAAAGCTCATTTTGTATTTTAATTAAGTGTGTATTAATTTGACTTAGTTACTGAGCACTGACTACTTTATGCATTCCTAATTTAATGAGCCAATGGTGTGGGGATAAATAATACATGATGGAGTATATCTTCATAGTGTTAAATTTTTCTGTTTTACAACAATTTTAATACATCTGTGTACAAGTCAATTACATCCATAGCTTATTGCTGATTACAGTGATTATTAGGCTTCTGCACATCATGAAACCTAACAGAAGTTACTGTGGCAAACAGCTGGCTAGTGAAAGCCAGCTAACATGGAGATATGCCCTAGGAGTATCTAGGAAGGCTTGAATCACAGTGTCTTGTGTGAGCATTGGTTTGGTAAATGTAAGTTTCAAAATCAACCTTCTTTATTTTTTGGCTCTGCACTGAAGGAACTGAGAAAGCTTAAGTTGGATAGTTTTTCTGAAGTTAAGTCAACACTATAAATCAAACTGCAGGAGGACCATGATTTAACTCGTTAACAGTTAGGAGATTAATTACAGTGCTATTAAATATTTGATTAAATTAAATCTAAAGTATTTACACATTGTTTTTCAAATAATGTTTGCTCATTAATTAGAATGGCTAAATGTTCAAATTAATTGGAA